>JAHRHZ010000091.1:5957515-5978626 GCA_024137785.1 Ginglymostoma cirratum | reverse complement strand
GTCCCCCCCTCACCCTCCCACTCTCACCACACACTGCTGTCCCCCTCACCCTCCCACTCTCACCACAGACTGCTGCTACCTTACTGACAGGTATGGCTCAGAGAGAAACTTGCAAGTGATGGTTTTCCCATACATCTGCTGCCCTTATCCTTCAACATGGTAGTGGTCTCTCGCTAGAATGAGAGGCGCTGTTGATGGAAGCTTGGCCAGTTGCTGCAGGTTCTGAGGATAAGGGGAAACTGCTTCTCTCACCGCTTTAATGATTTAAATTGCTCTACAATTTAATTGCCGTACAATGAATAACGGGATATGGGAGGTGGTGGACTGTGGCAGAAATGTGGAGTTAAGGTCACATTCAGATCTTCCATGAACTTATTAAATGGTAGGGGAGGCTGGGAGGGTCAAATGATCCGTTTATCCGATTGTATGTGATCTTGTGACCGTCTTGACTGTAACTATTATAAGCTGTAATAACTATTGTCATTATGGGGAGGAGGTACAGATCAAGGGGTGGCTTTATCCCGATTAGAGTCAAATGTCTTGTTTGTTAATGGAGCTACTGCCATCCAGGAAGTGGAGGGCATTCTGTGCCGTTCTTGGTTTGTTCCTTGCAGATAGTGGCTTGTGTTGGGATAGCTCATCGCTAACTCTCCACTTGCCACGGACTGCTCCACATTTGGTGAAAATCAAAGCATGGAAGACTGTGGTATCACAGCTGACTTTTCAAGCAAAATAACGTGGCAACAAAGTCAACCCCCTGTCCTCTAAAGCTCACCCATGCTATTCTACGGTACATAAAAACCGAAAGAAATGTGGATGCTGTAAATCAGGAACAAAAACAGAAATTGCTGGAAAAGCTCAGGAGGTCCGGCAGCACCTGCGAAGAAAAAAATCAGAACTGTTCTGAGGACGGGTCACCAGACCCGAAATGCTAACTTTGATTTTTTTCTTCACAGTTGCTGCCGGACCTCCAGAGCTTTTCCAACAACTTCTGTTTTTGTTCCTAGTCTGCAGTACTATTGACAATTGACTAACCATCTTGGATTACATAGGGGGCCACAGAGAATAGATGGTGGCTTTGAAATCTCACCTCATGGCTCCAAATAAACCTGCAAGTGTTGGCCTTACTAGAAATGACCACATCTAGAATCTCTTAGATTACATCAGTGAGGAAATGAGGTGAGTGAGCATTGGATTTCCATCTGTCCGATATAAATGAAAGAAAAAACGAGAAGTTGAAATATTTCAAGGCAATTCACGCAATAATTTTCCTTTGAAGTGTAACATCTGTTGTGTATGTAAGTGTGGCAGCTCCTTTTATTTACCGGTGACATTAAGACTAATAACCCATTAAAGAGATAGCAAGAACTGCAGATGCAGGAGTCAGAGCCAATACAGTGTGGAGCTGGAGGAACACAGCAGGCCAGGCAGCATCAGAGGAGCAGGAAAGTTGACATTTCGGGTCAGGACCCTTCTTTAGAAATGGGGCAGCAAAGTTGATGTTTCAGGTCGGGACCCTTCTTCAGAAATGGGAGTGATTAATCTGTCTTTTGGTGGGACTGACTGAGGAAGGAATCTGGGCAAGAATATTCACATTCTATCTGCTTGTACTAACAAAGCCACTCTTTACTGTGGGCCATCAATCACACTGCGTTGCTGACCTACCAAGTAGACACATCACCTTATGCAATTGTGCAAATTTAGAACTACACTGATGTAAAAATCTCTATCACTTTTGCCCTAAAGTGTGAACTTTATTTCAGATGGCTGGCTCGGTCAGCATTTATTGTCCATTTTTAATTGCCCTGGAGGAGGTGATGGTCAGCTGCCTTTCTTGACTGCTACAATCCTTCAATTGTAGGGACTCCCATGACATTGTTCAAGAGAGAGTGCCAGTGACAGTGAAGGAACGGTGACATATTTCCAAGTCATGGTGGTGTGTAGCCTGGAGGGAAACTTGTAGCTGGTGCTGTTTCTATGCATCTGCTGCTTAAATGTGAACATCTGGCCTCATTAATAATGTTTGTAAAATCTGTTTTATAATCTTTTTAACATACATAATCTTTATTGCATAATGTTTTGGATGGCTAGTTAATGAAAGCTTACTTATGGAATTATTTGAATTGCACTGTATTGCTGCATTTTACGGCTATTTGGATTTAAAGCAATAATAATCATATCCAACTTCTTGTCTCTGATTAAAACTCAGAGTGAAAAGGAGAACATGATTTAAAGTAATGGGTATACTCCAGCACTAAGTCAGCAGAGTCCTGTCTTTATGCCACAGAAGATTTGTTGGAGACATTGGTATTCCAGCTGATATTTTTTAATCATTATCCCACACAGAAATAATTTCAAGTAATGCAGTGGCTCAGTTGTGTGTTTCATCCTGTAATCTATTTTTCTCATCTTCAAATTGTGAGCCAGCATTTTGAATGGGTTGAGTAGTGTGAAGTTCACAGTTTTTTCAATTACCACCTTTAGCGTCTTTGGAGCTTGGGGAAGATGCATCAGCGAACAGCTTGATACAACTTTCAGTTTTTGATGCTTTCAAGCATCAAGCCTTTACGCCAACCATTATTTTATTTGGCAGATGCGACTCCATGAAGCCAAATGATAGCCTCATTATTTGTTGAACTTTAGGTGATTAGTCAGCCATTTAATCTGTACAGAGGTCATTCCTCATTAATGTGCAGCATTATTTATGTCTCCCTGGTGTGAAAAGGATTTATACTGAGAGCACAGTAAGGGAGTTTGCCTGCAAATGGGCCCAGGTTTGTCCTGAACCATTCAGGATGGACCACTTTCGCCATGGTAGTTCAAAATCTACCATTCAAACAGGTGATGTTTGTCACAGGGAACTTGTTAGTCACTGCCTGTGTTTCCTATTTCTTGGCCTGAAGTATTTTTGCTGTGAGATCTTGCTTAGGAAACATAGAAACGTAGAAGATATGGGCAGGAGGAGGCCATTCGGCCCTTCATGCCTGCTCCACCATTTTTCACAGTCATGGCTGATCGTCCAATTCAATAGCCTAATCTTGGTTTCTCCCTATAACCTTTGATCCCATTCGCCCCAAGTGCTATAACTAGCCACTTCTTGAATATATTCAATGTTTTGGCATCAACTACTTCCTGTGGTAATAAATTCCACGGGCTCACCACTCTTTGGGTGAAGAAATGGACTACCCTGAATCCTCAGATTGTGACCCCTGGCTCTGGACACACCCACCATTGGAAACATCCTCTCTGGATCTACACTGTCCAGTCCTGTTAGCATTTTATAAGTCTCTATGAGATTCCCCTCATTCGTCTGAGCTCTAGCATACACACCCCTAACCTAATCAATCTCTCCTCATAGGTCAGTCCGCCATCTGTGGAATCAGCTTGGTATACATTTGCCTCACTTCCTCAAGAGCACGAGCATCCTTCCTCAGAAAGGGAGTCCAGAATTGCACACAATACTCCAGGTGTAGTCTCACCAAGGCCTGTACAACTGCAACAACACATCCCTGCTCCTGTACTCATTAACCCATTAATTCCTAAGCTTTGTTTCCTCTCTGCTAACTGGTTTTCTATCCATTGCAATACACTTGCCCCAATCCCATGCACTTCAATCTTGCATAGTAATCTCTTATGCAGGACTTTGTCAAATACTTTCTGAAAGTCCAAATAAATCACAATGACTAGCTCCCCCTTGATAAGTCTACTAGTTACATCTTCATAGAATGCCAACAGATCTGTCGAGCATGATTTCCCCTTCATAAATCCATGCTGACTCAGTCTGATCCTGCCACTGCTTTACAAATGCTCCACAATAAAGTCCTTGATACTGGATTTGAGAATTTGCCCCACTACTGATGTTAGGCTCACTGGTCTGTAATTCCCTGTTTTCTCTCTACCTCCCCTTTTGAATACTGGAGTGACATTACCTACCGTCCAAAGGCAGGGACTGTTCCACAATATATAGAATCCTAGAAGATGACCACCAGTGCATCCAACATTTCTAGATCCATATCCTTAAGTACTCTGGGATGTAGATTATCAGGTCTTAGGGATTTATCCGCCTTCAATCCCATTAATTTTCCCAGCACCATTTCTCTACTAATAATGATCTCCCTCAATTCTTTTCTCTCACTAAATCTTGCATTCTCCAACATTTCTGGTATCTGATTTGTGTCCTTTTTTGTGAACACAGAACCAAAGTATGTATTCAATTGCTCAGCCATTTCTTTGTCCTCGACTATGCATTCCCCCATTTCTGCCTGTAGGTGACCTACATTCATCATCACCAATCTCTTTCTCTTCATGTACCTATAGAAACTTTTCATATCAGTCCCTGCAAGCTTACTTTTGTACTGTATTTTCCCCTTATTAATCAATTCCTTGGTCCTCCTTGCTGAATTCTAAACTGCTCCCAAACTTCAGACATATTAGTTTTCTTGGCCGATCTGTATGCTTCTTCCTTGGATGGGATACTATCTCTAATTTCCTTTAGAAGCCATGGATTGGCCCTCTTACTCATTTTGCTTTTGTGCCAGATAGGGATAAATAGCTGTTGCAGTTCCCCCACATGATCCTTGAATGTTTGACATTGTCTATCCCCACTGTCATCCCTTTAAGCAACTCTCCCCAATCTATCAAGGCCAACTCACGCTTCACGTCTTCATAGTTTCCTTTATTAAGATTCAGAACCCTAGTCTCCAAATAAACTACGTCACTCTCCATCTTGATAAAAAAATTCTATCATGTTATGTTTGCTCATCCCCAAGGGATCTTGCACGGCTCGACTGGCAACGATTCCCTTCTCATTACACAGTACCCAGTCTAAGTTAATCTGTTCTCTAGTTGGTACCTCCTCATATTGGTCAAGAAAACCATCCCATATACATTCCAGGAATTCCACCTCTATGGCATTGTGGCTAATTTGATTTGACCAATCTATGCGCAGATTAAAACCACCCACGATCAGCTATATTTCCTTATCACATGCATCTCTAATTTCCTGTTTAATGCCATTCCCAACATCACCAGTGCAGTTTGGGGGTCTACATATGACACCCACATATGTTTTTTGCCCCTTGTTATTTCTCAACTCTACCCATACAGACTCCATATTGTCAGAGCTAATATCTTTTCTCACTATAGTGTTAAGTTCCTCTTTAACCAGCAATGCATCTCCACTATCTTCTCCTTTTTGCCTGTCCTTCCTAAATACTGAATACCCTGGTTTCCATCCCTGGTCACCCTGCAGCCAAAAACGCTTGTTTCTTTAAACATGGTTTGTCTTGCTCTTATTTTTCTCAATAGCCCCGTTTGAATTTTGTCCTTGGTTTCTCTGCCTATCACTTCTCTCATTCCCTTTCCTGCCTTTTGTTTTCGTACTTGCTCCCTCCTTCTCTGACTCTTTACATTGGTTCACATTGCCTTGGCATATTGGTATAAACCCTCCCCAACCACTCTACCAAACAGTCCCCTTAGGACATCAGTCCCAGTCCTGCCCAGGAGTAACCGATCTAATTTGTACACGTCCCATCTCCCTCAGAACTGGTCCTAATGCCCCGGGAATCTGAAACCCTCCCCCGATCTTTTCAGCCATGTATTCATCCAATATATCCTGTCATTTCTCCTCTGACTAGCATGTGTCACTGGTATTTATCCTGAGGTCACTACCTTTGACATCCGCTTTCTTAACTTTTTTCCTAGCTCCCTATATTCTGATTTTAGGACCTCATCCCTTTTTTTACCTATGCCATTTGTACCATGACCACTGGTTGTTCACCCATCATGACCATTGGCTACTCATCCTCCCCCTCCAGAATGTCCTGTACCCGCTCCAAGACATCCTTGACCCTAGCACCAGGGAAGCAGCATACCATCCTGGAGTCTCATTTGCAGCCACAGAAACATCTGTCTATTCCCCTTACAACTGAGTCCCCTATAACTGTTGCCCTGGCACACTTTTTGCCCCTCCCCTCTGCAACAAAACTAACCATGATACAGCAAGTTTGGCTGCTGCTTTCATAGCCCTCTGCTGGACGAGGGTGTCTTGCTGAGGTCCTCCTTCTGGTAGTGGTGACTGCACTAATGCAAAACGTCATCCCGACTGCCAATCAACATCTTCACAGCTGTCTGCTACAAGATTCCTGTATATGAGGCATTACAATGGTAAGTGGGCTAAATCGGTCATCATGGAGTGGCAATGTCTGATTGTTTCCCATTCCATCCCCACCAATGTTAGGTTGAATTTATATCAGATAGCCAGACAGTATCTCCATTATTACAGCCCATTCTGATGACCCAGGTAACAAGAAATGGAGGCAAAACAGAAGGACCCCAAAATCGATCCTTCGTGTCAGATAATCTTCACATCAAACTGATTGAAGGTGCCTGGAAAACCCAGCTATCTAGAACTATTTATGACTCCAGACCAGTTGCTACAAGACATAAATAACTGTGAAGTGGGAATGTTGCTACAACACCTGATTTGAATATCAGCGAAACTCAGCAGAGAAAAGCTAAATGTGCTAACTGACAATCTGCTTCACAAGGTGGATCTTTTTTAAAACCCCTTTTTAAAAATATCAGTTATGATTCACATTAGCAGATTCCATTTGGATCAGAAATGTTGCTTTGCTGTGCCTTTTGCTTTGTGGTTCCTGGTGTGAACCTGCCTTGAATATCACAAGGGTTTTGCTCAAAGCACATTTCATTCATTAACATCTAATAGAATTCCAGATCTTTTTATGTTGCATCCGAGGGATATGCCAGCACACTGCAGAGGGAATTTGAATTCCTGCTGTGCAACAAATAGTGTCTTAAAACCCTATGGCGATTTTTTTATCGCTCAAATGCTGACCCACAGCTGTGAGAGGCCTCCTTCAAGACCTCTTCTGTCTGAGATGGAGGCCTCAAATTTACACAGATCACACACACAGACAAATTTACTGACCCATTGGTTGAAGATATGAATATTGAACAATGCACTTGCTGGACCAAAAAAACAGAGGGACTAACTAGTAAATGCATCATTACTCTCATGGGGCAAAGAAGAAGTGTTTCTCATGACCTGACAGGAATGTTTGGACCTCCATCGCCCCAAGCTTTCCCTCCCCCTGTAGCTGTCGAATCTATGACTTCATCCGCTATCTGCAGTGACCTGGTTACCCTCAGCTTGTCCAACCACCCATTTGTAGAGTTGACTGAACATGCCATGATGCTGCTGTTGGATTCAGTGTCAGGATTTTGGTTGAGTCACACTTGCACTAGCTGTCCATTGTGTTGTGTGCACTATCATCCATATCTAAGCATGTGAGTTTTTTGGGCGGCTGACATGGTCTCGATTATGATGTTGAACACCCTTTGGCTAATGGGAAGAGCCTTGTTGCGTAAAGATGTGGTCTACTGCATCTCAGCACTTCTTTAAAGACTATAAGAATAGGCTCAACATTATTAAAAAGATTGTTCTGGAGGACTTAGCCTTAGGCATGTCTCCCACAAGACCCTACTTTCCACTTCCCCATAAATGTTCATGTCATCAGCACTGTAGGTGGTGCTCATTGTACGCAAGTATTAACTCTTTTGTATGAAATGTAGCATATTGTTGCCCAGTAGCCACCGCTTAAGGTTACCTCCAGGTAGAAAGATCAGGGAGCTTGGACTATCTAAGCAAAAAGCATCATGGCAGCTACACGGAAATTGACAGCGCACCTGTCTGTCTAATCGCCCATTTCTTTGTGTGACACACCAATTCCATTTTGATGTTGTGGAAGCTGTTGGCAATTGATAAATGTTCTTAATCTGGGGGAGGGATTCCTGAATTACCTCATGTTTGCAAATGGTTGTGTGTGGGAAGCCGGCCAGAACAGTAAAGCTGAGAGTCAGTACCTTTTACCTCGCTTCAGTGAACTTGACCCAGTCACCTGCCCTCACCAACATGCCATCAATGGTGTCTCTAAAAGGTTGTGTCTGAGACTGAGAGCTTGGAATACGCTGTGGTGGAGTGCGGAAGAATCAATGGGTGGTGGTCATGTGTGGTGGCCAAGTCCAACAGGAAGTACCTCTAAGAGGGTACAGATGTCTGCCAGCACCTGACATGAAACACTGAGCCTCCTGAGACATTGGGGCGCAGGCATGTCAGGACAGGGAGTAACAAAAACACAAATTGCGAGAAAAACTCAGCAGGTCTGGCAGCATCCATGGAAAGTAGGCAGAATTAACATTTTGGGTCCAGTAACCCTTTTTCAGAACACTTTCCAGCATCCACTTTGGTTTTTTTGAACATAGGTAGTGTTATCCCCTGAGCTGAACATTTCTGCTTCCCCACCCCACGCCAAAACCCCACTGCTTCGTTCCTTCCTGCTCTCCTTCTCTGCTGTTCCACTCACACCTGCTCATCCACTCTGTTGTTCTCCTCTCTCCTGCTCTCTCTGCAGAGCTAGATAGATTCTTGTTAGACAAGGCAAGCAAAGGTTAGCAGGGGTAAGTAGCAATGTGGGATTCGGAACACAAACAAATCAGCCACCATCGTACTGAATGGTGGCCCCATTTTGAGGAGCTGAAGGTTTAGGTCTGCTCCTATTTCATATGTTTGCACATATCTCTATTGTCTCCTGAGTTCCCTCTGTCATTGAAATCTGGGAAATCTGGTAAAATCCTTATAAGTATTTTCTGCACTCTTGTTAGCACTTTGAAATCTTTTGCAGTATGCACGTCAGAATTGCACACAATACTACAACTGCAGCCTGACCAAGGTGCTATATAAGTTAAACAACACATCCCTACACGTGCACCCTAATCCAATATAAATGACCGCCATTACAATATGACACAGTGGTTCGGTGGTTGGCACTGCGGCCACACAGCGCCAGGGGCCTGGGTTTGATTCCACCCTCAGGTGACTGTCTGTGTGCAGTTTGCATGTTCTTTTTGTGTCTGCATGGGTTTCTGCTGGGTGCTCTGGTTTCCTCCCACAGTCCAAAGATGTGCAGGTTAGGTGGATTGGTCACGGCTAAAATTTCCCATAGGGTCCAGGGATGAGCAGATTTGATGGATTAGCCATGGGAAACGCAAGGTTACCAGGATAGGGTGGGTACAGGTGGGATGCTCTTCGAAGAGTCAGTGTGGATTTGATGGGCCATATGGTCTGTTTCCACACTGTAGGGATTCTATGATTATGTTGTTTGCACTCTACCACTTCCACATGCAAACAACCTTTTGATGTAAAAACGTTGCCCTTCAGGTCCCTTTTAAATCTTTTTCATCTCACCTTAAACCTATGCCCCCTACTTTTGAACTCTCCTATCCTAGAGAAAAGACCTCCGCTATTGACCTTATCTATGCTTCTCATGATAAACTTCTATTAGGTCACCCATCAATCTCCTAAACTCCAGTGAGATAAGTCCCAGTCTATCCCGCCTCTCCTTATAACTCACACTCTCCAGTCCCACTAACATGCTTATAAATCTTTTCTGCACTCTCTCTTATGTAATAATATCCTTCCTATAGCAGGGTGACCAGAACTGTACATAGACGCTAATGCAGCTTCCTCCACCCCAACAGCCTTGTCATCCTCCTTTGCTCCCATTCCTTCAGCACCCTGTACATCTTTTTCTTCGAGTGTACCGTTTTGTTCATTAAGAGCTTTCAGTTCATTTTGAAGTTTTTCATTTTACACCCTCGATTCCATTGGCCCATTATATTTTTCTCCTTCATAATCTGCTCTAGTAACTGTTCAGCATCTTCAACATTTCTTTTGATTATTCTTGTGAAGCCTTGATCTCTTCCATTGGCTGCTTTAATGGTACCTTGCTTTCCTTTATGTCCTTAAGGTTTGAATCCTTTCACTAGAGCTTCATTGTTGGCATTTATTTCTGAAAGTCTCGTTCCTGATTTACAGTTACATGTTGCAGCTCCACCTTCTTTTACAGGTCTACTATTTTCTCCAGTTGTTTTGAGCTCTAGCTAATATTTCTATAGCTTCTCCTGCTGACCATGTTAAGTGGGTGAGTTGTTCCATATCTTCCTGTAAACTAGCAACCTTTTTGTGATAAAACAGATCTTGTTGTACATGTTGCTTCCATTCTTTCTCTTTTTTTGGATGAGCAAAGGGAACCCCAAAAGACTGTGTCATTTAAGAGTTGATATTCTCAAATTTGGATTTAGCCTGAGTTAGTTGTTCAGCCTTTTCCTTTAAAACTTTTATTTTTCTCTCCACAGAAGAGAACTGAGATTTTAGCTCCAACAATTCAGAAGGAAGTGAAGCGTCCCATTTTTCTTTCATAATCAATTCGGCAAGTGTTTCTTGAACAATCCGTTACAGTTTCTCTTGTCTCTCTGGTGTCTGACTGATTCCATGGACTGTGACTATTGCAAGTTAAGAGGAAGTAGCATGCCTACAATTGTTAGTCCAGCAGTGTCTCTGATATAGAACATTTATTCAGGTGGATTGATTCTATTTGCACTCCAGCAACAATGAGCTATTGTAATCTGGATATTTCACATTTGCAGATTTCATCATGGCTTCACATGTCTGTGGGTGCATTGTTAGAATCCACGGGTGTAAGTATTAGCCTTTTTCCCGGTGACGACCTTAGCCAATAATGAACAGACCCCAGTTTTCTGAGGAGATAATTTAAATTTTTGTAAACTTTACAGTGTGGCAACATTGATGTTTTCCACAGGATTGTCAATGTGTCACTCCTTGTCTAGTCCTGTACACTGTCAGATTCTGGTTCATCCACAGATGTGCAGGTCAAGTGGATTGGCCATGCTAAATTGCCCAAAGGTTCTAGGAATGTGCAAGCTAAATGGATTAACCATGGGAAATACAGGGTTATAGGGTAGGCTGAGTAGGTCTTTGCCCTAGTGCACTGCCTCTGCCAATGGCATTTTCTGCCACATTCCTTGAAAAACTGATCCCAAACTGGACATTTTGAAAGCTGGCTACATCTTCCACAGTTCATGCTATGTTTGGGCGTTCTAGTGATTGTGTCAACTGTTAAGTTTGTATATAGGACCTGGAAAAGCTTTGTCAACCTACAAGGGTTGGTTCCTGCTTACATCCATCAATCAATAGCTTTTTGATGCTGTAAGTCTTCAGTTTGTCAAGTAAACCTTTCTGACAAGCATCAATGGTATAGATTGAAATACCTTTCTCAACCATTCTACTTCCCATCTTAAAATCATACGATGATCCCTATTCTCTGTATCTGCTCACAAAGTGGTCAATAAATTCCATAAATGTCCACCTAAATAATATGAATTCCAATCAAGTTACATGATAGAAGATTAAGCTGACTCTAAGTTGGTCTTCTAATTTGGTCCATACCTGTTTGTGACCTCTTCACTCTTCAGCTGTTGATCCTGATGTGTTGAGTCTGTGTGGGCCTTCATTCCAAATTGCTAATGCTAAACTTTGCTGGCATAGCACTCCACAAAGTTCAAGAATTTTAACAGAATGCAAAATTCCCCAATTATGCATTGGAAAATATAGACCAGGCTTTTGCATTCAACTAGAATTGTTATATAATCCAGATAAATAGATTCTAGCTAAACAAATATAAACCTGAAATAACTCCATAAAGGCCGTTATCCTGTCACCAAGTCACCCTTTATTTACACGTGGAAAGTCCTTGGCACTAGTTCAACTCCCTCAGAGCCAGCTCTCAGTGTGAACAGGATGTCTGACACTTCTGTTCTTACCTGTCAGCCAGGGCTCCCTGTTTGAACCAGATTAACAGCGCCAATCAGGGAACTCCAATTCTGTGAGGCCCACCTGGCTGACCTCATTACAATCACCATGTCCCTCCCCTTCTGAGTGCGAGGACATAGGCCTGTTCTCTTTCTTCTAGCTCCTCCTGGGGGTGTTTTAGCACCAGGTCAGATTCCCCCAACTCTGCATCTTGTAATGCACAATAGCTCACTTCTTGGCCCCGGAGCGTCTCGGAAGAAATTTTTTCTCTTCTTCAGGTGTCAAAGTCATCAAGGTGATGACATCTGCTGTGTCCATCTCAGATTCTGAGTATCTTGAACACTTGAAAGAGAAGGAGAGCCCACAGGTTCTGGGACAGTCGGAGAGGTATAGAGGAGCAAGGCATGTTTTGTCCCTGTACCATGTGCGAGTTTGCAGCTTTCATATGGTCCACATGCCTGTTCAGGACTGTCGCACCTCCCCAAGTTCTATATATATGCTGTTCTAGGTGAAATAAGCAAACTTAGAACAGAGGGAAAATCAAAATGGAACCTATATGTCCAACTTTGCTTAGTTCTACAATTTGTGGCGCCTTTATGAACAGAAAACTCAGGAGAGCCTTAGACAGAATTGTCTGCTCTCTCTCATGACGGGTTTGGAAGTGGGAAGAGAATTTAAATGAGGTGAAAGGGGTTGGACCACCATGCTGCAGCTTTCCGGCCTCCGCCCCAATAAATAAGGAGCAGGAGAGCCCATGTATGGTCGTCCTGCCTAGCTGATTAATAACCATTTGTAGGCCTCATCCCTGCATTGGTCATAGCTACAGCTTGGGGACAGTGTACACAAGCTTGAGTAGCTTGCCATCTCCCAAGGGAGCTCTCTCCTTCAAAGACACACAGTGCCTGACTGACACTGGGAAGTTGGATGCTCATTGAAACCCATCTCACATCCTCTGTCCCTCCCCCACCCCCTGCTAATTCCCCTTCCCACCTCAGACCCCATGAATCCCCTTGCCCTGCTATCTTCCTGAAGCCTGGGTCACTCCACAATCCTGGGCCTCTGGTTGATGTTGCCCCAGCAGCCGCCTGTGGGTAAGAATCTAAAACTTTGCAGGATTAGACAAAACGAGATGAAAAAGAAATGAGAATAAAAACATATGAAGTCTGCTCAGTTGGACAGTGAATGTTTTGATGAACTCCTAATGATTAGCAAGGTCACTTTATGTTCCTGTGTCTGAAAAAATGTGTGTGTAATTAAATGTTCATAAACACAATGGTAATGGACGTCAGTCACAGTGAAAGGCTGGAGTCCTGTCAAAACAGACCAGGATATCAGATGTGAGAGATAAAAGGTCAGAAGTGATTATGTTTACTATTTACCAGCTACACAGAGTGTGCTTGATCACAGCATTCTGCTCTGTAAATATCAGGCAGTTGATTGGATGGTGTGCAGATGACAACAGTGCGAGCGAGCCAAGCCTGACGTCAATTGTCATTAAAACTTTGGATGTTTGGGTGGTGAATGGGGTATCAATCAAGTGAGCTTCTTGAGTATTGCTGGAGCTACACGCATCCAGGCAAGCAGCGAGTATTCCATCACCCTCCTGACTTGTGCCATGTTGGTGGGGAACAGAATTTAACCTGACTGCCATCATCTTCCCAAGATTCCGTATTTTGGATTAGTTCTCACCCAATGTTCAGTGCTTACTATTAAGAATTCAGGACACTATGTGCTCTCGACCTGCTTCATTCTTTATCGCGGTGTTTAATTGTTTTTCATAAATCTTTGTCGGCAGAGTCCTACCAGAAGTATAGATTGCCCAATACAGTGGTGGGAATGTGGCTTTTAATCTTTTAATTTTAGGAAGCTACTGCACACTCACAGGAAGAAATAAATTATGACTTCTATGGTTAAGTAAAACTTGTGAATGTGACAGAGACCTAGCACGTTCAAAGATACAGTATAGATTTATTTAGAATGATTCACTACTAAAGCCACTATGGGCCTGGATTAACCTTGTCAATGAATGGTTAGCCTGAGCCAATGCGGAGATGTTAAATGTGTATCCCTTCTATCCTCTATGGAACTAATTGATAATGAAAACTCATTTAATTGTCTGCATCTTGTTGAGATTTCAAGAATAGGCACCTTGTTGAGATATCAGAGAGATGCCTGGAGAGAATTTGGCAGGAGGGAGAATTTGGAAGATCTAATTAATGCTAACAGAATTAAGTGCATTGTCTGTACTGCATCAAGTTTTTACTATATTAAACACGCACTGTGTGTCGTGAACTGGAACATAATGCAAAATGCTTAACTGCTGTCTGTGTTTGACCTCACCAACATTCCTAACATGTTCCCTGTTTAATCCATCAATTGATGCAGGAGGGACAAGCATCTGAGTGAGACTCAGTTATTTTCCCTCTTGTTGCATTTTACTGACCTCATTGACATTGCCATTTGACTGCTTACAATTTTCATCAAAGTAAAATATTCTAAGTTACGGTATCGTAAACCAGTGAGTCAGTTCTCAATTGATGTTGGCCATTACCCTCTCAGTTTCTCATCATTAAGTTTTGTGAAGTGATATCTTGCGCAGTGAATGTTTTCCCAAGTGTAGCTCCTTCAGTGTAAACACATAACTAGCAGTGTTTGATTACTATGAATCACCAGCAATTATAGTATAGTTCAAGTAACAAAAACGTAAAGTTGTTATAATCCTACTGGACCATAGGCTGCTCTCTCATGCCAAGTTTAGCAACAAAAGCTGCTCTGGCAGGGACTTGTCAAACCTAAGTTCCTGCTCCTATGATGCTGCTTGACCTGCTGTGTTCATCCAGCCCCATGCTTGTTATCTCGGATTCTCCAGCATCTGCAGTACCTTTTATCTCTAAGTTTGTGATCATTGTGTTGGTAGGGAATTCACTCAATTTGCAACACAGTGGGGGCTTGACGTGCTCTCGCTTTCATAAGTCCTGACACAATCACCATCCAATGAAGATGGAGTCCCAAGCAGGATACACCCGATGCGAATGACAGATTCCCTTCACTGGAGAATTATCTTATGGTTTTACGGTGATGACTTCAATGAGGTCTCACCACTAGACCACAATTTAGAACAAAGAGGAACTAAATCTTTAGCCTCATTGGGGAATGAAATAAGAGAAATGAGAACAGCTCTTGCGTAGTGTTGCCTGGTTACCATTTTTAACAACACTCATCGGCTCGACACAATGAGGCAAAAGCGTCAAATCTGTATCAACTAGCAACTAACGGTGTTCATTTAATTAAAATAGAAATACAATTCACACTGTTTGGTTATACAAGACTAAAATCTATGCACACACCCACTAGGTTTCTCTGATGTTCCCTGAATAGTAACAGAAAATAAAGGCTAATACCCAAGAATAGGGGTTCATACTGGCCAGGCGATCCCTCGATGTAGTTTCTGCACTTCCAATGTAGGGTCCTCCACTTCAGCAAAGGTTGATCTCCAGAGTTTTCGCTGGCTGTACACCCTAAATTCTTTGGTTTTATCCTTTTGCTTTATCTTCCTGAACTGTGGTGTCTTATTTCTGCTTGTGCCGGCTCAAGGGTCACCGGACCCAAAACGTTAACTCTGATTTTTTCTTCACAGATGCTGCCAGACCTGCTGAGCTTTTCCAGTGACTTCTGTTTTTGTTCCTGAATCTTTTTGTTATAGGCTTCGGTCCAAAGGCCCCGGTAGTCTCATTACTGTTCCGCCAAATAGGGCTTTATGCTATATGTCACTTCCCTTACTTTCCTCTGAGTCAAGCTGGTTCCAGCTGGTTCCAGCCAGCACAAGGCAGTGGCTGGGGCTCAGGTAACTTCAGTTCACAAGCTGCTGTTTTTATGTGTGAGCAGGCCCTGGCCAACAAGGTGCATGGTGCAAGGTGCATTCTTCTAAGGATGGACTTCAGATACATTGGAGACACCAAACATGACATTGTCAAAAGAGGACGCATCTTTGACTAACATCCTGATGAACCAACATATCTGAAAGATGAGAAACGGGTTAGTTCGCTCACCCCCAGGTCCAAACTGCACACAGGTCATTCCCAAACTTGCTGTGGCCTGGGGAGATGGCACGTTTCCAATGTGGATTGTGCTAGCTCCAATGGGATTGCTGTGGAAAAACTAACCCTGAAAATGCAAAATGTGAAACAGCTCATGGTCATCTGAGGCTTTCATATCTATCTGAGTATTATTGGTACCAGAGAAGGATTTAACGTTGAGTGCGTAATATGCATGACAGTTTCAGAACTTTAATTAATTTGTCTAAGGAGCAGTAAAATTATATTAATCTACATCAGCATGTGGCCTTAATAACAGGGTAAGTGGGTTTTTAATCATTTCATATGCCCCTTGTTTAATACTACAAAGCACTGCATTAGAGAATAAAATAAATACAGCTAATCATGTCTAGCATAATGAATGCATTAGCTGCTCACATTACATTTCATCCTTGGCAGAACTTCTCCACAATAATTGGCACAGATTAAAATTCGCAAAGTCTCTAGGCCATTGCTATCCTTTGGAGGCTTTCTTAAGATTAAGTTCTTGATGATAAGAAGAAAAAGAAATTTAACAAGCTGAAGTTAAATAAGTCTTTAGTGAGGCTTTGAACCATCTTGTCAAAGAACATGCAGTGAATGCAATCTCCTGATGAATTGTATCGAAATCAATAATTCACAGCTATGAATTCTATAGAAGTTAACAAGGTAAAAGATCTACACTTCATCAGCAAACATAAACACTGCTGTTACCAACCAAACTTGATGGGTTAATTTGCCCTCAATTCTCTGAATGTGGATTAAACCCAGGTTCACACTTTTTTCTTCCTGATTTAGTAAGCACAAGTGCATGGAATGTTCCTGAAGCTTAAATGCTTTGTAATTATTTTAATCAATGTGTTCGGTCAAGTTATGACACAGATGCGGAGAAGGTAGACTTGAATCCCTCTTTCCTGCTCCCCTCTGTCCTGATCCCCTCTCTTCTGCTTAATGTCTCCTGCTCCCTTGCCTTCTGCTTCATCTCTCCTCCTCCCCCACTCCCCTGCTCCCCCTCTCTCCTGTTCTCCATCTCTCCTGTTTCCCCTCTCTAATGGTCCCTTCTGTTCTCCTGTAGACCTGTGGCCTGCAGACTGTTACTGGTGCTGTTTCTGGTCATTTCAATCCTCCTTGAGGTCTACTCTTAGACAGCCCAAGCATCACCCATTCTGATACAATTCAGCAAACCTCTAGAGTGTAGAAAGTTGCCTCAGCAAATTGCTGTGATAGAACCATTTCACAATGGCAAGTAAGAAAGCAACTGTGAAGCTGAATACTGACTGATCTATTCCTCTTGAGATTGCCTGAAACCTCACAACTACTGTCTCTTCTTGGTCTTCCTTTCACTTGCAGGTTTCAGGAAACATGTGGACCTGATATTAAAATAACAATATGACTTTCACTGAGTGGTTAACATATGGGGCAGGATTTTTCAAACTGGAACTCTAGCAAGCCAGGCAGAGTAAGTTAATTGGATACGAGGTAAGAATTCAGCTTTCTGATTTTGCTATTAAGGTCGCAAAAACTTTCAGTCAGGTTGGCTGACTGGGAACCTCTTTTGAATTCATTAAAATGGAATTAATATTTATGAACACCCTCCTTCCCAATCTTGTTCAGCAAAAGCAGGAAACCCATATGTTCCCTTGAAGCTGTGAGAAAAAGATGCAAGTTGGAGTGCATTCATTCTCCCTCCAACTCCATTTTAATTTAGCTCCCTCCCTCTCCTCCCACCCTTGCCTCTTTTTAGGTTTTGGTCTGCCCTTGGTGGATAGTACTTGATAATTATTCTTTTAATTTGTAACAAGGGAGATTTGGTGGTAGTTTAAAAAAGAAATGTCCAGAGGTATGGAATAACATATCTGCAGAGAAAATTTTTAAAAAACATGGTTCATGAGCCAACTGTATATGAGATATGAGCCTGATGGAATAAACTTCTTCCAACAGCCCCCAGTGAATACAAACCTCTTCAGTAATTGGGCTTGTTCACAAGCAAGGCATTTTTGTGCAAAGACTTACAGCGTAAGGGGCAAAGCCTGATCAGGTTGTCCAACTCATAAGAGGTCTTAGTCACCTGTGGTCTCACTTAGTTGCAGTGAAGTGCTTACATTGTAAAGGCTATAAGGGGTGGAGGATGGGTGAAGGCCCACAAGACTGCTGAAGCAAAGCAACTACTGGCTGACTCCAGACTGGGCCAGACAAATGGGGCTCAACAAAAACTGTTCACAAAGAAAGTGGGCTGGCTGAAAGGAAATGACGAAGAATTCAACTTAAAGGGTGTCGTTTTCAGGGACTCTGAAGGAATCCCGTGGAATGGAGAGCGGCAGCCAGAATGCAGAGGGGAGAGTGTTAGAAATAGAGGGAAAGGGGACAAGGGAGGATTGGGAACTGCACATTAAGGTTGCTAATGGAATAAGTCGCTGTGCTGGTGAGGGAGAAAGAGCAAGTGAACCGAATAAGGTAGGGTGTCAGACTAATGCTGGGCCCGGGATCGGGATAGGATTGAGATCAGGTGGAAGAGGAGCTTCATTGTTGAAGATGATGAAGTCACAGGAAGAAATTGTGGAAGGAAAGAGGGAATATCAGCAAAAAAGAGATGTGTTGTGATGGGGGTATGGGGTGTCAAGAGGTTGTGAGTTGAAGGAAGATTGAAAACTACTATCTTTATTTACATTGTTTTTTAAAAGAAGGCATCTCTGAGAATAAACAGTGTACACGAGAGGGTCCCGAAATCTGTTTGCCTGAGTTCCTGCACAGTGCAAACACACCCAACTGAGGCAAATTAAATAGAAGCTAAAAAATACCATTGCATAAGGTTTCACTTAAGTAATTTACACAGAAGGGAAGCACTCGCTGTAATATAAGGACATAGACATGGTCATTGGGTTTTTCACCCAAGAAGGGACCAACCTGACAATAGTCCAAAGAGTAGATTGACTATGTAAAATCTCACACGGAAAACATACATCTCAGCCCTGACATTTCAGTACAGGCAGTTTGTGACGAGTAAGGTCCTGCAGAGGTATGTGCTGGACATATAACAATTTTCAATGTACATCAATGACTGAGATGAGGGGATCCAAGGCATGACAGCTAATTTTGCAGATGACACAAAGATAATTGGGAAAGTAGAAAGTAAAGACTTAAGGAGGATGCAGACCAATATTTAAATTACTTAAATGATGAATGACTACAGAACTCTGAGGTACAGAGAAATATAGGTATTCTGGTACAAGTCACAAAAATCTCAGTAAGTGGTTGAGCAGACTCATGAAATGCTACATTTTAGTGCAGGAGCGATTTGAACTAAGAAGTAAAGATGTTCTACTTCACTTATACAGGGAACTAGTGAGACATTAAATTGAAAAGTGTGCAGTTTTGGTCTCATTATTTAAGGAAGGATGTAAATATATTATAAGCAGTTCAGAGGACGCTTACTGGATTACAACTGGAATGAACAGGTTGACTTAGAGAAAAGATAAGATAAATTGTGCTTTTTTCACTAGAATTTAGAAGAGGGGAGATGATTTGATTGAAATTTATAAGATTCTGAATGGTTTTGACAAGGTGAGTGCAGAAAGGGTGTTTGTTTATGTGGAAGAGGCCAGGGCTAGAGAACAATGTTCTAAAATTAGTGGTGAACTTTTCAGGACAGAGTGGAATTGTTTTTGTTTATCTCAGTGTTGTGTGGCTTTGGAGCTCTCTCCTCAGAAAATAATGGAAACACAGTCATTGAATGTTTTAAGGTGGAGATAGATTAAATTCTTGTTAAGTAAGGGAATCAAAGGTAATCAGGAATTACTCAACTGGACAAGTCATATGTGTTCACAAGAGCAAGTCAGAGGCCAGGAATACTGGAGCAAGTAACTCACCTCCTGACCTTCCAAAGCCTGCTCATCATCTACAAGACACAAGCCAGGAGTGTGATGGAGTACTGTTAACTGGCCTGGATGGGTGCAGTTTGTGAGTTCACCACAACTCACAGTGACAGCAGTGTGAACCTTACACGGCTCCTTCCAAACGTACCCCATCTAGAAGGACAATGGCAGCAGATACATGGGAACACCAACAATGCAAATTCTCATCCGAGCCACTCACCCACCCTGAATTGGGAATGTATCTCCATTCCTTCAGTGTCATTGGAACTCCCTCCCTTACAACATTGCGGATGTACCTACATGATAACCCGTTCAAGAAAGCAGTTCACCATTTCAAAAGCAGTTAGGGGTGGTTAATAAATATTGCTCTAGTCAATGATATCCACATTCTGTGAATTTCCTTTTTTAAAAACCTGTTAGTTGGAGATTCAGAGGGGGGCCTGCTTTGGGGAAGTCATTCTGAAGTATGAGGTGATCAGCCAGTCGAAAGGCCATCAGCAGAATGTTCTCACGGTGTAAAGGTTTGGGCCTAAGGAGGGAGGCTGGCCCCACAGAGGCCAGCAGCTCTTTTACTTAGCTGTGCCACCCAGGAAGGTTTGGCTTGTAGGCTTTTATTACCACTTTCCCTGGTCCATTTGGTTCACTCTCAATAACATCAGGCAGTTCTAACAACAGGATACACCTATTCTTCTTTATTAAAGCAAAGTACGCTACAGAAAAAAGAATCTTGCAAAAAACAGTACGAGATCACAAGCTTATCTGTGCAATGCTAAGGATCAACCTGAGACAAGTGACCAGCCTGATTAGAGAACTGTGCTCTGAACTAGCTAACTGAAGCAGACTCTCTTATACCCTTTTCCCATAGAAGTGAATATGTGTGTTCGCACTGCCCAGTCTACAGCAATTTGATCAGTTTGACCACTGGCAAGCATCACAAATGTGTCATCCACTATGGCCTGTGAGAGGCTTATTTCCCAGTCTTAATGACAAATAACCTCAGGCTTAGCTCACTGACACTGTTGTCACCTGTACACCATCCAATCAACTGTAGGATATTTACAGAGCACAATGCTGTGATCACACACTCTGTTTAGCTCATAAATAATAAACATAATCATAGAGGTCGCTGGAAAATCCCAGAAGGTCTGGCAGTGCCTGTGAAGAGAAACAGAGTTAATGTTTCATGTCAAATGACCCTTCCTCAGCAACTTCTGCTTTTGTTTCTGATTTACAGCATCCGCAGTTCTTTTAGTTTTGTTTTAGTAAACATAATCATATCCGACATCCTAGATAAAAGGTACTGCAGATGCTGGAGAATCCGAGATAACAAGGTATGGGGCTGGATGAACACAGCAGGCCAAGCAGCATCATAGGAGCAGGAAAGCTTGATGTTTCGGGCCTCGACCCTTCGTCAGAAAAATCCTGATTTTTTTCTGATGAAGGGTCTAGGCCCAAAACGTCAAGCTTTCCTGCTCCT
>JAHRHZ010000091.1:5900658-5957115 GCA_024137785.1 Ginglymostoma cirratum | reverse complement strand
TGCTGCTTGGCCTGCTGTGTTCATCCAGCCCCACACCTTGTCATATCCGACTTCCTGGTCTGTTTTAACAGGACTCCAGCCTTTCACCTTGACTGAAGCATAGTCCAATGCTGTTGTGTTTTAAAACACTTAATTACACACACACATCCCTTCACACAGGAACATAAGGCAGCTTTCCTAATCATTAGGAGTTCATCTCACCATTCACTGTCCAACTGAGCAGACCCCATATGTTTTTATTCTCATTTCTTTTTCATTTCGTTTTGTCCAATACAGCAAAGTTTTCGATTAATGCCTAGAGGCGGCTGCTGGGGCAACATTGACCAGAGGCCCAGGATTGTGGAGCCACCCAGGCCACAGGAAGGTAACAAGGTGAGGGGATTTTTGGGGTCTGAAGTGGAAGGGGAATCAGCAGATAACAGGGCAGGGCGGGGGATGTGAGATGAGTCTCAGCGAACACCCACTTCCCAATATCGGCCAGGCACTTTGAGCCTTTGAAGGAGAGAGCTCCCGTGGGAGATGATAAGTGACTCAGTCTCGTGTACACTGCCCCCAAGCTGTAGTTACCACCACCACAGAGATAATGCCTACAAATGGTGATCAATCAGCTACTTAAAGACTTCAAATTGACAGCAACGCAGGATGTCCGTACAGCTTCTTTCTGTACTGCCGGGATGCTATGATTGGATGAAGGCAGAGGGATCTGTTTTTGACCCTTCCGACATCAGTAACCCTTCAATGTTGCAGAGTTTGCATAGAGTTGTATTTCTCCAAAATACTTGAACATCCCATAGGACAGCATTAAACATGTGAGAGGCAAGCCTTTGTTCAGCTTCTCTTAGCAAGCCATGGCAAAGAAACAGTTAAGAATAAGTTAAGTAGAAACTTAGTTGTTGACGTAGGATTATAATTTCTCTGGACTTGAATCTCTGTAATAGATGATGTTGGGAATCAGATTGAAATCTTGTTGTGTGGTGTGTTTAAAGATAATTCTGTCTTCTACTTTTAGGTCACTTGGTTTTTTTTTGTGTAAGAAACTTCGGTTTTGCTGTTAAAGAAAGTCTGCAGCCTTAGATGAATATGTTTCAATGACTAACCACCACATTAACTGTCTGTGTTAACAAAAATAATCTGATCTATCAAGCCTGGGTTTATTGTGGGATCTGATTGTTCTAGCAGTGCCAACAGCTGTGATCATAACATAAAATGGACCCGTCATAGCAGGAGCTTGGCAGCTCAACAAATATGTCCGTGATGCTCTTCACAGCCCAGAACATATAAATGTCTGCAGAACACTAGGTTTTGCACCAGTGGTTCATGATTACAATCTATGGAGTCCATGTGTTTTGACGGGCAAACAATGTTTGTTGGCAGGATTTCAAAGGTAACAGCTACAAAGTAGAAGCCTACTGGCACTAAATTGCTCAATTCCCCCATTCAGAGTAACCGACTGAGGGACGTGCAGTCACCTGAGACGTATAATTTGGTCTGACAGAGTGATGGAAGCCTTGAAAGGTCTGAAAAGAAAACATCAAAAACCATAAGCTAACAACATTAATGTTGTTTCTAAATCTGTGTTCCATTACGGGCAGATGTCATATCTAAGTGTTACACTAATGTTTTACAGCCATTGATTGTTGGTCACACTAAGAATGGAAAACAATATATTGACTCAGTAAGATGCCTCCGCTGTCTGCCTCTCCTCTCTGGACTAAGCTAGTCTCTGTTTACAGTAGAAAATGTGATGTGGCCTTCCAAATTCTCAATCTTCCCCAGTTTATTTATCAGCATAGCATCTGAGGCCAGCACGTCTGGTGGACAAACCTCAATAAAGAGATTTTTATTAGTCTCAAGAGCCACTGGACCCATTCACTCAAGGTGGGAACCACTGAATGTGGTTTTACAATGTAGAAAACTCCTTGTTGCTGTGAGGGTGAATGAAGTGTGATTGGAGGATAGGCAGAATTGAAGCAGTCAGTGGCTGTGAAGTGAGATACATATTACCTGGAAACCAAACAAAGTGTTCAAAGCAAAGCTGATTCACAGTAGTCATATCAGATTCGAAACATTAGCTCCATTTCTCTCACCACAGATGCTGCCAGACCTGCTGAGTTTCCAACAGGAAGAATGCTCCCGATGACTGGAAAGTCAAGAGCCAGGGGCCACAGTTGAGAGGTAAGCATTTTTTAAAAATTTATTCACTCACAGGATGATGGGTATCTCTGGCTAGGCCAGCATTTATTGCCTATCTCTAATTACCCAGAGGACAGTTAAGAATTAACCAAATTGGTCACATGTAGGCCAAACCAGGTAAGGATGACAAATTTCTTATCCTAAAGGATGTTAGTGAACCAGATGGGTTTTTCCACCAAGAGTTGACAATGGTTTCATGGTCATCATTAGATTCCTAATTTCAGATTCTTTACTGAATTTAATATCTGCCATGTGGGAATTGAACCCAGGTCCCCAGAACTTTAGCTGGGTTTCTGGGTTTATAGTCTACTGATAATACCAATAGCCCATTGCCTCCCCAGAGTTAGGCTATTTCGGTTGGGATGAGGAGGAATTTCTTCATCTAGACAATGGCGAGCCTGTGGAATGGTGAGTGGTTGAGGCCAAAACATAAAATGTTTTCATAAAGGAGTTAGATACAGTTCTTAGGGCTAAAGGGATCAAAAGGTAAGGGAAGAAAGCAGGAACAGGGACTGAGTTGTTTGATCAGTTCATGATATTATTGAATGATGGGACATTCAATGAACTGAATGGCCTACTGCTTCTATTTTCTATGTCTTATGCTTCTCCAGCACTTTCTGATATTTTTTCCTCAGTATTTTGCCTTTAATTAGCAGCAGGAACAAGTTAAATGGTAGCATTAGCTCATCTGGCCATGAAAGATAAGTAATTAGGAATGGTAGACTGGAATGAGAAATATTTATATTGAGCAGGAGAAGCTTCTCTGAGGAGTAGTCAGCCTTCACAGCAGTTGCCCACTGAAGTCTCAACTTCAGTCTATCCTCATACTTGGAGAAACACTACAGAAAGCTACAGAACAGAAGAACTGGAAATGCCTCATCGATGAATCACAAAGGGATAACATCCAAGTTTAGTGAGTAATAGGGACAGCAAATAGGATGTTAGTCCTTATTTCAAATGGAATGGAGTGTAAAGCTATATTTACTAAAACTATACAAGTCACTTGTCAAGCCATAGCTGAAATATAATGAACAGTTTTGAGAGCTTATCTAAGGAAAGATGTACTGGCATTGGAGGCAGTCCAGAGAAGACTTATTAGGCTGATACCAGGAATGGAGTGGCTGTCCTATGAGGAGTGATTGAGCAGGTTGGGCTTGTATTCATTGGAAATTAGAAGAATGAAAGGCAATCTTATTGAAACATATAGGATTCTTAAGGGACTTTACATAATAGATGCTGAAAGGTTGCTTTCCCTCGTAGGAGAGTTTGGGCCAGAGGACATAACCTCAGAGTAATGGGTCACCCATTTAAGACAGAGATGAGGAGAAACATCTTCTCTTAGAGGTGATGAATCTGTGGAATTCTTTACCACAGAGAGCTGTGGAGGCTGGGTTGGAATGTATATTCAGGGCTGAGATTTTTACAGATACAGGTACAGATTTTTAATCAGTAAGATAATGAAGGGTTTTGGGGAAAAGGCACAAAAGTGGAGTTAAGGATTATCTGATCGGCCATGATCTCATTGGCTGGTAGACCAGACTTGAAGGGTTGAATGGTCTACTTTTGCTCCTACAACTTTTAGTTTTGTGGTTTTATAACTGAAATTTCTAATCCCTGAAACCATTCTTGTAAATCACTTCAGCATTCTCTTCACTGTGTTCACATCCTGCCTATAATGCGGTGCCCAGAACTATAGACAATACTCCAGTTAAGACACGCTAACGGACTGACTATCTGATACTGAGAGATGGGAAGCTTCTGTAGGTGATGGTCTATCTCTGAGAAGACTTCCTGGAGGTGGAAACCTGTTGATTCGTCATCCAATTCCAACATCCATGAAATTCCTCCTGGTCTTGCTCTCAAACCAGCGTCTGTGGTACCAAGAACATTCTGTTCATTTCCGCTCATTATCCAGCCATAATATCATCCATTTGATATTTCTCAGATCCCCCATGCCCCCCTCAACCCCCCGACAGTTTTGTTATGTGTCCATGGCTGACTTTCTCTTTTCAAAATGGAATCAAAACCTGAGCCCTTTTACATGCTGTGTTCAGATTAGCCTGTTCAGTCTAAAAAATCAATCCCAAATCATAGGATATTCAGTCCTGGAAAATACATAAGACAACCACCATGTAGATGGATTATAAGGCATCATCAAGTTAATGGCCTAAAAATCTTCTGAGAAGTGGTAAAACTAATCGAATCTTGCATTGCTCCTAACTTTTACACTACAACCTAACTCTGTGTGTTCTGATCCCAGCCTAATCAGAAATGTGGAGCATAACTGAAATGGACTGCTTCCTCATAGCATTTGATTATCAGGGATGATGAGCCATGCCCCGTTTTAACATGAAAAGCTCTGTACTCTGTTCAGTGTTCACTAACACTGAAAAGCTTGGGCATATTTCAAAATCTTTCCCATGTGTTCACGAATGAGTGTGGGTGACTGAATGGGTCGATGTGGAGGTGCACAAGTAGGTAGGATGGGTGAAGTAAGTAGGTACAGCTGAGGAGGATGGCAGGTGGATGAGATGGGCGAGATGGGTGGTTGTGTCCACTCAGGTAGAGAGGCAGACAGGGGTCAGAGAGAAGTTGTCATGTCGGGAGATTCAGGGTAGTTGTTTGTATAATTATTCAGGAATTACCTAAGATTTTTCCACCTATTATCTTCTGAGAATTCGGGTAAGTCAATCTGAACTGTCTGAATTCTCCCGTTCTAATTCAGAGAATCTCACAGAAGTGCCTGTCAGATGTTCAGACTTTCTGGGCATTGGGATTTCTATGGGAAGCAGATGTGGATTCTATATCTCGTCTCCGACAATTTTGGGACACATATGCACATACAGTTTTACAGTCACAGAGGTCTACAGCGCATGTTAAAATTTGAGGTCAACTTAATTATATGCATCGTACAGACATCCAAACACACAGAAAGATAATCAATAGAGACTGAGATTACATAAGCAATAAAACTAGAAACAGTTCACAAGTGGTTTACTGTGGCTTGTACAAAATACAAGTTGTTGTTCGACTCTCTTCATGGGTTGTTTACTTGCAAGGAAGCAAATTTTGTTTATTCATTCATGGGATGAGGGCGTTGCTGTCTAGGCCAGCATTTATTGCCCATCCCTAATTTCCCAGACGACAGTTGAGAGTCAACCACATCGCTGCGGGTCTGGAGTCACATGTGGGCCAGACCAGGTAAGGGTGGCAGTTTCCTCCCCAAACGACATTAGTGAACCAGATGGGTTTTTCCAACAATCGACAATGGATTCATGGTCCTCATTTATTCTAGATAGTTATTGAATTCAAATTCCACCATCTGCCACGGCTGGATTCAAATCCAAGTCCCCAGAACATTACCTGGGATTATAAATGGAAAGAATTCCATGGCTTGGTTTATTATCTGCAATGTTTGGTTTTGGCCTTGAAAACAACATTTTAATTCCACGGGAGAGTTTAAGATTTAATTACCACTGTGTAGTATCGCATTTTGATTGTGTGATTAGCAGTAGGATTTTCAGACGTAACACAGACTCATTTCTCTGTTGGAAGCTCTGGCACTTAGAGGTCTAACTCCAATGCATCAAGCAGTTGGTGTTTTCTGGATAGAACCAAAGTTTAGTGAAGTTGGCTGGGATTAGCACTATGGAGTGTGTCCCTTTCCATTTACATTCTTTATAGATGGAAAAAGAAAATCAATTAAGAGGTTAACAGATCTCACACTTCACAGGGAAGATATACTGCATTTATTTAAAATTATTATTCCCACCATATGCTTTCCTGAAGTGGTGTTTCACACCTTTCTTAATTTCTACGTTCAGGGTTTACTCCACCACTCTCTGTCAAGCTGTGCGTAATAGCAGCTGTGGATGCTTCACAGTTTATGCTTTTTGCTTTCCTTATCTGTTTTTCCTAAAACCTGAATATCTGACTACTCTTCTTTATTGAGAGAAGGGACAATTTTAGCTCCTTGAAGTGAATTTATTTGAAATCTCCTGAAAGTGTTGGTTGGATAGATTCATATCTATCCATAGCTGGTGGGATTAAAGACCAGCTGTGGACAAAAATTAGCTAAAATATGGCTTAACATGGAAGGTACAAACTGTTTGTGTCCACCCAAAATATTTTAGTATTGCTATTTTCTTTGGATGCTTAAGAAATTTGGGAGTTAAACTTGAAACAAATTCTACTGAAGTGCTACCAAGATCAAAGAAGTAAAAGGAGAACTTGCAATTGTGTGCCACTTTTATAATTTTACAATGTCCCAAAGCATTTCACAACCAACAAAGTATTTTGCAGGAACTACCTTACATACAGCAAGACATTACAATTGGTGGAATAGAAAGATCCAATTCGTCTTGAAGTTGGTGGAAGGATAGTATTGATGACAACAGAAGGGAAACTTCTCTGCTCC
Source organism: Ginglymostoma cirratum (assembly GCA_024137785.1). Classification (NCBI taxonomy): domain Eukaryota; kingdom Metazoa; phylum Chordata; class Chondrichthyes; order Orectolobiformes; family Ginglymostomatidae; genus Ginglymostoma; species Ginglymostoma cirratum. The sequence continues at coordinate 5,950,505 of JAHRHZ010000091.1, read as the reverse complement.
TCCCTTGGAATCTTTTATGCTCACCTGAGAAAGTAGACAGGTCCTCATTTTAATCCTTTTTCCAAAAGAAGGAGTCTAAGATATTGCAGCGCTTCCTCAGCAATGCATGGGATTGTCAGCCTAGGTTATGTGCTTCAATTGTCTGAAGTGGGGCTTGACCTACAATTCCTTGACAGCTTTATGTGCTACCACTGAGCCACACGTAGCACACATCAAGCTATCCACACAACTGCTGTGAAGCACAAAAGGTAAAAAAAATATAGAGGAGAAACCTAGAAGAAGCCAATATTACTCCATTAAACAGGAAGTGTTAATCTTAAATACCCTCATATGCTCTCATGTAATAATATCCTTCTTTTAATAACTATTCAACAAAGAGAAAGAACTGTATGCGACCTTACACTCCCTGGAATTACAAACTAATATTCAGGTTTTACCCTGAAACTAACTCAAAATGGTCGTGTCAAATTGAGTGGGGCATTCACAAACAAAATCCCTGATATCCCTGACTGTCTCAAATTCTCTAAATGTGAATGCCACAACACAAGATTTACAATTACCTTAACCATCCACCTCATTAGAAAACAGACTTTGAGGTGGAGAAGGTCAAAGGATGAGATGGCTACATTTTCCATTTGCTTTTGAAGTTTAGAATAAAGCAGCTTGCAGACAGAGTCCCATCAATCAGTCAATGAACCGAACCACAAGTGAACTGAGCAGCCAGGGTATTAAATAATAATGTACTGAAACTGGGTGAAGGACTGTTCCAACTTCAGCTTCACAATCTCCTGGGAATTTGACTGTGAGGACTTTTGTAAGCTTGTTGGGTATCCTATGCTTTACAAGACCTCCACTCAAACTAAAAGACACAACCCATCTAAGAAATTACAGGCCTGCCAAAAACTGAGAAAGACTGAGACAATCATACCTTGTACTTGTGTTGTTTTGTCTTTATCTATATCTAAGATCTGTGTGTGTGTGTTCATGTCTTTGAGTTATTGTATTTTAAACATCTAGAATAAGCGTGCAATAATAAATAAACATTTTGTATTTTAAAATCACAAAAAAAGTGCTGCTGAGGAGCCTTTCATTGAGATCATCACAATGATAAAACATATGGTGCTTACGCACAAAACATACTAATTACATTGTGTTACTGTATCAGTTCCAGACCAGACAGGCATTTTGCCTTTAAGACTGCTACATGACATTAGACTTACTCTCAGAGTAATGGAGTCAGGGTGGTGTGTGGAGTCAGCCAGTCAGTTATGTAGATGTAATGTACAGCAAAGTGGCAGGAACAGAGCCCAGACTATGTATGTCTGTGATAATACAACAATGTAAACTTATTAATAGACTGTAATAAACTACAAGATACTTGTCTCAACAAAAGCTCGATTTTGTTATCATATCTCACTCAGAGATAGTAAGAACTGCAGATGCTGGAGTCAGGGATAACACAGCGTGGAGCTGGAGGAACACAGTAGGCCAGACAACATCAGAAGAGCAGGAAAATTGACGTTTCAGGTCAGGATCCTCCTTCAGAAATTTCTGAAGGAGGGTCCCGACCCAAAACGTCAACTTTCCTGCTCCTCTGATGCTGCTTGGTCTGTTGTGTTCCTCCAGCTCCAACCTGTGTTATATCTATTTTGTTGGTATATGTTGTGAACTAATGGTCAGGGCAGCACTTAGACTGTATCGCACTAAAAGTAGCATTTGACATAATAAGGCATATTATATCACAGTCTGTGAGAAATGAGATCACTGACCAGATAATATGTATCTATATGACATCTATTGACCAGGACATCTAGAATAGAAACTTAGGGTTACAAAAAGAGATATGCCCACAAAACTGACCAAATTAAAATCATTCAAATAAGCAACAAAAGCAAGCTTTTGCAAAACAAACAATCTTAGATGACAGTCATATGTACAGCAACCTTATAAAAGGTTGAGAGTTGGAATTGTAAATAACTTATGTAGTTAATGACGAGCCTACTGGAAAATGATTTAAATTGGAAACCTTTAATTATTCAGTGATCAAATTTCTGTTCAAAGTAAGTTTTTGTACATCCTAAGGTTCAGTTACTAACACAAATAGATACCAATCCAATGAGGTTCACTATTCCTAAAACAAATTACTCACACACGATTCCTGCAAGCGATGAAACAGAATCCGAAACAGACACTTGTGCTATCTCGTGTCCTTGCAGCTGGATAGAATGCACTGCTAAAATAATACCACGGCGACAGCTAATGCTTTTACTTTCCAATGTTTGTGTGGTGTGTGAAGAAGAGTTAAATGTTAACAGTGATATTTATATTGCTATTTAAATAACTAGTTCCTGATTTTCATTTGATTGTACAGTTGAGATAAGTTAGTAAATTCGATCAAATTTCATACGCTTCACTGATAATTATTAGAACATACATTTGTTTGGAGTTCCAGGAAATAACTTTGTAGTTTCATATGGATTAAATTACTGGGTCCATTTGCGATATTTTTCTCCGATAAATCTGAAGTGCTTCATCTGCTGCTTATGTAACTGAGGTTCTCCTCATTATTTTGAGAGGGAAAAACTAAATGGACCTTGAAATGCAAAAAATAAGATTCAAACAACTTTGGAAGAGAATTATTGGAACTCGTGAAATGTCACTCAGAACGTTGCACTCTCGTTGTTGCCTTTCATTTTGGTTAGATGTCATGCAACTGATAAATTCTGGACTTGCAAAAACAAAGCAACAGGAAAATGCTTCAATCTGATTCCTATATTTGTTTCTCACAGAACTGAACAATAAGAGATATGCAATTTCAAACTGTGACACAGAGGCATTATGCAATAGAATTCCAATTTAGCAAAAGACACAATTTTTAAATATATTCTTTTGTGGGATACCAGCATTTATTGTCCATGATTTGCTTGGCCAGAGCTTTCCATAGTGGGTGTCAAATGGAAATAACAGGCAAAGACTATGAGGTTGCAAGATCCAAAGCAGTAATAGTTGCCGTGGAGCTCAGATCAAGCTACAACAGTGTGCTCATGGTCGAATGGGCACTTGCTCCCACAATTCTCTCTGAGGGGTTGCAACCATTTTCAAACATCAGAATGGGAAAAAGTTTCGGAAGGACTGGGCTGGCTCCTCTTAGAGTGTGGATCCGAGGATCTGCTTACAGGCAAATTAGGAGTAGAAGTATGCCATTAGGCCCTTCCTGCCTGCTCCATTAGTCAATAAGATTATGGTTGATCTGTTTGTGTTTTGAATTCTACATTCTCACCTACGTACCCCCCACCTGATATCCTTAAATTTCCCTCACCCAACAAGAATTTATCTACCTCCACCTTAAAAAAATTGCAATGATGCCATTTCCACTGCCTTCTGAGGCAAAGAGTAGTAAAGATGCTTAATGTTCTGGGACAAAAAAAAAGCCTCTGCATCTCTGTTCTCAAAGGATCACCCCTAGTCTTTAAACAAGGTCCCCTAGTTCTGGACTCATCTAGTTCACTAAAGTCCTTTAAGGAAGGAAATCAGCTGTGCTCACTTAAGCATTTCTGATGAAGGGTCTAGGCCCGAAACGTCAAGCTTTCCTGCTCCTATGATGCTGCTTGGCCTGCTGTGTTCATCCAGCCCCACGCCTTGCTATCTTGCTCTGGTCTACATGTGGCTTGAGACCTATGACAATATGGTTGGCGCTTAACTGCCCTCTGAAATGGTCTAGCAAGCTAATCTGTTCAAGGGCAATTAGGATGGCAATAATTGCAGTCCTTGCCAGCGATACCACACCTATGAGTAAATAAATACAAAAGTGCTGTTCCTGCTTTAAAAGAATGTCCAATTGTAGCACTTGTCTGCATACAATTGTGTGAATTCAAATTTTGAACCATTCTTTAACTACTTCAAGTGCTATCTCTGAACTGTGGGTGTTTGATGTAAAGGATCTTGTCAGATTCATCTATCAGTCACAAGGCTTTAATATGCAATGTACTGCTTCATCTGTTGATGATAATTAGTCATATGTGACCTAGCAATCCACAGGATCTGAGCAGATTCTTGGAAATAATGCAAACAGATGCCTTCATTATAAACTGAAATTGTATCAATACTACCACTTGCAGTGCATTTATTTGCTACAGATGTCTAAAGTATTCAAGATGTAGGTGTGTGCTGTTTTTTAAAAAAAGTATTGCAATATTTAGACTGATTTTGGAAAAATTATAATGTTAGAGCTGATTTTTGCTTTGAACTACAATTAGGTCGATTAATGAAAGGAATGCTATTTGTGAAAAAGCCAGCTACAATCTGATAATATCGGGATGTTAACTCTTGACTCCAATAACTTTGATAAAATTCTAATCCAAACAATTACAAAGCAAAATGCATTGCAATGTTTGTGATATTTATAGTCTAAATTAGGCATAATTAAATTTATTAAACTTTTGGGTTTTGAGCTGGGGTCATAAATAATGACATACAAAGTGGGAGAATTTGGAGACTATTCCGAATGCTGCCACTCCATTAATTCTGCTTCATTTTTAATGTATTCTGACATACTGAACGCATCTTGGTCATCTATCAACATAAATGGACAAGACATGACTATGACAGGCTCAGACTCAACAACAGATCATCAAAAATGTTATTCTGAACTGCAAATCATTATGACTCAGAGGAAATAACAGGTAAAAAGGGCTAATTAAAAAAAAACAAACAAAAGAACTGCAGATGCTGTAAATCAGAAACAAAACCAGAAACTGCTGGAAAATCTCAGCAGGCCTGGCAACATCTGTGGAGAGAAATCAGAGTTAACGTTTCGTGTCCAGTGACCATTGTAAAAAAAGGCTAATACTTGGAAACGAATGAACAATTGCACTGGACTTTCACTTTTTTAAATTTGCAAGATGGGTAAAATTCCTTCTGGAAAGAACCATCACTAAAACAGCACCCAGCTTATCTCTTCTGATATTTATCAGTAAATCTGGCAGTTCAGCACAGGACTATATACCTGTGATAATTTTACAATGGCAGGTGGAGGTCTAGTCTGTGTTTTTCTTGGCCTAACTACCTTGTTAGTTTCACTATATAAGATTTCAATAATTTGACTTATTTGCGGGAATACCTGTTCTTAGGCTAGCATCAACAAAAACATGGTTGTTCGGATTCAGTTTTATGTCTTGGAACAACTACTTGCATGATAGGCTGAATGGCCCTCTTATATGATTCCATGAATGGGTTTGTACGTATAGTCTCTAACAATTGTTTTGGGACATACAGATGTAAAGGACATAGTTTTCTTTTCTCGTGGCATTAACTCACAAGTGTATATGTCTTAAAGCAGAGCATTGTCAAGGTGCCTTGTTACTCTGACACAGCCCACAGAGCCAAAAGATTAGAATTCCTAAGCTGCAGTAATAAGTTTCATTGTGATGAGGAAACTGAACCAATTTGTTAAAAATTTGATTTCATTGTTTGATGTCAAGGTAGCTACTAGGGTGCTAGTATGCTTTACAAAAAATGTTAGATGTTCAAATCCTCAAGTTTTATTATTATTTAGTGCAAAGGGTCAAAAAAACAGGAAAAGACACACTTTAGCCTGAATATTCATGTCTTTGATATTCTAATTGGATCCATTGACAGAGTAATCCAATCCATTCCAACAGTGGCATGACTGGCACATATGACCTGCTTTTACATATTGCGGTGCTGAGTCATGTGATCCATTGATTATTTTGTGAATGATTATTTACATGAAAGTCTTCTGCTGTAAAAACATTTATATTATTCGTTCCTTTAACGTTGACCATTGTAGAAGTCACAGGAGTACAAGCAATATACAAGAGATGTGTAAGGTATGTATTTTAACTTGAACTGCAACATACATACACATCATACGTAACAGAGTTTTATGTATCGCTTGATCTGTCAATCTACAGTGGTACGACCTGCTTGGTAAGGCAAAACGGGCAAGGCTTAAACTCTTAATGGTAGAGTCCTGGGGACTGTTGCCAAACAAAGAAACCTTGGGGTGCATGTTCATTGTTTCTTGAAGGTGTAGACAGGGTAGTGAAGAAGGCATTTGGTACACTTGCCTTTATTGGTCAGTGCATTGTGTATAGGAGTTGGGATGTCATGTTGCAGCTGTACAGAACATTCATTAGGCCACTTTTGGAAAACTGCTTTCAATTCTAGACTTCCTGATATAGGAAAGATGTGATGAAATTTGAAAGATTTACAAAGGTATTGCCAGAGCTAGAGGGTTTAAGCCATAGAGAGAGGCTGAATAGGCTGGGACTATTTTCCTTGGAATGTCAGAGGCTGAGGGGTGACCTTACAGCCATTTATAAAATCATGAGGAGCATGGATAGAGTGAATAGTCAAAGTCTTTTCCCAGGATGGGGGAGCCCAAAACTAGAGGGCAGAGGTTTAAGGTGAGAGGGGAAAGATTTAAAAGGAACCTAAGGGGCAACTCTTTCACGCAAATGGTAGTGTGTGTATGAAATGAACTGCCAGAGGAAATGATGGAGGTTGGTACAATTGCAACATCTAGATGCATCTGGATGGGTATATGAATAGGGAGGGTTTAGAGGGATATAGGCCAAATGCTGGCAAATGGGACTAGATTAATTTAGGATATCTGGTTGGCATGGACAACTTGGATTAAAGGGTCTGTTTCCATGCTGTACAACTCTATGACTCTATGACTCTATAACCAAGTCCAGAGGGATGAGTAAACCCATCTCCTTCCACTCCTCATGTTGGCATAACAGAATTTTTAATATTTTTAGGGGAAGTGTTTCCTTCCAGCTCAATGCGTACTTGAAGATGTGTTAAAGCAATTGAGAAACAAGCCAGACAGATCTCCTGAGGCAGTCAACATTAAAAAGTTTGTTTAATTGCAAATTTCCTCCGTAATAGATATAAAGATCATTAAAAAGATAAAACTCATCCCAAATACCATATCATACAAACACATACTTAGCATGAAAGCATAAAGACCAACATGCAGGGTAAGGAAAAGTGGAATTGAAAAACAGCTAATTCTAAAGAGATAGCATCTTTCCTCTTGATCCTGCTGGATGTTATTCCATTTTACTGTTTTCTGGAGCAAAAACTAAAGCTTATAATCATGACTTCTCACAAGAGGTCGGCTGTTGGTGCACATAGGAGGCAATCTATTTTAGCAAACAATTTTGATGGTCTGTCAGACTTCCCCTTTTTTTTTTGATATCAGTAGGCAGGGTTTCTCTTTGTGTAATGGGCTTCAGATTTAAGTTTTCCCTGCAACAAAACCTGTCATTAAGGAGTCTTATACCCTGAAAGGCATTGCAAGGTCTGACTGTGAGCTCTATATTCCAGATGATGAGTTTTATTGTTTAAGCTTTAATAGCTGCAGCTTGACAACAGATATTGGATGTGATTATGACTCACCGGAAATCAACACCTGCTATTCCAGGATTCTTCACAAAAATGAAAGATTTCATAAAAGTATGTAAAATTCCCTAATTTGCCTATCTTTTTATACCCAGTTTGAGAGAAAACATAGACTAAATTCAAGTAGAAGCACAATTTATTAAAAATAGATTCTAGCTACAGGTAAACAATTTTACAGACGCACCATAGAAATCACATTTTCTGGGTGCATAATGCAACTACTCTGCTCAGGACCAGAGGAAACTGCAGAAGGGGTTGTGGGCACAGCCTGGACCATCTCAGAAACCAATCCGCCATCCATAAACTCCATTTGCACGTCTCTTTGCCGTGGAAAGGCTGCCATCATCATCAAAGACCCATCACACCCCCGGTCATGCTCTCCAACAACCTTTTCCATCAGGCAGAAGATACAGAAGCCTGAACACATGCACCAACAGGTTCAAGAACAGCTTCTTGCCTGCCTGTATTAGGTTGTTGAATGGACTCTGTAACTTTAAATAACGTTGATCTTGCTATTGGTATGCAGTTGTCCAGAGCAACTCTGAGAAGGATCACCGGACCCGAAACATTAACTCTGCTTTCTCTTCACAAATGCTGCCAGACCTGCTGATCTGTATGTCCTTGTTTACTATGATCTGCCTGTACTGCTTGCAAAACAAAGCTTTTCACTGTAATTAGGTACATGTGACTACAATAAATCAAAACAAATCATATAACTCTATTGATCAAAACCCGAACACCCTTACAGAACTCACCCTGAACACAAATGCAGATGGACTCGCAATTAAAAAAAAGGTGTTGTGGGTGAAGGGAGAGCCTGGGAAGGCATTTCAGTTGTCCTTTGTCGCACAGTTCACTGAAATGATCCTTTGGCTTGCCAGGACTTGCTGTTCAGTGATCTCTTTTACTTCTCTGGGTATTTCCACTTGCTTGCAGGAGGCACAGACTAACTGATTCACAACTTATAGAGTTTCTGAATTATTAGTTTAAAGCACCAGATTACACCAACTGCTGAGGGAAAATAAATTGGCTTCCTTCAGGCTTCATGTGTCTTTTTACTGCACAGTCAAAGGTAGCACCTTCTTTTCTGGAGACCCACAGTCGCTGCCTGTTTAGTGACTAGCTAAACAAACACAAAGTTGCTGGAAAAGCTCAGCAGGTCTGGCAGCATCTGTGAAGGAAAAAGCAGAGTTAACGTTTCGAGTCCAGTGACATTTCCTCAGAACTGATAGTGGCTGGTAAAATGTCAGTTTATATGCAGAAAATAGGGAGGTAGTTGGGGTAGGGAGCAAATGATAGGATAGAGCCCAAAGAGAGAGAAAGGCAGTTGGACAGACAAAGGAGTTGCTAACGATCAGGCTGGAAGGGTGAATAGTCGTTAATGGGGACTGTTAGTGACTAACAGGGAGTGTGTAATGGCAGGCTACGTGGTAACAAGGCCTGGTGTGTCGGGTAGGAGGCTGGGACATGGGAGAGTTTAGGCCCTAAAATTATTGAACTCAATATTGAGCCCGGAGGGCTGTAGGATCCTCAAGCAGAAAATGAGGTGTTGTTCCTCCAGTTTGCGTTGGGCTTTGCTGGAACACTGCAGCAAGCCAGAGACAGAGATGTTGGCCAGGGAGTAGGGTGGTGCGTTAAAGTGTCAGGCAACAGGTAGTTTGGGGTCTTTTTTGCGACAAGGGAGCCTCCGAAATTACACACCCCCAGTTAGTCGCTAACAGTCCACATTAACAACTATTCACCCTCCCAGCCTGATGGTTAGCAACTCCTTTGTCTGTCCAACTGCCTTTCTCTCTCTTCGGGCTCTATCCTATCGTTTACTCCCTTCCCCACCCACCTCCTTATTCTCTGCATATAAACTGACGTTTTCCCAGCCACCATCAGTCCTGAGGAAGGGTCACCGGACCCGAAACGTTAACTCTGTTTTTTTCCTTCACAGATGCTGCCAGACCTGCTGAACTTTTCCAGCAACTTTGTTTTTGTTCCTGATTTACAGCATCCGTAGTTTTTTTGTTTGGTTTTTAGCTAATCTTGTAGGTAGGTGGAAGACCTTTGACAGCAATAACCAGTGATCACTTTCACAGATCAATCAGCTACTTGTCGCTGACTGAATCTCATTTTGTGCAAATGTGCTGGTTCCAGCTCACCTGCAGTAATATTTCCCCTGCTGCTTGAACAAACAGCACTTACAACAAGCTACTAGTTTGCTTTTAAAAAGTGCAATCCTTGGTTTTTAGAATAGTCATTTTCCCATTTCAGTCCACAATCAAAACATAGAAAATTTAAAAGAAATATGACCTTAACCCCAGTATATCTTAGAAAAAAAATGGGGCTTCTACTATTACGATCCATAATTCCAGACGACAACATGAGTGGAAAAGTGTGTTAACTCAGTAACTCAGACTCATGGAGGTGAGGTTTGGTAGTGAGGTGCAGTTACTTTAGTTAACTGGAGGCCCGGTGTTGGTCAGATTGGTGCCAAAGGATGGGGTTCAATTCTTGTTCCAGCTGGGATGTATTCAGAACCAGTTTGTCTGCCCTACCCAGGATGGAAGCTTGGCACTGTCAATTGGGACTGTCTTCAGGCATAAATCTCAAGAAAAAGAGGAAGAAACCTGGAATTGCAAACTAGTCTCAATAATGGCAAAACTATTAGGTTGGTCTAAAAGCCCATCTGATTCATTAATGCCCTTAAGGGAATGAAAATCGCTGGGGGCACAACCGTTATAACTGGGTAAGTGACATCAGGGTGGGATCAAACTGGCAGAGTTGGCAAGACTGGCCTACAGCATGAATTCTTCCTTCTACCCCATCGGAGCCTAAATTCCTGCGTCCTGAGAATTTGATTTTAATGCCTGAAGGCTTCAACAGCAATACATTCCTTTTTTGTTGTCAGCTGGACCAATACAAGTACCAAACAGAAAAATAAGATCAGCAATTGGGAACAACTGGTCTATAATGGAACTTATGTAAGTTGAGCACACCCAACAAACCTTACCTGCAGAAATAGCTCATCACATTTGCTCATCAATAATAAAGAGTGACAATTTTTTAAGCCCATAACAGGTACAATTGGAGGCAAGTTGGCCTAATGAAAATAATGCAAGGGAAAAGACTGCTATATTAATAGATAAGAACTTGCATTTATACAACTCCTTTTACATACTCAGGATTTCCTAAAGCATTTCATGATTAATTGATTACTTTTGAAATGTAGTTGCTCTTGTTTTGATTACAAATGCAGCAACACATTTCTGCCCAATAAGAATCATAGAATTCCTCCAGTGTGGAATCAGGCCATTTGGCCCATTGAGTCTATCTTGACCCTCCAAATACCATCCTAACCAGACCCACCCCGTCTCTACCCTATCCCTGAAACCTCACATTTCCAATGCTAACCCACCTAACTTGCACATCCCTGGGGACTTTGGGCAATTTAGCATGGCCAATCCACCTAACCTGTACACCCTTGGACTGTGGGAGGAAACTCACGTAGATGTAAACTTCACACAGACAGCCGTCCAAGGCTGGAATCAAACCTGGGTCCCTGTTGCTGTGAGGCAGCAATGCAAACCACTGTGCCACCCCAAGAGGTGAGGTAAATAACTAGTTCAGATATCTTCGGTATTTTTGGTTGAAGGGTGGCCTAGAACATTGGAATAATGCACCCCAGCTTCAGAAAATCACCTTTGATAATGCAGCACTCCCTCAGCATTGCACAGAAGTATCTGCATTTATCAACTGTGTAGTAAGATATGAATTATCAGTGTGTGCTCAAGTTTCTAAAGCTTGAAGCTACAGCCTTCTGACCTCAGAGGTGGGTATGTTAACACAAAGTTAAACCATTGTAAAGCAAAACATTTAACAATAATTTATTTTACCATAAAAAGGATTTTTATTCAATTTTTTAAATGGCATGTAAGCATTTCCTGCAAGATGAGCCCTTCGTTGTCCACCCCTAATGGCCCTTGAGAAGGTGGTTACTGGAAACACAGGTAGAATGGATGATTGTAGACAATAGCATGAGACAAGTTAGACGGTGGGCTGAATATTTTGTCAAAATGTAATTTTCATCGAATTTCACGGAGGGTTTCTCCTCACCAGTTTTCTCATGCTATCGTCTCAAACTCGCCTCATTATCTACCACATCCCACTGACACCCCTTCCGTATAATGCTAGCCTGATTCTCTCATTGCCATTCTGTAACTGCTGGGACATCCCAGGATATACCAGCATCCCTGGTCCTGGCTAGTTTTGAAGCCCCGGTCATGCACCCGATCAAGTGTTGGCAGAACTGCCCAGCACAACAGCCACAAATCAACACTTCTCATGGCACAGAGTTGGCACAGCTGACCCTTCTTTGCATATATAACCACATATTCCTCGCTCATACAATGTGTATCCATCACATACACTGGAGCTTCAGTTGCCTCAAAATTCACTTGTGTGTAAATACCAAAACTGAACAGGAATAAAAAAAACAAAGACGCTCTCAGAACACAAGAGACTCCTCACACCTTGTAAAATTGTTGCCGCTCAGTCAATGAGTGATGCACTGCAACCAGTGAGCTGAGAATTAATTGAGTCCTGTCTGGTTTGTAGCTGTTAATGCCACTGCACGCGATTAAGCAGAAGGTGATGTTTCTCCTGTTCAATTTTCTCACCTTCCTCCTCAGAAGACTTTCCCTCCCTCCCAGCTTATCAGAATCCATTACACACCCCCTTGATCTGCGCCAATTTTCTGAAGATTACTGCAAGATCCTGCCTGTCCAGACCAAGCCATCTAACCTTCAGAAGGTTTATTGTCCACACCACACTGGCCCTGGTCAAAGAATGTACTACTTTGTACCTACAGTCCACCTCAGTCAGTGGGTTGTGTAAATGAATCATCAGCCATGGTCACAGACAGTAACCATTGTCTCCCAAGGATGCAAAATTCTAGATCACAGATCACTGGCATATTGATGGGATGGAACCCTGTAATGATAAACTCAGCTGCATTATGATATGACCCTCGCAATGTGATGTGTGTGCAATGTATTATGCCCTGCACCTGGGGAAGCCAGCTCTAAGTCCAAATCCTACTGTTTGGTCTGCAGCACTGACTTTGACATGGGGAAAATGAGCTTGAGAGGTGTGACCTGGCACAAATTGTATTGGTCAAACTCTTAATGCATTTCTGGTTGGACAATGGAGAGATCCCACATAGGTACCTTATGTGTCCTTGGAGGGAGCCAGTCATGATGATGTTCAATGCAGCTGTCACCTTGAGTACCACTGGAATACAATGGTCACCTATTCCTTCAGGTTATAGGTCCTGCTCTAACAGCTGGTATAGTTCAGTGACACTGTCCTGGGATGTCCACAATCTGCAGCACGGTGCCTTGCTCATCTGGATGAAATAGCTTTGAAGCTGAGAGCCCTCCTGAATCTCTGCTGCATCTTATCAGTTCCTTCGGCTATCTGCCTCCTGTGGCTGGATCCATCAGTCACACTTACAATGACCCTGTGTGGATAGCAGAAGGAGCAGAATAGGTCTTTATCAATGAGAGCAGTCAGCATCCACATCGTGTACAAATGATGGTTTAACACAGTCCTCCATCCAGTGGGATATGGGCCTTTCAGACAAAGAGGACTGTGGAATGACTCATCATTGTACATTGATATTGGCCCTTGTTCTGATGAATGAGTACTGAATCCTTCTCCTCTCAGCTCCACATCACCACAACAGGCATCATTGCATATGCATGTCTTGCATTATAATTACAGTTCAGGCTAAGAGAGAACCCATTCCATGTTCCTGTCCCCACCATGAGAACTTGCATTATCTGGGTGCTTTGTGGTCTGCAGGTGCCTGTCAATCCACAAGGACGAACAACGTGGTCAACATTGGTTATAACCAGCATTTGCAGCCCACCTTCCTATGATGCTGCTTGGCCTGCTGTGTTCATCCAGCTCTACACCTTTTTATCTCAGTTGGATACTGGTTGTATTTCACACGCACAATGCTATGATTGCATATGACTTCAACCTTTACCCTGCAAATGCACGATTGATGCAATTGTCCTCACAGGCCTCCTGTCATTCACAAGGGGAGCCCAAGTTGTTAGTCAACAAACAGACAATGTAGCCAACCATTCACTCCAGGCGTGGTCACAGTCATTTTCCATTTGTAGATCACATTTACACATGAGAAATCATGAAAGGCATCTTGGGTCATGCTCAACACTATGTGTACTGGGCTCAGCATGGTCGTCAGGTCCTCCTGCACTACAAACTCCATGTTCCCTTCTCTCTAGCACTCAATGGACACCTATTGCTACTGAACCAAAAAAGTGTTCCAACCTTGAACTGCGACTGAAGCTTTCATTCCTAACTCCTGAGTCCCACCATATGGTTTAGTGATGCCCTCAATCATGCTGCATAGTCCCCCTGTCAAGGCCATGATTGTGGTGAACACCTCTCCCGCAGCATCCCACGTCCTTCCACGTGCTACCGGCTCTCCCCAGCCTAGATATTGAATATCCCTCCTTCCCTGTCCTTGTATCCCACACAACTCAACTTGTCATCTTCAGTCCCTCAATCTGGTTCCCTCTAATTTTCTTTCTGGCTGTGTGGGTCTTGTTTGGTACACAACAACAGTGCATGCCTAACTGATGAACATGATGGTGTAATGTCCTATCAATTATTGCCATGTATTATAAACTACAGCAGTAACTTCCATTGAATTGATTTAATATGATGTGACCAATTTTGCAAATTTGTGTTCCTGTAACAGTCCTCACCTGGAAGGATTACAGACTCCATTTTAAAGGGGAACACAATTTCCAGATTTGCCCCATATGTGTGTAAGATCAAAGTCTTGTCTCAATGACCAATATTACTATCTCCTACATCACGTAAATAAAGCAAGGCTACAAGTAGTTGGCTAATGTGGGATTTTTAGTATGGTAGTTTAAAGCTTGTTTTTGCACTCAGCATAATTGTACATTTATTCTAAATTTATTTATACTTTTTTCTTATTAATGACTTCTGTCATTAATTTAGGTGCCATGGTATGGTGACCTATAAAATTTCATTGTATTCTTTTTTTGTAAAAATACACAAGACAATAAGTTGCTATTATAGTCTATTCTAGATAACAAGCATGGGGCTGGATGAACACAGCAGGTCAAGCAGCATCATAGGAGCAGGAAAACTTGACGTTTCGGGCCTAAACCTTTCATCAGATTTCTGATGCTTGTTATCTCGGATTCTCCATCATCTGCAGTACCTTTTATCTCATTATCGTCTATTCTGTTCTGTTCTGAATTTCTGGCAAATACTGACTTCCACTAGGGTTATAGCAATTTTTACTTTTTGTTTTTACTGCTTAAAATTGGAAGCTTAATTATTGAAAATATTTTGTTTTTAAATTCTTATTTTTCAGTTCACCAGTTTGGCCATTGTCTGTTTTGCAGTATCAGCAGACCAATTGCAAAAGGCTTCTAGTCTAATAAAGACCATTAGTGTGTAACAGTTCAATTTATTTTCAATAAGCAGGAACATTAACAATAATTGAAATGCAAATGCTAGATTTAGTTTCTCATGAAAGATTTGCTTTTACAGTAATCGCTTGACATTTACAGCCAACTGCTTACCTTAAAAATGTTGAAAGAAATCATGCTTAATTTTCTTTGTGGTTATCTCCAGATATAATTCCCTGCAGAATTAATTTCAGTCCAAAGATAGGTAAAATATTTGAGGTTATATTGCATGACTCAAGTTAAGCACGGCGCACGTACATGCTGCTTTGTACTTCAAGTATAAAAATGGAAATTTAATTCAAGAATTTGAGAAAACAAAGGCACTTCCAGGAACTTTGTTGTACATCTGAAATTTCATATTCAGCCTCGATTCCTACTGTTTTATCATTATTCAGCTTGAATTATGTGGAGAGAATACAGAAGCAGAGATCATTAAAGAAGGTTAAAAGGAAATTTTGTGAAGTTGTTCAAAATTATTAATAGTTTTGATGTCAATGGACAGAGAAGGAGCAATTTTTTTATCAGCAGCAAATGGATGTGAACTGGAGCACACTGTCTGAGTAGCTGGTGAAAACAGCTTCAATTGCAATTTTCAAAAGATAAATGAATCAAAACATCCAAAGAAAATCGTAGAACTGTGGGACATAGAAACGGTGGAGACTAATCGGATAGCCCCTTCAAAAAACTGACCCAGCGTTGATTTTGTCCCTTGTGCAGTGTGTGCTGCTATGGTTGTAGGAGCTAACTAGGCTCAAACACAATTGATTGGTTATAAAGATTTTTGGCTAAACTGTCAGCATCTACCATCAATACATCTGTGAAATTGACAGCAATTGCTGACTTCTGCACCTTTGTAATTAAAACTAGAAACTGCAGGTGTAATTTCTGCAGAGGGAAGTTGTTGAGTTATAGAAATGTACAGCACAGAAACAGGCCGTTCGGTCCAACTCATCTATGCCAACCAGGTATCCTAAATTAATCTTGTCCCATGTGCCAGCATTTGGCCTATATCTGTCTAAATCTTTCCTATTCATATACCCATCCAGATGGCTTTTAAATGTTGCAATTGTACCCAGCTCCACCACTTCCTGTGGCAGCTCATTCCATACATGCGCCACCCGCTGCATGAAAACATCGCCCCTTCAGTCCCTTTTAAATCTTTCACCTCTTACCTTAAACTTATGCCTTCTAGTTTTAGACTACCCACCCTGGTGAAAAGACCTTGACTACTTACCCTATCCATGCCCCTCATGATTTTATAAGTTTCTATAACGTCACCCCTCAACCTCGGACAGTCCAGGGAAAATAGCACCAGCCTATTCATCCTCTACCTCTAGCTCAAACCCTCCAACCCCAGCAACATCCTTGTAAATCTTTTCTGAACCCTTTTAAATTTCACCTTTCCGATAGCAGGGAGAATTCCTTCCCCTTGAATTGACATGAATCTCCATTTTTATGTAATCAGTTTTGTTCTGAGACCCACGAAAAGGTGATGTCTTTTTGAGTGAGATTTGTCTATATTATAATGACATACTATATCCATAATTTCGAATGAACAATCGATTTGTCCTGAAAATCTAACTTTATATTAATGTGATATCCAATATCACAATTATGATAAAATAGTTACTATTTTAAGTTTGTACACGCGCATGTCCCAGCCTTTATTTTGCACTCTGTCAAACGATTAGAAAGTAAAGGAAAATCAGAAGTTTCTACTTCCTGCTTTGCTGTCTATGGAGATTCTGCAATTTGATTGGCTGCTTAGTCTGCTTGGTGACAGCATTTTTACTGGACACTGGAGATCCCCTTGAACTGATACTAGGATCAACATAATGTTGGGAAAAGTGAAGTCCATGCCACAGATATAGTTGGATATTTATGGGCAGCTTACTCCAGGGGTGGCAGTAAGTACAGTTGTTTCACCGCTCATTGTGAAATCCTGTGCAACAGTTTGCAGTAATTGTACACTTTAGAAAAGTAAAAAAAAATTGATAAAATTAGTTGCAATACTTCAATATGCACATTCCATTTGGTCAAATACAGCTCTCGGTCTTCGTACGAAGTGTAAAATTACACCCTGAAAATATTAGTTCAAGTATTTTGCATGGGCTACTATCTTTTTTTCACTTTCTATACTGAGGGGAGGCACCAAATAAATAGAGAAAATGTAAAGAAGATTATGGTGTTGAGCCTGATATTTAGGAGTGCTCTCTCACTCACTCTCTCTCTCTCTCTCTAGTTCAACTGCTCCACTTCATAACACATAATTAAATGATTTATCAAGTTTCCAAAATTGACAATTGCATACCTTCACCATATTCTGCTCCAGATAAAAAACATCCCTGAACCAGAATTCTTTAATAAACAACAAAATTATTGGCTCATTCTAAAACAAGACTTATTCAACAAAAATACAAATGTAATGAATGCACACAGTTTTAAATATGATAGCACAAACACAGGTCGTAATAACAATCTATCAAGAAAATCTTTAGACAAAAATATTTTAACTAATAATTGATAGTTTGCAAAAGGAAGGAAGGATAAATTATGAAACGTTCAAGGTGACTTTCAATCAGTGTCCTGGCACATATAGACAGATGTCACCAAATACAAGATAACAAGCATGGGGCTGGATGAACACAGCAGGTCAGGCAGCATCATAGGAGCAGGAAAACTTGACGTTTCGGGCCTAAACCCTTCATCAGAAATGGGGGAGGGGAAGAGGGTTCTGAAATAAATAGGGAGAGAGGGGGAGGCGGATGGAGGATGGATAGAGGAGAGGATAGGTGGAGAGGAGGCAGACAAGTCGAAGAGGCGGGGATGGAGCCAGTAAAGGTGATTGTAGGTAGGGGGGTAGGGAGGAGATAGGTCAGTCCAGGGAGGACGGACAGGTCAAGGGGGCGGGATGATGTTAGTAGATAGGAGATGGGGGTGTGGCTTGGGGTGAGAGGAAAAACCGGTTAGGGAGGTGGAGATGAGCTGGGCTGGTTTTGGGATGCGGTTGGGGGGCTTCTCGGCCTTTCTGGCGTCACCAAATACAGGCAGCTTTCCAGATATGGTTTGCTTTGGAATTTTCAAGACCTCTTTCGGATGATTTTCAGGCCAATAGATAGATCAGGGTTTCAGTTTTCACGTTAAACTCAAAACATTGGCTTTTGTTTTCAGAAAGGCAGAGGCTGAGTGGTCACTTTTTTTCTCTCAACAGTTTGTGAGATTCCAAATAATCTTCAAACTAAGACTAATTCCTGACAGCCACAAACCCAGTCAAGTGTTATCTAGGATATAGGTCCAAGAAATAAGCTTCAGCTATGTGATTGTTAAGATGTGCATTATCAAAGTAAAGACCTAAATTTTTAATCTTTAATTCTTAAACAGTTTAGGACTCTCCTCAGATTTTCCAATGGATCACTGTCCACAATCGTTCAAGCATGGTCCTCAAAAAAAGCATATTATTAACAAAGAATTCTCATAACATTATTAAAGGAAGAATTATTATAATTGACAGACATTTCACTGCAAATAAATTATTTTTGAACTGCACTCTGTTGTTATGTAGGCAAAGGCAGTAGTCAGCTGGTGCATAGCAAGAGCTCACAAACTGACACCCATCTTCATAAAAAATAGAGGTGGCGAGGAAGAATTTTAGTGATGGCATCTCTCTGCTTTTCTTCAAATAATCCAAAATCCTTACATTGTGCAATGGATATTCGTGTGTCAATTAATTATCTTGTCCAAGAGGAGAGAGCTCCAGCAGGGCAATAATCATTCAGTTTTGCACCTACCTATCAGCCAAGCTTCTGTGCTCAAATCAATGAGGCCTTGATGTCATTTACTCTCCTGCTCTCCTCAGCTTTAGTGTCAGCCTCTTAGTTGAATATCTGCATTCCAGCAAAGATTTTATGCAGAGCACTGTCTAAACAGGGCACGTCCTCCTCCTTGAGGTTTGGAATGCTTCCAATTGAAACAAATTGACTTTAGTCAAGTTAATTGATTAAATATGGAAGCAAAATATTAACTTGCGTTTTGAAGCAAATAGGTTTAACTGAAGTCGCAAGTGGCAGGGAGTTTGTGGTAAATATGATTTCTAACCCCTAGGATGCAAGTAACACTATTGCCATAATAAGTCTTTATTTCAACTATGATGAGAGAGCTGAAGAAAGTCGGCCTACAATTCCTTTGCAGTGCCAAATCCTTAGAGTTAAGATGACCGTAAACTGCCAAAGTCAACCAAAACTGGCTATTGAATGTGGCATTGAAATGCATGTTTCAACAAAACAAACGTGTAGAAGTAAGCAATTCTGTTTATCAAACTGTGGAAAAGGTAAAGCACGCTCAACATTGAATAAAATGCAGTTGTATGATTTCTCTTAACCTGCAGCCTGATCTCTATCTCTTGCTCTTTTGAGATACACCCTTTTTGGCTGTTGTAATCTGCTTGCATTTAAATATTGGTATCTAAATATGAAACTTTAATCACAGCAAGTACTTCTGACTATTAGACATAAATATTTACCACTTAGCAAGGCAGAGAGCTGAATTTTCCCATTTTTGACACACTAAGGGCACCCACAACCTTCCTCTCTGAAGCTCTGGATGTAGCAAGCCCTTTCACTTTGCTGCGTGTGATCACAAAGCCACAAACTGAGATGAGTGAACCAGCATTGGGCGGCACAGTCTCAGTGGGGTCTGGGCCCTTTAAGCACAAACGTCTCCTGGGCCAACAAACCAAAGTTTCCAGGCCAACAGGGCAATCCACTGAGTGGGTTCCCTCGACCCCAGCCAGGAGATTCGGGACTGCACTTAGTGGGAACGACAGGAAGGAGGAAATCCACTGAGGGCTCAAAGTGACACATATTGTAAATAATACTGCATTTTTGTAACATTATTATGTATTCACTTATTAATGTTACTATCTGTTCACTTACAGTCTTAAAATGTAGCTGTTTGAATTGAAGTCATGCCAACATGAGAGATGAGCAGCCTCTACTGACATTCCAAGGATGAAAGAAATCGTAATGGCTAAGCATCACTCAGCTTGCAAGGTGGCTCAGTGGTTAGCATCGTTGCCTCACAGCGCCATGGACTTAGGTTCAATTCCAACCTCAGACAACTGTCTGTGTGGAGTTTGCACATATTCCCTGTGTCTGTGCCAGTTTCCTCCAGGTGCTCTGGTTTCCTCCCACTGTTCAAAGATGTGCAGGTTAAGTGGATTGGCCATGCTAAATTGTGCAGGCTAGATGGGTTAGCCATGGGAAATGCAGGGTTACAGGTATGTGGGTCTGGTTGGGATTCCCTTTGGAGGCTTGGTGTGGACTTAGTGGGCTGAATGGCCTGCTTGCACACTGTATGATCTCTTGCCAGCAATTAACTCTTTGGTTGTAGATAGCATTACCGTAGCACTGTGATGTTAATGACTGCAATCAAGGTGTTGCAGTTTGTTTGTGGCTTTGGCATTGCTTACATTAGAGAGTAGTGGCAGGACCTGTCTACGTACCTCATCCACATTGACACCCTCCCTGTCACAAAAACTCTTGGGCATCATATGCTGGCTGAAGTCTTTAAAACAACCTCAGCTCACAGCCATGGGATGCTAGTGTCCTGTGTCACTGCTCCTTCTTCTGAACATTGAGTAGCACCTGTAAAGCGTAGATACGTAAATCTCAGCCCAAAATGCCATCGATAAAGCTATGCCAGAGTGGTCCAGGTATTGCAATCTCATCTTAAGAATGCCTATGGTGTGTTTTCACTGTGGCTCTGGTGGATGGAAAGGCAGCACTGAAACTCCATTCTGCGTCAGTATGGGTGTTTCATAAAGGTGTCATCAGCCTTGCTTAGAGAGAGGTATTACTTGTCTCCCAGCATTCATCCCTATATGGGCTTAAGATCTTGGAAGGAGGTGGGAGTTTGTGAGAGTACTGGCAGCTCTGGGATGTCTGGTACAGAATTTGACAGCAATGGCCACAGATGAGCTAGACTTTGGTAGAGGTATGCCTTATTGGACGCTGAATTCTGCAGGCTGGTGACAGGATGCTCTCTAAGCAACATTGGTGCAGTTTATAGCAGCCGGCACCAGAGGACAGCCAGCGGTGAAGGAGAATCCCATTTCCTGAGCTACTGATCACAGGGGAAAGATATAAATAGCTGTAATCTGGAAAAGATGGCATCAGGAGCATTCCAGGCAACCTGTGGGCCAGGAGATGCCATACAGGTCTCCAGTTCCTCCATGGACTGAGCTGCTGTCATAATAATTCAAGACAAACTTGATCTTGATGGGCACTGAGACAGGATGGACACCCAGTCCTTCAGAATGCAAATCCTGTTCCAGCATATCACACAGATTGGTAATGAAGGCCTGGCATATCTTTAATCTTTGCCTGCGTTGGGACCTGTAGATAAGGACAACAAGGCTAGTAGACCTGGGGTCCAGCCGTTCTCCTCTGCCTACTGGGGGATTCTTCAGCTGCTGCTGCTCCTGCTGGATGCTGTGTGGCAGTCGTTGTTGTTCTGGCTGACATTGCTGTAATTGATGTCTTCTTGATGCTGTTGTCACATCTTCACCAAGGCCACAAGGCATCCTCCAAGCATGGCTTCTATCTCTGATGGTGGAGCCATTGGGGAATGTTGAGACTGGGACAGCACATCACTATCAGTACTCCTGATCCCTCACATGAATCACCATGAAGTGACATATTATCCCCTTTGAGATATGTGACATTGAGGCTTGGCAAGGAGGCCAATGCCATACTTCAATAGGGAGCTCTGAACTATGCACCCTCGACCTGATATATGGTGTAGATCCAAGGTGCCAATGTTACATTGGGTAAGTGAAATTCAGGCAATTATCTGCATACTAGCACCTCCTCTTGAAAATATCATGACCATCACAACGTATGTCATTGCATGCCTACAAGTAGGTGTGACAATGTCACAGCTCTGAACCATTGTCTTTCAGTGGCAGATATGAAAAGTGATGCAGAAATGACAAACTCAAGTGAGACTTTTACGTTTGTAGCCTTGTGCCTCTGAGATGATGGGGGCTAAATGAACAAAGTATGTAAAGGACATGAATACTTGAAAACACCACTTTCATTGTTAATTGCTGTCTTTCAGTTAAATCCAATTTGATGGCAAATAACCAAGGAATGTTACTGAATACACAATTCTCTTGTCTGACTTGTCATAAAACTATGGTTATAAATTTCTAATAGAATTATGATTTGAACCATAAAGAACCAAAGGCATTCCCTTTAGCAATTTAAGGAGCCTGCCCGCGTGAGATGGGTTTCTGTAAGTTCAAAGTGTAACCAGGACACATTATCCTAAGAAAAGCATGCATCACAATCCACACCAGAAGATTCTTGTTCTGTCTGAAGGCTAATCTAAGCCACAACATCACGACCTGCACCATGGTTACGGAAAGGAGGCAGATTCTGACTCAATCCGAGTAGAATACTGATCAATCCCTGTGCTGTTAATGTCAATCTGATCCACAAATCCAACTAACTGGGTGACCGTGTGGACTTTGCACATTCTCCCCGTGTCTGTGTGGGTTTCCTCCAGGTGCTCCTGTTTCCTCCCACAGTCAAAGATGTTTAGGTTAGGCACATTAGACATGGTAAATGCAGGATTATGGGGATAGAGTTGGGGGGTGGTGGGCCTGGGTGGGATCTTTGTCAGAGGGTCGGTGAAGACTTGATGAGCCGAATGGCCTCTTCTGCACTGTAGGGATTCTATGATTCTACTTGCCATTGGTTGATGTCGGAAGGATGTGACTACATAATCAATGCACTTCCATCGGCCATCAATTCTTGGAATGGGAATTAAACCCAGAGCTTTTGGCTCAGAGGTGGAACACTACTCATAGCACCCTATGACACCCCATGGAGTTAGGAAAGGCAAAATACGACTGATGCTTGAAATCTGAAATTGAAACCAAAAATGTTGGCGATACTTAACATCTGTGGAGACAGAACCAAAGTTAACTTTTCAGGACATCGTCAAAGAGGTGGAAAAATTAAATACATGTCACTGAAACAATTCCTGGCAAAAGAAATCAAAAATTTATGGCATAGAAGGAGGCCATTCAGTCCACTCTGTCTTTGCCACAGAAAAAAACTAATGCACTAGCCTAACCCCACATCACAGCCCTTGGTCTTCAAATATACAGGTTACCATACTTCGTGCCATTGAGCAGGGAAACAGATCCTTCCATCCAACCTCCCCATGTCAAACATATTCCTAAACTAAACTAGTGTCAACTGCCTGCTCCTGGTTCTATATCCCTCCAAATCTTTCCTATTCGTGTACTTATCCAGATTTTTTTAAACATTGTAATGTACCCACATCCAGTTCATTCCACACACAAACAACCCTCTGCGTAAAAAAACTTGCCCCCATATCTTTTGTAAATCTCTCTCCTCTCACCTTAATAATATGTCCCCTAGTCTTGAAATCCCCCACTCTGGGGAAAAGACAATTACCATTAACTCTATCTATATCCCTCTTTATTTTATAAATTCTATAAGGGTCTCCTCTCAACCTCCTATGCTCTAATGAAAAAAGTCCCAGCCTATCGAGCCTTTCCTTATAACTCAAACCTTCCATACTCAGCAACATCCTGGTAAATGTTTCCTTAACCCTCTCCAGCTTAATGACACCCTTCCAATAAGTGGGCGACTAGAACTGGACACAGTATTCCAGTGGATGGTCAAGTAGTTTTCACATATGATACATGTTTTTTCCTCTACCATCCAGGAAGTGAGGTCCAGATCCCTACCAGCCTCTGGGTGAAAAGAAAATTCCCATCAACTTGCTACGATCATTCTGCCAATTACTTTAAACCAGGCCCCCTTGATTATTGATCCTTCACTGAGGGACATAGCTCCCACTGATCCAGTCTATCTCCTGTTACGCCTACATGGGGTATTGCCCTGAAGATCAAGACAGGCTGTTTATTAAATTGTCATAAAAGTTAAAGATATTAAAAAGTTTTCAGGATTCACAATGGCCTGTCTTTTAACTCAGGTTGACAGAAAGCACAGACCAGGTTTCTGTATTTAACATGAATTACTACTTACTATAAATAAATAGAGCCTGACTACAGATAAATAATTATGAGTGCTGACAAGTAACTTTATTTGTTAAAACTCTAATCATCTAATAAACTCTCTCTAACTCACAGACCCAGAGAGGAAAAGAATTATGGGAGCGATGGACTGACAGAAAATATGGGAAGGCATTTCAATGGCTCCTGTTCACAAGGTTCACTGAGATACTCCTTTTGGGTTGTCACTGTGTACTGCTCCATTATCAGAATGTACATGCTCCTTCTCCAGGCGCATCCCATTTGCTTTTAGAAGGTATAGAGTTTGCACTTATAAAGCCTCTGACTTACTGGTTAAGAGGCACAGCCGACAGCGACTGCTGATGGAAAAATAAATTCCCTCTCTTTAGGTTTAAAGTGTGTTTTTATCTCAGAGGAAGGAGTCAGCTCCTGCCCTTGAGGAGATCCAATGACTTCTCCCTCAAACATTCACACCCACAGGTATTTGGTTACCTGGGAGCAAGGCACATTTTGGATTTTGGCATCCACAACTGGTCACTAGTTCTCAGACCAATCAGCTACATGTTGCTGGTCAGAGCTCCATTTATGCAAACTCTTAGACTTCCCCCCCATTACTTGAACGTATAGTAATATAAAAAGACTAATAATGAGTGTCTGGTTACTTACTTTTCAAATGAAAACAATCCTTCAACAATCTTTAGTTTTTAAACATCCCCATTGACAATCAAAAGTACAGAAAATAAATGCTATTTTCTTCACAATAGACCTCTCATAATTTTTGCAACCTAATTAACTCTCCTCTCAGTTGCCTCTGTTCCTCATTATCAAATATATGGTCATTTTTTATATTTCACTTCTGAAGAAGGGTCACTGAACCTGAAATGTTAACTCTGCTTTCCCTCCACAGATGCTGTCAGACCTATTGAGTTTTTATAGCAATTTCTGTTTTAGTTTCAGATTTCCAGCATCCACAGTTTTTTTCTGTCATTTTTAAAAATTCCTTTTGCAAGCTTCTCAGTGACGATTAAGACATTATTAAGCACTACATTAAGATGCAAATCATTGCTATCCATCACAAACATCATGAGACCAAAAGCTAGGTTTTGCAGAACCCCACTGGAATCAGCCTCTGATCCCATTAAGCCCCGTTGACTGTTAAACTTCACTATCCTGGAGCCTAATTTTGATTCACTTTCCCTAGGATTAATGAGCTTTTGCTATTTTTATAGATCTGCCACATGAGACCCACGAAATGCTTTTCTAAATTGCACCTAGGCTACATGAAATGTATCTTTATCTTGCATCATGACCTTCATACCCTCCAAGCATAGTCATAGTCATACAGCAGTACAGCACAGAAACAGACCCTTTGGTCCAACTTGTCCATGCCGACCAGATATCCTAAACCAATCTAGTCCCATTTGCCAGCATTTGGCCCATATCTCTCCAAACCCTTCTTGTTCATGTACCCATCAAGATGCCTTCTAAATGCATCCACCACTTCTTCTGGCAGCTTGTTCCATATACACACCACCCTCTGCGTGAAAATGTTACCCCTCAATTCCCTTTTAAATTTTTCCCCTCTCACCTTAAACCTATGCCATCTAGTTTTGCACCACCCTACCCTGGGGAAAAGACCATGGCTATCTACCCTGTCCATGCACCTCATGATTTTATAAACCTCTATAAGATAACCCCTCAGTCTCCAACGCTCCAGAGAAAATAGTCCCACCTTATTCAGCTTCTCCCTTTAATTTAAAACCCCATACCCCACAACATCCTTGTAAACCGTTTCTGCACATTTTCAAGTTTAACAAAATATTTCCTATAGCAGAGACACCAGAATTCATGCACCTCCAACCCACCCCCTTTTGCCCTTCATACCTTCCATGTACTATGCCTCTCACCCACTTACAATGGCCTCTCTTACATTCCAGACAAATTCATGCCCAAAGCCACTCACATCCTCCATTGAACGGATGACATCCCAATGCCTATTGACCTGGTCTACAATCTGCCAGAATCAATGAATCGTATAGCAATAATGACATGTGTGGAATTGCCTAAAATACAAATTCATAATCTTCTTTTTAAAAAGGCTGGTATTGTTACAGCCTTAAAAAACTATCAACCAAACAGACCTTTAAATAATCAACATCAGAAGTGTCTTCACACATTTTTGACCTGCTTAGATAAACATTGAGCCATTGACAAAAAATATCGCAGAAAAGCCTTAATATTACATTGGAAGGGTGTCAGTCATCTCCCCAGCGATGTCAATGGAAGAAGTTAATCCTTCAATGGGAGTCTAAACTCTCAGTCGAGAAATGATCAAAAGATACCACCAGAGAGTATGACTCGCAAATAGCTAATCATGGGTATTTGTTTTCCTGTTAATGAGAACCTCACACCTTCCAGCTCTGATCACCAACTCGTACCAATGGTAGTCAAAGCCAGGCCTTGAATATCTTCACTTCTGGCTCATTTAAAGTATCAGCTGTGGCACATTTATAAATAGCTGCATACGACTGCATTGTGCTGATCCCTGAAGCCCTTTTTGCCAATGCTGGACACAACATTCATTTAATGAATAACATGGGCACATAGGAACAGAGGACACTGGATTTACTGTCATTGCTGGATTTCCCCAGGTGTAGGACATCATTGATCACACACACCTCCTTGTAAAGGCACCCAATGGCAGGTCAGTGAGATCCATCAACAGGAAGAACCTCTAATCCTTCAGCATCCCACTGATCTGCAACTAGAACAATAGCTAGCTCTGTGTGTGCACCCACTTTCCTGTCAGCTGCCATGACCTGTCCCTTCTCACCAGTCTGGCTGCCTCAGCTCTCCAACCAAAGTTACATAGGAGGACCTTATGTGGTAAGGGAAATCCCTTGAAGAGGTATCAGGTGTTTCCTTTGCGAAAGCCTCAGATGGAAGCACAGAGTCAATAAAACCAATGCCATCTGCTGAGCAGGACAATTATTTAACAATTAGCAGGTCCTTCCTTCAGGACAACCAGCTGACATAGTAATGACTGCCATGGGGTGTCAAAATGGATCTCACCATCTGACTCACCCCCATTCCTGCCCATCTATTGGGTCTAAATGGAGAAGAAACCTATCCCCATCCCAACAAAAATCTAAACTTTAACCACTTTCCCACAGGAGATGGTTTTCTGACCCAAAAACAGACCCATCTCCTAGTTCCCACCACCATGACCAAAATTCAACCCAGGATCTCAGTTTAACATCTCATGATGTTAAATCATGAATGACTTTCCTCAGTACCATTGTAAAAGCTCATAGAATCCCTACAATGTGGAAGCAGGCCATTCAGCCAAAACCAACCCTCTGAGGGGCATCCCACCCAGACCCACCTCATTCCTGTATCCCTGCATTTCCCATGGTTAATCCACTGAGACTGTACATCCCTGAATGCTGTGGACAATTTAGCATGGCCACTCCACCTAACCTGCACATTTTTGAACTGTGGAAGGAAAACAAGGGGAGAATGTGCAAACTCCACACAGATGTTCGCCCAAGGGTGGAACTGAGCCAGGGTCCCTGGTGCTAAGAGGCAGCAGTGCTAACCACTGAGCCACCATGATGCCCAAGACAGGTTATGATTACATAATCACCTCAGTACAGGTTATATAGAGACTTCAACCCTGGGCCTTGTGACATTGAAGCAAGTGAGTTACCACTGAAACCTGGCACATCCCATCAAATTAAGAACTTTAATGGAAGCCAAGATACAAAACAATACAAACACTTGGAGGCAAAAAATGCATTAAACCACAGGACTACAGCCCAGTAGGAAATGGATGAAGACTTCTCAATGCTGGTTGACCATTCCCCTCCCATCATACACCTAGCTAAACAGTGAAAGACCTGCCCCTTTTGATGTATGCTTCATAGCTCTAGATAAATTATATTGGTCATCAGTCTATAACTGAGGACCCCTCGGATATTTGAATATGTGGGGCTTTACTCTAAAACTACTTTTATCCTTTGAACCTGCTGAAACAAAATTCAGGTGAAAGACCCTAAGGTTTTTATTCTCACTTTTGTAGCCTCCAGAGCTCTTTATGTTTATTCACATTGTTCCTGGAATCCATAAAAATCACTGGGGCTGCACCTGATTAATATCCTTGACAGTTTATTAAACATGTAGCTCATGCTGCAGCATTGATTAACGCAAATGACAGAGTCCTGAAGCAAACTCTGTACACAAAGCACTCTGTATTTGTAAAGTACTCGAAGCATTAAAATGCAACATATATAGTTTTGGTGCATGATTATGTGTAAAAATAGACTAGAATAGTTTTCAAAAGTTTATTTGTGCAATACTGAAGTTCAAAATTAAAAGCAAAAAATAAACAACGGGCTGAATCTGATAATATTTTGGCAACGTCTAATTTCTGGTGAGTTTCATGGAAGATGTTTCACTGCAAGTCCAAGAAGGGTCAGTGACACTATTGTCCCATTAACTACTGCCATGTCTTTTGTCCATTGCTAACCCGGTTCGTCCACTTGCCATAGCCAGAGGTAACCACTTCTGCCAGGATATCCTGGAATCCCAGCTGCCGACCCTATCTTTAAAAGACCATTGTACACCTCAGTCAAGTGCTGTCAAGTCTGGAGCTGCTCTGTACCATTTGTGACATTTGGCCCAAACATGACGAATAAGGGGAAATTGTCAGAGATAATAGGTACTGCAGATGCTGGAGAATCCGAGATAACAAGGTGTGGAGCTGGATGAACACAGCAGAACAAGCAGCATCATAGGAGCAGGAAAACTTGACATTTCGGTGCTAGACCCTCTGATGAAGGGTCTAGGCCCAAAACGCCAAGCTTTCCTGCTCCTATGATGCTGCTTGGCCTGCTGTGTTCATCCAGCTCCACACATTGTTATAAGGGGAAATTGTCATCTGTCTTTGTGGGCAGGGACCTGGAATTCCTGATGGATGTGGTAGCCAGAGGTGAATCATCCTCTTCCCACAGGATGGCAGAGAAGTTTATAACACAAGACCCTGGTAGGCTGCTGGGGTCAGCGTGGTCTCGGGAGGAATGCATAGCAGTGTAGGAAGAATGGCCTTCCCTGCTGCAATTGCCACCACATTTTCTCTGCTACCTCACACTCCCTCTATCTCTGCTATTGCATCCACCTCCTACCAAGGTTGATGCTCTTACCTCTCTCACTATTGCCGGCAACATCCTCTCCTACTCACAATTACCGATACAACCAAAGTTTCCTCTAATTATTTTTTTGGGTTGCGTGGATCTCAGACGAGGCAGCAGCTTCTGGAAGCAGAGGCCAATGTGTCGGCACATCTCCTGTACTAAAACCAACATCTGTCGTGTCCACTTTCATCTCACTCAGTCTTTCCCTTGTGTCTTATTCCAGGGGACAGCAGCACACGAAAGGGAAGAAAGAGCCATGATGGATGGTGGGTGCCTGACATTTGCCCCCTCACTCCTCAAAAGGAGAGGACCTGACCCTGACCACCCCATGTAGCCAAACGACTGTGCCTACGTCCCTGGCCTGATATCAAACAATGCCCTTGACAGACTTTATCAGGACCCCCTGACTGAAAGCTATCTCCTTTGACTGATGACTATTCTGGTTGGACTTTGAGACATAACTATTTGCTTGAAACAAACTTCTGAGGAAGGGTCACCGGTCTCAAAATGTTAACTCTGCCGTTTTTCACAGATACTGCCAGACCTGTTGAATTATTTGAACAATTTCTATTTTTGTGGTCTTGAAACATATGCAGTGTGTTTGACACATACTGTGCTGGTGCATGGTGATCTGGCATAGGGCCATACAGTAACATGTCCATTCCCTTGACTGATGTCAACCATGACAAACTACCTGGCTTTGTGTCTGCATTTGAGGGCAAGGCAAGACAGAAGGACTGTGAGGCTGGTGGTTCTGGCTGAGGCAGAAGACCCTGGCTTCCTCTTTTGTAGGTTTCCTACAGTGTGGCCCAACAACACTGACCCTCAGAGCATCCCACCCAGACACATCCCCCTATAACCCACCTAATCTACACATCCCTGAACACTATGGACAATTCAGCACGAGCAATCCACCTAGCCTGTGTATCTTAGGACTGTGGGAGAAAACCAGAGCACCCGGAGGAAGCCCACACAGATACAAGGAGAATGTGCAAACTCCACACAGACAGTCGCCCGAGGGTGGAATCAAACCCAGGTCCCTGGCACTGTGAGGCAGCAGTGCTAACCACTGAGTCACTGTGCTGCCCCACTGTTGGGAGCCTTTCTCCCCTTCCTACTACTTTTTCAAACAACCTGTCCTGCTCTCTGTTCCTCCTGCTCTTTGTCCCTCTCCAAACCCAAAATGCTGCAGGTTAAAGTGAAAATAAGATTAGTGTCGTTTCTCTGCATGAACATTAAATTCAGTGAAAAATATATGCAATTTCTTTTCAAACAATATGGGAAAATATGGTGATCATTTTACACTGAGCTAATATATTTTTTCCACTGGCATGAATCATTTGCTGGGCAATCATGAAGTTCCACTCATTTTATCTGAGGCAATATTGTAGCTTAGTTTAATTAAGTTGTTGGAAAATACATGTCAAATGTTTTTGTTAGCTTAAAATCCCTACTTTGCATCTCAGAGAATATGAATACTGTTGAACTTATTGAAAATTGTCTTGTACAATTCAGTTCTAATTTCTGGCCTGGTATTATAATCTAAGACAAGCACAGTTTGACAAGACACCGAAACAAAATAGACAAGTTACAATCCAAAAGCTTGACAAATCGTTTGTTTGCTGCCATGGAAATTGGGGTGGTTTGCACTTTCTTGTGAACGGTCAATCGAAGTGATCTCTGCTTCAATCATTATTTTTGGAAGACAAAATTTCAGACATAACATGTGGTAAAGTTCAATATAAGAAACCAGCTGGTTTGATGTGATGTTTATCAAATATGCAGCAAGAATAGAATTGGCAGTTCTGCGTGAATTAAGGAGAAACTCTAAGATAGGACCAACTGTGAAGAGGTCTGTCACGGTCGCTTTAACCTATTTGCATTTTATAATGCCAAAACATTGAGAAATTAATGCTGCAGGCAAGCATACACGCAGAAGGCCAACATGAATAAAAAGGCGTAAAAGGGATTTAAAAATAGTTTGCCAATAGGGGTTGGT
Source organism: Ginglymostoma cirratum (assembly GCA_024137785.1). Lineage (NCBI taxonomy): Eukaryota > Metazoa > Chordata > Chondrichthyes > Orectolobiformes > Ginglymostomatidae > Ginglymostoma > Ginglymostoma cirratum. The sequence goes on along the minus strand of JAHRHZ010000091.1, from coordinate 5,919,287 downwards.
GAGAGTGTGAGTACGTATGGTAAGAAATAGGAATTGCTTGTATGTGTTGTTTGGGCACTAGCAAGGCTCTTAGAGCTGCCAAATGAAGTCCATGACAAATGCAGTGGAGCTGGGGAGTATACATTTTCAGAATGAGTCATGTACCTGATGAGGGGATTATCATAGAATCCCTACTGTATGGAAGAGGCCATTTGGCCCATTTAATCCACACCGAACCTCCAAAGAACACCCTGCCCAGACCCACCCTCGACCCTATCCCCTTAACTCCGTGTTTCCCACTGCCAATCCACATGGCCTGCCCATCTCTGGACACTGTAGACAATTTAGCATGGCCAATCCACCTAACCCGCACGTCATTGGACTGTGGGAGGAGACCAGAGTACCCGACAGAAACCCACGCAGACGCAGGGGAAAGTACAAACTCCACACAGTCACATAAGTTTGGAATCAAACTTTGGTCTCTGGTGCTGTGAGGCAGCAGTGCCAATCACTGAACCACCGTGCCGCCATGCATCAAGTAAAAGCTTGGCATAAGAGCAGGCAAATTGCAATGTCATTAGGCGCGGTGCTATTTTGGGCTATAATGTTCCAACTCATGCCTTTTCTTAACCTAACACAACTGATCACACTTTCAGAAGCAGGAATAATCTGACACCATTCTTACTTACATTACCATCAGTTACTTGTGGGTTAATTGCTGGTTGATTTCTTATGGTTGTATCTGACCCAGCATTTGACCATATACTATAGCTGCTTAAATTTATAAAAGGGAATAATGTAGCAGGGTCTGAAGGATTTGGTCCTGACTTTGTGCTTCTGCACAAATCAATTGTTGTCTGACAATACCACATTTATGCCCAATTGCCCTGATGTACAGAATGCTGTGGAGAATGGAAAGAGGTCAGAGAGAGCAGGAGAAGCTTCTGGCAGAGGGAGGGGAATGTTGGGGGACGGGGTATCATGGCTTTCAGCAAGATTCCATTTCCACCCAGGGTGCCTGGGAAGAAATTCTCCTACATGAATATCAGTGAGGGGTACTATATCAGAAGACTCCACTTCTATAAGAGTGTTCTTACTGAAACCTGCCATCTGCTTCAGTCAAAGCTGGACACTGAGAACAGTGATGGTGGATGTTAACTAAGCTGTTGAATGTTTATGTGAAAGACTTCCTCCAGGTTTCAGCTGGAGACATCTCATTGTTTGTCATCCTGCTGTGTGTGGGAGATCACTGCAGGTCTCTGTAAGAGTTAATGGCAGTCCATCAGCCTGTGACAAACAAGTCAAGTAAATATGTAACTTCACTAGGATTGCAGTTGGTGATGATTCTACTGTTATCCACATTTTGTTTCTTAACTTTGTAACATTACCTTACCCTAAATAAGTTGTCATTTAAACTCACATGCCTTCCATTCTATCACAGGCTTCCCCTTACCTCACCTCCAACTCCCTCAAATATGTTCTTGAACCCCATACTTGCTCAAACTGTTCGCTCTTTATTTCTTTCAGAACTGATATAAAGCCATTGACTGAAGCAATAACAATTCTTCAGCTCCACACTGTGTTATCTCTGACTCCAACATCGGCAGTTCTTACTATCTACAAATGTTACCTAATGCATTGGAAACTTCCCTACCCTCTTCTGCCCTGTCTCCCATTGTCTTCCCTATTATACCCAGACCCAAACATTACTTACAGAGCCCGACTTCCGACAATTGCTATTGCTTCACACCACATCCTCCTTCCACTTTTACTTTTGTGTATTGTGGACGAAAAAGTGGGAAACGATACCGGTTTAATCCAATGAAACCGTTTAAAGAGAGGTTGAGGTTTCAGAACAAGTTACAGGGTCTCAATGTGAGTTACACAATGTTGCTTTATTCAAGCAGCTGGTCTGGATACTAGAACCATTGGTTCCATGAGGTGTAATGCTCAGAGTAGTTTTGCCCAGAGACGGTCTTTTGATTAGCTTTTCAATCAGGACCAATTGGATACAACATTTCCCCTAACCTTTTTCTTCCATCGCATGGACCTGCCAGGACTCTGCACAGCAATGGATCCTGCAAGTACAAGGTCACACAGAGAACCTCCCAGCAGCTGCAGTAGTACTGTTTGTTTAGTGGATTAAGGGGAGCTCAGTACTTTAACAACTTTATGATTGGTTCCTAGGCAAATGTTTAAGCTTTGATTTTAGACCACTAGGAATAAACTTCTGGCAAGCAGAAAGTGCCCATGTTCCTGCAGTGGCAGCTGAAGAAACCTTTATGGAGTTAAGACTTAGATTTTGAGATCTGGACGTTTTCTTACCTGACGAAGCGTCACTGGACCCAAAATGTTAACTCTGTTTTCTCCTCCACAGATGCTGCCAGACCTGCTGAGCTTTTCCAGCAACTTTTGTTTTTGTGTCTTTCTTACCAGTTGAGATAACGAGATGTGGAGCTGGATGAACACAGCAGGCCAGGCAGCAAGAGAGGAACAGGAAAACTGACGTTTCGGGTCTGGACCCTTCTTACTATCTCTTTCTTACCAGTTAGTTTTCTTTTATTTCTGATGCTGTTTTTGTTTGAGATTTTGGTTTTGTAACCAAGATGTCACCGGAGAATGTTGACTTTGTACACTTTTCACTGTACTAATTTATTCCTATACTTGACCACAGTGACAATAAATTCAACTAATTCTGTTTTATCCCTCCTCTGTAGGGAATTAACAGGAAAAACTCCTGGTAGCTAATCTCACTCACCGTTTCCCTGTAAAGTGCCCTCTCTGCAAATTCCCTTGTTGAAATCAAATGGGAAGAAACAACATTCTGAGGCACTGAGAAAGAACATCCTTCATCAGTGACCTTAAGACTGAGAATCAGTGTATCCATCACCTCGCAACATTAGCAGAGGATCTGAAAAAGTTGAGAGAAAACAAAAGGAAAACAGCTCATTGACATCTGTGATCTGTGACTGGTGCCAGAAGTGCACTTTGCTGACAGTTTTTCCTACCCCATTCTTAATACCTGTGATTTGCTTTAGCTCTTTGCATGTTTGCTTATATGTGTTTAGGAGTTTTAAGAAGGGGTTGAGTTGAAGTTATCACAATATTTATTTATTTATTTGTTTGTTATATATTACAATAAATAATTCAAGATTTATTTCAGAAGGCAAATGCATTAAGGGGTATGGGGAGAAAGCGAGAATAGAACATTGAGAAAAATAATCAGTCACGATCATATTGAATGGTAGAGCAGATTCGAAGGGCTGAATGGCCCACTCCTGCTCCTAGCTTTTATGCTCATGCGCATTTTCTTCTATTCCGAATTAGACAGTTAGGTAATATTGGAAATTTCAGCAGTTTAATTGAATTTTCACATTTCTCATGATGCCAGGAATAGTGGTTTGATTTCCAATGCACTACCCAGGGAATTGTGACACCTTCAAAACTGCTGTCCATCAGCATCACATCCCCAAATTCTATTACAAATTAAATGCGGAGTTACAGCATTAGGGAAGGGGGGCTGTATCTGGGTGGGATGTTCTTCAGAGGGTTGTTGTGGACTCGATGGGCTGAATGGTCTGCTTCCACACTGTTGGGATTCTATGATTCTATTCTACATATTCACAAACAGGAGAACTGGAACCATGTAGTCGCTGGAATCAGATTCAAAGAGAGATGTTTGTCACATTACAATAGCTCAGTACTAATGCAGATGTGACTCTTTCAATTAGCCATGATCCTGCTTGTGGGTAAATATGTTGAGCTCCAGTACACTGCATATAAATGTGTAGAAATCTATCGGGCAGCTTTGATTAATATATTGCAAAATACTATTGCAGTATAGATAAGAAAAATTGATTTCCTAATCATGCTTTCTAAGTTACAGACCATTTTCCTAACATCCCTGAGCAAATTATGATGATGAATGCTTTTAACTCACGCATTTTTCTGGGAAAATTAGTCAATCATGCTCCTTATAAATTGTATACCCTATTTTGCAGTCTTGGGTAATTTAGAATATGAATTTGTTCAGATGGTAGTCAGTGGCACTGCTAAATCCTGGTTTCCTCGGCTACAAATATGTATGTATTTGCATTTATAAATCTGCTAATCATTATGCGGTTTCCAGCAGTGAGCAGCATTATTTGTGTTTCAGAGATGCAAGTCTCAGACAGCAGAAACCTGAATTAAATGGACAGCCCCAGGGAGAGGACTAAGTAACGGTGGCTCAGTGATTATCACTGCTTCCTCGCTGTGCCAGCCAGTTGGGTTTGATTCCAGTCTTGGGTGGCTGTCTGTGCGGAGTGTATGCGTTCTCTCTGTGTCTGTGTGGGTTTCCTCTGGGTGCTCTGGTTTCCTCCCACAGTCCAAAGATGTGCAGGCTAGGTGGATTGGCCATGCTAAATTGCCTGTAGTGTCCAGGGATGTACAGGCTAGGCAGGTTAGTCATTGGAAATGCAGGGTTACAAGGATGGGGTGGGTCTGGGTCAGTGGGGTGGACTCGATGGGCCGAATGACCTGTTTCCATGCAATAGGAATTCTATTATTCTGATATCGTATTCCTCACTGAGATTCACAAAGGAGAATTTCCCTCCAAACACCCTGGGTGGAAATGGAATCTTGCTGAAAGCCATGATACCCCGTCCCCCAACATTCCCCTCCTTCTGCCAGAAGCTTCTCCTGCTCTCTCTCACCTCTCTCCATTCTCCACGTCATTCTGTACATCAGGGCAATTGGGCATAAATGTGGTATTGTCAGACAACAATTGATTTGTGCAGAAGCACAACATCAGGACCAAATCCTTCAGACCCTGCTACATTATTCCCTTTTATAAATTTGAGCAACTGTACTATACAGCCAAATGCTGGGTCAGGTAGAACTGTAGGAAATCAACCAGCAATTAACGTATAAGTAACTGATGGTAATGTAAGTAAGAATGGTGTCAGATTATTCCTGCTTCTGAAAGTGTGATCAGTTGTGTTAGGTTAAGAAAAGGCATGAGTTGGAACATTATAGCCCAAAATAGCACCGTGCCTAATGACACTGCAATTTGCCTGCTCTTATGCCAAGTTTTTACTTGATGCATGGCGGCACGGTGGTTCAGTGATTGGCACTGCTGCCCCACAGCACCGGAGACCAAGGTTTGATTCCAAACTTATGTGACTGTGTGGTTTGTACATTCCCCTGCGTCTGCATGGGTTTCTGCCAAGTACTCTGGTCTCCTCCCACAGTCCAAAGATGTGCAGTTTAAGTGGATTGGCCATGCTAAATTGCCCATAGTGTCCAGGGATGTGCAGGCCAGGTTGATTAGCCATGGGAAATGCAGGGATAGGGTAGAGGGTGGGTCTGGGTGGGATGCTCTTTGGAGGTTCGGTGTGGATTCAATGAGCCAAATGGCCTGCTTCCATAACAGTAGGGATTCTATGCTAATACTCTCATCAGGTACATGATTCACTCTGAAAATGTATACTCACCAGCCCCACAAACAACACATGCAAGCAATTCCTATTTCTTGCCATATGCGCTCACACTCTTACCAACCCCTCTTGGCAAACTATTTTTAAATCCTTTTACACCTTTTTATTCATGTTGGTCGAGATAAACAGAATGACTAAAAAATGTCCCCAAATGTTAATAATGCTTGTCGAAGTACATTGTCAGAATCCTAATGTTTCCTAGATCTGTAGACATGGTGATCCTGAGGACTTCCAGATTTGATCCCTGAAATACAGATTCCAGCTGTGCATTCAGACAGTGATCACAGTGAAGCAACATTGTTAATCAATTTCAACTGGATTTTCAGAATTCCAACCTCAGTCACCTAATGATCTGACACCCAATACTAATGGCTGTTTAACTTAGTTGGAGAAAAATAGTTTGAAATTATCATGCTCGGATGTAACTTTGCATCAATGGTGTTGAAAGACAATTAAGGAAGAAGCTTATTATGAGAGTTGTTCAGAGGATATTTATTTGGAGGTGGCATTGAGCTATTGCCAATCATTGAACCAGGACATAGTTCACAGTGGAGATGAAAAGCTTTATAAACAGGGTATGAGGCAGCAGAATTCAATGAGGCTCATTAACACAGTAACAGACTGAGCTGCATAATACATGCTGGCAACATAAGACTTCACATGAATTAAGAAATGCTCTTCAAATTTTGACCTCACTTTAGCTGGCATGCTGGAAAGCTTTCAGCTTTGAAGCTGATTTAATGTTTCTCAAAGTTTTTATTTCTACGACTAAAAAGAGCTCAAGCAAACCTCCCTGTCTTGGAATGATTTATCGACATTTATGGTTTTAACACTCTTCAATTAACATCCAAGCTCAATTTAAAACAAAAAGATTAAGTCAAAAAAAAACTGCTGATACAGTGACCTGGTTCCCAAATACTGATAGCTGTGTTACTGTGATGACATTTATCATATTGTCTCTTGAACAGGGTTAAGGTGGATTACTGATGCCAGGGAAACTTGATGCAGAGACTTCAACACAAAATTGGTGCAAAAACATCCCAGTGTAGTACAGAGGGAGTGCTTCCTGCCAGGGCATGAACTGGGAAGGACTGCATTGCTAAGAGGGGGTTTGTGTTTAACAAACGGGACTGTGAGTTCCCAAGGAAATTCTCTGAAGAAGGGATTTGTTCTATTTATGGTTTCAGCCTGCTGGGCAAGTTCAATAATCTTAGTTGACATGATGTCTTCGTTAGACTGCAAAAAAATCAGATAGAGACTCATCAAGGATACCAACTACAACGCAGTCTTGGATAAACTCACTTGATTGTGTCCCATAGTCACAGCAATCTGATAAGCCACAGCTTCCCAAACTTTTAAATGTTTCCAGGGCACCGTTGTGAAGAAGAGCATGGGGACCATCCTTGGACTCTAGGCCAATATTTATTCTTCAATTAATGTCTGAAGAACAGCTTATTTGATCATTACCACATATGGGGACCAGAACAATGTGAATTCTGATGAGATTTGTCCTAGAGTTACATGAGAGGTCTCACAAGATCGATCTCGATGATGCAGGAAGGATAGCCCTCTCATTGCAGAGTGTACCAGCAACCACCTGAAAGACGCTTGCAAGTACATTTTGCATTTATAGATGGACAAGCAGTTCACGGTATGAACCAGACATATCTCAGATCTTCTGGCTTGCTCACTTGGTGCCTACTTGTAAGATTGCCACATCCTTATCTTGTTTTTAGCCTTGCCTTGTCATTGCCAATTATGGCAGCCATACAACCAGGCAACTGTTGTGATGCATGAGATGCGTATCTGAACCTGCACAAAAGGAACCTGGCAGCAGCATTGCAATGTAAGATGCTGGTAAGCTCGAAAGTGCAAATTGAGGGCAGAACTGTACTAAGAATGAGTTTAGAATGTGTCCCATTGATGTAGTGAGGCAGGTGTTTTGCTGACATGTCCCTATGTGGAAAAAGGGTAAAGACAGATGCTACCCATGGAGTGAGCGATCTCATGGCCAAGATGGATACCTGGAGAAGAAGCCAGGAGCTGCAGCCCCCTGATATCCCTTAAACTTTCATGTCCGGAATTGCCACTGCGTGGGAAAATAGCATACTGTCTATAAACGAGATTGGTTTATCATAAGATGTTAATGTAACTATGCAATTGCATGCAAATAGTCCTCTCCCTAGCGTTAGATTCACCTTGCTGTTTTTTTTATCTTGAGGATGGAAATCTCCACTTTCCATTCTCACTATGTTTTGCCAAAGGACTCGCCATTTCCCACATCATTCCAGGGCTGGGCAAGTTTTGCCCAATATTTCATTGCAGGGATTTTCTGTTCAATCAATACGAACAGCTCTGAGGCTGTGAGAGGGGCTGACAGAGGTGGTGTTGGCGTACAGCTGCATTTCAACAGCGGGACAGAATGTTCTGCCAGAAAGAACTTAGAGCAGATCCCAGACGTATTTGAGCAGAATGGAAAAAGGGAACATCACAGGTGAATCATTGACTAACAAAACTTGACTCTGGTTCAGTTCGAAACAGGGGAACTTTACATCAGCATGCCTGACTTACGCTGTGCACTGGTCAACCGTCACAAACTCGGCTCCCTTTCAGTGAACAGGTGACTCAAGCAGGAGTTAAACTGGTGTCGGAGTTGAACTCCAGGTCATAGAAGTACACCAACACTCTCAAAGCAACAAAGTGCAAGGAAAGAATAGATAAGTATGACAATATTATGGTGTTAAGAGGAATATTTTGTCCTGGTTTTTTTGGACAAGAGGCTTTGAAACAAAGATGATGAGCTGTCTATTGAAATCCCATAAAGTGAACAGCTTGTAAAGCTTTGGGGTGTTGTCTAAGGTTGAACAATAGAAGCAGCCAGAATAGGTGTGGCAAGTTCCCACAGGATTTTTAGTTTTAGTTTTTCAGTCGTCTCAGTTGCTGGGTCTTGAAACTGGGTGGAGGCTGCAGTACATTTCTCCCGACTACTCTCTCTCTCTCAGAAATTTCTCTCGATATTTTTCCTTAGGGACTGGAGAATCACCTGTGAGACAATTTATTTTCTTGGATTTGCCTTTGTCTAAGGTGTGCTTATGGGATGTTACAATATTGGAACAGTTACTGTTTAGTAGTAAATTAGTTTATTATTCTGACCAATCGGATTGCATCTGGAATGCAACATCTTCCGCATACCTTTAAAATAAGAAAAAGTTAGGGTCTAGACTATCTTCTTAATATATTTTGAGGGGGTTTGGTCAGGTCCATAACACAAGTCCTGCGATTTCAGGAAACATTGATGAGCAAAGTATCTGGAAGTCAAAATTACTCAGGAGCCCATAAATGTGAATTCTCCCATTCACAGTTTTTTTTTGTTTGGAGGTGAACACAATGAAACTGCAATCACGTGCAGCGGTACTTAGACAGGGATCCATCCATATCAAAAAGACCTGGATGTGTGGATGAGATTAATTCTGTCTTGTCCTCTAAACAAAATGAACTCAAACAACTGACCCATCTGTATAAGCATGGCACAGCTGTAGCAATATCAAACGGAGTTTGTCATTTCATTTGAGTTGAGATATAAATAGCTCATCTTTCTATTTCAGAATATGAATAACAAAATTAGTAAAAGGCATGTCAGGATTTTGTTATGACAGCCCAGTTCATCAGGGTACTGTACCCTGATGAGCTGTTGAATAATATTGTTTAAGTTGCTTGTGTTATGAACATGTGGCTTTGGGATTGCTGCTGCACTTAATAAATCTATCACCTAGACGATCAAGAGATTTTCATCTTGTAAATCAGGCGCAAGCAGGTATTTTTTGCCATCTTTTATCGAGTGAGACTGGTTTGTGTTGGTGTCCAGCCAATCAGCTCTCTGATTTTTATCTGCGAGTTTACTGTGTTGACAAACATGATCAATGAAACTTCAACTCTCACAAGTGGTTTTAGAGAAATGCTTTCCTACCAACCACCCCTGCTTCTTGAGTTACACTCATAGGAAACTGAAATATTCCTGAGCATGGATGAAAATTGCTGATTTTCCTCTCTGAAGATGCAAAACATAAAGGAAAAGAAAGACCTACGCTTCTATATCACCTTAGGATGCCCAAAGCACTTTGCAGCTAATCAAGCATTTTTTGAAGTCTGGTTACTGTTATGATGCAGGTAGTGGGGATGCTTATTTGCACATAGAAAAGTCTACAGGTTGAATTTTATGCATTTTTTTGGGCCAAGTGCTCATTGTGTCAAGTTTTTTAAAGGGCTTTTCACTGTGAGGCCTACAAGATTTCTTGCTGTATTTGACTATACACAGATACCTCATAAACTATGTACCTCATCCCTATGGCATTCTGCTCATTTGGTTATAACCCCATGTTACTAAATGCCATTCAAGGAATAACTCGCCACTCAGTGAATGTTCACTAGCAGTCCCAGTGCCTGTGTTATATTTAGAAAATCACTGTGTACCGGAATGAACACTGGCATTCTGAAGCTGCTCTGCTGAATGATGGGCAGTCATGTCGAAGAAGGGGAAGATGGCATTGCATTTCTGACAGAGTCCTGGAGATCCTGATGGAGGAAGTGGTGCAGAGGAGGGATGCCCCTTCCTTAACCCAGCTGACTGACAGAGAACGCCATGCCCCCTCACTCCGGCAGCCTGTTCCAAGCTCAGAGGGTCCTCCACAGTCCAGAGGAAGGGTCAGTGCCACAACAACAGTTAATGCTGCTGCCTCCTCACTCACAAGGGGCACCTCACCATCTTTCGCTGCCTGCAGCAACAGTGCTACCCACTTCCATCTCACTCAATGTCTCCCTTTCCAGGAGTAGACAGCACACAATGGGGCAGAGAGAGCTCATAGGGGAGGAGGGGTGCCCAACATCAGACTCCTCGCCCCCTCTGAGGAGAGAATCCTGCTCCTTGCAGGAGACGACCACTCCCACCAACCGAATAAGGACCACTTTTCATTCCACTGTGCCTCTCACATTAACCATTAGCTGTGCCATCCATTGCATGCTACCTCTAGCTGGGGGCCATGAGCCTTTTCTCCTTTGAAAGATGGTGAGGTGCCCTTTGTGAGTGAGTAGGCAGCAGCACAGAGGCCTTGCAGGGTTAGCGCTATGAGAGGGTGGGGAGGTGAAAGTGAGTGAGTGAAGATGTTTTAGGCAATAGTGACAGTGGCAGAACATGGGTCTTGACTCAAGGTGGGGGCAACAACAGAGATAGAATGACTGTGAGATGGCAGAGAGAAGAGGGTGGCATTTACTGTTGTTGATGCCTTTTCTCCCTTGGGTCTTGCAGGTACCAGCTAGATATCCATGGGTTTGGTGAAGGAACAGCTGAGGAAGAAACGTCCCTAGGACATTGGCACTCCAAGGACTGCTGGAGACCTGCGTATGCCATGAGAGCCCCATCTGCCCAAAACACATGTTCGTTTGACTGCCTCCATGGGCAGGTTGGCAGCTGCCATCAAGAGCCAGGTACAGCACACTGAGGGGCTGCTTAAAAGATGCACATACCCGCTCTCCATCTCCTTGCCATTGGTCCTCAGGACCAGAGGCATGGCAACAGGGGAATGGAGCAACCTGGCAGTTACAAGGCAATGTCAGGAGACACCAAGTCAGAGGTGGACCCATGCACAGTCCTCTCAAAAGCTCCCCCTCGCGACATTACAGACGTAGGAGTCTGGCTTTTCATGGTCTCACCCTGCCTGCCCCTCTCTAACCCTTGAAACTTCAAGCCATGGAGGGTCCACTTGCCTCAGGCTGGAAGATCCCCAGCATCTAGAAGGCATCCAGGTGCAAATGTTGCTGAATCACTAGGAACCTCCAGGACCAATGCGCACCAATGGGCAGAACGCGGGACAAAACTAAAACGTAGTGGGAGGGAAAGAAAGAAAGCAAGAAAGAATGAAAGAAAGAAAGAAAGAAACCTTTCAAATGATTTTTGGTGGCAGGTATGTTAGTACACCGTGAATGAATTCAAACATTTGTATAGGTTCGAATGGTTTTGTACTGCGTCAGTTTGTTTGAGTGTCCGTATAGACCTGAAAATAACTGAGTCAGACGTGATGCTTAACTCCATGCCCATACAGGGTGTACCGTGGATTGATGGCTCTATTGAGAGCCTGCTGCAGCATCTTGAAGCAAGAACGACAGGGTTATGTGTTATACTGACTCCAGTGGGCTAAAACATCACTAATCTTTCTCTGGCCTCAGTGTCCAAACATGTTGATGTGAATGAAGTGGTCAATGATGCCTGGGGCAGGGGAGACAATGCATGAGGATCAACAGCGATTAGGTCTGCTCCCTGGACAATGCATGGCTCTATGTGCAATACTGTTTCCCTACAAAGAGCCTCACATCACTGGGTCTTGCTGTACCCCACAGTTCAAGGCAGTTACTCTGCCCATTCTGGGTGTTGTTGCAGCTGTTTGCACTCAGGAAATTGATGGTATTATGACTCCACTCCATTGAATTCCTAGCATAATGGAAGGCAGCAGTAAACTTATCAACATTGATCACCTCTCCCTGTGGGAACACTGGCTGGACATGTGGTTCGGTTCTCCTGTTGGTCCTACCAGCAGCTCTGTTCTGCTCATCATCCTTAATTAGACAACAAAAGAGTGGAGGTGGAAAACCTGTTTAGCACCATAACAGCCGCCGTCATTTAAACAATCCTGCCCTCAAAGCTTCCCCAACGATTCTTTCCCCCAATTCCCCCTTTACCCGGGTGAAAACCTGTTACATTTTAAACTTGTATCAGCTGTGATGAAAGGGAATCAGCCTGACCCCTTAACATTTCCGTCCGTTCACAGACGCTGCCAAGACCTGCTAAGGACTCCCAACAGTTTGTATTTCCATTCCAGATTTCCAGCATCCACAATATTTTGTTTTTGAACAGTCAGCCTGCATGAAAGGCAAAGCTGCCATTGTTTTATTGGACTATGGGGCAGTTCTCTCATTAGAAGGAGAGACAGAGAGAGAGAGAGAGATAGACGAACGGTGGCGGTTTAAGCTAAGGGTCACCACTCCTCAGGCGAGGGGAGACGTTGTGAACGAAGGTCTGTCATAGGAACCTCAGCCAGCGTGAGAATTGAACCCATGCTGCTGATATCTCTCTGCATTAACAAACCAGCTGTCTGGCCAACTGTGCTTGTAAAATTTGTACATGGGGCTGTATCCTTTTGGTGGTAATGGGGTCACACAAATAAGCAGAGAACAGTCCAATCACTTGACCTGTGGGCTATGGGGCCGGCACACTCCCACTGTGCCAGTCTGCTGTATGCAGCTTACATGCGAGTGTGAGCAACTGAAAAGTAGCTACTCAAATAAACTTTAAAACTTACTTTAAAAGGACATCTCTTATTTTTGTGTTCAGACCGACGTGTGCGCAAGCTTCCTCAACTGCAATTTCTAGAAATGTTACTTTGATAGTTGCACAGGCTCTTTAATTAAACCACAATGTATTTCTCTAAATGCATTATCAGCAACAGCAGAGTATTGACAAATGCGGGTCAAGTATAGAAGGTCTGAAAAAGACTGGAGCGAATAACTCTCCGTGAGCAGTCAGCCTGATAATGGTACTCGAGGGAAACAATATAGCTCACTCAGAGCAATTTCACCTGGGATACTATTGAGAGTCAAGTTCTAAATATTGGGTTTCTCGATGAAGGTTAGTCACATTAACCTACATTTGTTCAAAATCCTACACTTACTATAGCTGCTACATTGTTTGCTGTTTGGAATGAAATCAGAAATGTATACATCAGATACATAATCATGTTTTGTCTGCAATCAGGAATGGCTGACGTTCTCTCTCATGATCCACTTTGATGAATAATTGCTTGCTTGAAAAGGTTTGGTCCAATTAACTAGTTAACAAGCATTTAACTTTTCAATGACATATATTTTTGTTTTAATTTCTCGAGTTATGCAAGATTTATTTTCAAAACACTTCCTCTAGGAGTCCCATAGGACTGCAGTCACTAGCTGGTTTTGTTCTACTGTTGTGTATTGAACACTTTGAAAGATTTAGCTGCAAGGCGGTGTGTGTATATTTATATATAGATTCAACAATGGCTTGGAACAACTTCTCACTGTATAATCTGTGAGTTGGATATTTTGCACATTTAACATAATTAATCACGCCCTGTGGAAAACTGGTATTGCAAGTTGATAAATCATAGTGAAGGCAACACAATATTAGGGGTCTTGCTGAATGACTTGACCAACTATGTTTCCCTTTAATCAAGGAGATTTATGATTTGAGAAAATAGGACATAAAGTGAATTAAAGGCAAACAGAAAGAGACAGATAGAAAGATTGGAACACAAGAGTAGGAAAAGAGTTGGAGAAAGAAAGAAAAGAAAGTTTGAAAAACCTCCCAAAGCAAGCGAGTACCAGCCAGAGTGGCTTTCCATAATTACAGCTTGTTCTATTTTGTGTCTCCAGGGATATAACATTACAGAACAATAATTCATCTCATTACCACCACTAAAAGTTGGAACTTTTATCGGGGAGGCGATGGCCTAGTGCTATTATTGCTGGACGGTTAATCCAGAGACTCAGATAATGTTCTGGCAATGTGGGTTCGAATCCTGCCATGACAGATGGTGGAATTTGAAGTCAATAAATATCTGGAATTAAGAATCTAATGATGACCGTGAATCCATTACGGATTATCAGCAAAACCCAGCTGGTTCACTAATGTCCTTCAGGGAAGGAAACTGCCATCCTCTTACCTGGTCTGGCCTACATGTGACTCCTGACCCACAGCAATGTGGTTGACTCTGAATTGCCCTCTGGGAAATTAGGGATGGGTAATAAATGCTGCCAGTGACACCCTCATCCCATCAATGAATAAAAAAAATCTACCTACAATGAATTTCATAGGAAGACAGAACTCAGGAGGAGGAGTAAAGCATTTGAGTCAGTACGATTATTCAATCAGATCTGGCTATGGTCTCAACTCCACTTTCTTGTCTATCCACTCCCCATATCCTTTGAGTCCCTTGTCTGTAAGGACAGAAAACTTAGAAGTAGAAGCGTCAGTACCTCTAATGGCACAACACTCCCTCAAAACTGCACATAAGTGTTAGCTTTGACTATTGTGCTCAAGCTCTGGAGTGATTCTTGCACACTGAACTTCTGAAGTGGTAGCAGCATGCCACTGACTAACCCATGACACTAATTAAAGAGTAATTCTTCACTGTGATCTCATAGTAGGTTTCAGAATTAGAATAATTTTTGAAACTTGGATTTGAACCAAGATTGATACAGCCGCAATGCACAGTACTAAACATTGGCCATCACAGTGCCACACAACAGTGGCGGAACTTCATTTGTATTTTCATTGCAAATCGAAAAGTGTCCTGACATACTTGGGGAAGTTAATAATAAGTGCATTTCAAACTCCCGAACTTTCACCTGCACATCTGGCCCAAACTATTATCCATCTGATAACCTGTCCATTTGATAACCTATCTTCAGGCACAGAACATACTGAAAGATTCAACACACACAGCTATCTCATGAAAGATTGGACTTCATTGCTCTTTCAGTGCAAGCCATTTTTGTGTTGGTTAGCTATGTTGGTTGTTTTGGTGGAATGCGCGTGAAGTTAACACCACCAGTGTAATTCCAAGACAGAGTATCATCAAGCAT
Source organism: Ginglymostoma cirratum (assembly GCA_024137785.1). Taxonomy (NCBI): domain Eukaryota; kingdom Metazoa; phylum Chordata; class Chondrichthyes; order Orectolobiformes; family Ginglymostomatidae; genus Ginglymostoma; species Ginglymostoma cirratum. The sequence goes on along the minus strand of JAHRHZ010000091.1, from coordinate 5,904,165 downwards.
CCTTAACCAGGGACAATCCCGCAATGGATCAAGTTCCTAAAAGGAAGGATCACAATCACTTGAAAGACTCAAGACCCGTCTTTATATAATCACCATTGAAAAGTTTTCATTATCAGGACTATCAGTTCATGCTAGCATTATCTATAAAAACATTGGTGGAATATGGGTTGCAGTCCGTGATGTGAATATGACCGAAACAGAAGAAAATGGTTGAACTTTATGAGCAAGTTACACTATGCACAAATCAAGGTCCATAGAGTTCATTTAAACCGTATTGTCTTCATGTTGGCCCTGTCCTCAAAGCCTACTGTATGCACCAAATGAATAGGTTTTATGTGTCTAATTTTGTATTGTGTAACTAACATCCACTTACTGCATTTTGCTGGAGAAACCATCTTGTTTTTATCAAGAGTCATTCCTATAGTTACAGACATGAGTTCTGTTTGATGTAAAGCTTCTTTTAAAATATTCTTCTGCCTGAATTTTATGATGACCAGACAATCATTATTCCAGTGAAGAAGGAAGTTGCAAAAGGGACCCTGCAGAATCCCCATTGCAGCAGACTGTGAAAGAATTGTCTAGAAAACTGAAGATTCTACTGGGCGATGCCCCTACGCTTACAACCTTCTGAAAGTTTCCATTTAAATTGGAGAAGTCAGAGGGTTCTGATGAAATTAAGCACAATAGTTCCTCAGAAAAGGTTAGATAATTAGATAATTAAATGAGCAGCTCACCACCAACTTCTCAAGGGCCACTAGGGAGAGGCAATAAATGTTGGCTCACCGGCGATGTCTACAATCCATGAGTGAATAAAAAAATGTCTAACTCCTGAGTAGATTCAACTGATTCCATGACCATGTCATCTCCCACTCTAGGATGTCTTGCGGTGCTGGCTTCATTATAGTGGCAACTGTACAGATATCACTGGTGATTGCCAGGGACAAGAGAGAGAATGAGTTGTAAAATTGAGGTTGAGGTTTAATTCTATTTTCACAGCAGCAGCAACGGGACAGCAGCACAACACTTGATCATGAATCTTCTTTCGTTGCCGGGATATGGAATGTCTAGGTATCACCACGTGAGCAGTCCAGGTCTTTTCTCACATTGGTAATGATCATCTCCTCATAAGGGACGAGGAACTGGATGTTGGTCTCCCCACCACTCACCTCATCTCCCTTTGCCTTATTGTGGCATGTTTTCTTCTGGAATGAAACAAAGGGAGTGATTGAATGAGTGCCTGGCACAGCTGATAGGGCTGAGTGAGTGAGTAGGCAGCACAGCGGATATGCACATCCAATAGTCTCAGGTTATTGGAGTGGGCAAGGGCATGTGAGAAAGGTAATGCAGGCAACAGTGACAATGGAAGCTCATGAGCCTCAGTGAGAGGTGGCTACTGTAACAGAGAGGGATTGAGTGTAAGATAATGGAGGAAAGAGTGTGGCACTTGCCCTGTGGGGCGCAGACGGTCATTAACCACTTTCCTGCACCTCCAGACCATGGATACTGCAATGACCCCTGGTGGCAACTTTGGGCCAGGTCTCCTCTGGCAGTCCTCAGGGAAAAAGGACAGCATTCCTCTAACCAACCCATCCTCCTGGAACCTGTCAGTGAAGCCACCTTCCCTTCTGAACCATCTCTGGGGTAATTCCTTAGAGACAAGGAGCTGTGTGCAGCAGCTCTTGACTGACTGAATTCAACACTTCTTTGGTATTTTAAGATGGCACACTGCAACATTTTATATTTTGTTCTCCAGACTGGGAGATTTTCAGTGTATGTTTTCCTTCAACACAGGTGGTTGAATATATTTGCACAATTTTTGCCTTCTATTAATAATCTCTACACTTTTGCTCAAGAAAGTGGTGTTTTTTTTTAATTCACTCACGAGATGTGGGTTTCATTGGCAAAGCCAGCACTTATTGCCCAGACTTGGGGTCTGGAGTCACATGTAGGCCAAACTAGGTGAGGATTTCTTCCCTAAAGGACGTTAGTGAGCCAGATTTTTTTTTCCTGGTATTCAACAATGGTTTCATGGTCACCATTACACCCTTAATTACAGATAGTTATTGGATTCAAATTCCACTATCTGGTGTGGTGGGATTTGAATCCCAGTCCCTAAAACATTACCTGAATTTCTGTATTCAGGGTCTAATGATAATACCACGAGGCTAACAAGCATGGGGCTGGATGAACACAGCAGGTAAGGCAGCATCATAGGAGCAGGAAAACTTGACGTTTCGGGCCTAAACCCTTCATCAGAAGAAGGGTTTAGGCTGGAAACGTCAAGTTTTCCTGCTCCTATGATGCTGCTTGACCTGCTGTGTTCATCCAGCCCCACACCTTGCTATCTCGGATTCTCCAGCATCTGCAGTACCTTTTATCTCTCACCACTAGGCTATTGTCTCCTTTGCAATAGATTGGTTCTTTATTTGTTATTTTAGGAACCTGCCAGACTTGTTTTGATCCTGAACTGCATGCAGTCTCATGTATCTGGCATGATCCCTCTATTTTTAAATTCCAACTTTGTTGTGATTGTTGTCGGTAAAATATTACCAAGTACGATTCTACAGTGACACACTACACAGAAACAGACGCAGTTTATTTACAAAAGCTTTTGGGAGAAGCAGGGACCTCAAAGGGGACTCACCAAACTTCTCAGCTATTACAGACGATTTCAAAGGTTATATACATTTGCTGTCACGTGCAAACCCCACCCCCCCCAAATCATCTACACAGTTCTTTAGAGATAACAAGCATGGGGCTGGATGAGCACAGCAGGTCAAGCAGCATCATAGGAGCAGGAAAACTCGATGTTTCGGGCCTAAACCCTTCATCAGAAATGGGGGAGGGGAAGAGGGTTCTGAAATAAATAGGGAGAGAGGGGGAGGCGGATAGAAGATGGATAGAGGAGAGGATAGGTGGAGAGGAGGCAGACAAGTCGAAGAGGCGGGGATGGAGCCAGTAAAGGTGAGTGTAGGTAGGGGGGTAGGGAGGAGATAGGTCAGTCCAGGGAGGACGGACAGTTCAAGGGGGCGGGATGATGTTAGCAGATAGGAGATGGGGGTGTGGCTTGGGGTGAGAGGAAAAACCGGTTAGGGAGGTGGAGATGAGCTGGGCTGGTTTTGGGATGCGGTTGGGGGAGGGGAGATTTTGAAGCTTGTGAAATCCACATTGATGCCATTGGGCTGCAGGGTTCCCAAGCTGAATATGATTTGCTGTTCCTGCAGCCTTCGGGTGGCATCACTGTGGCATTGCAGGAGGCCCAGGATGGACATGTCATCTGAGGAATGGGAGGGGGAGTTGAAATATTTCGCGACTGGGAGGTGCAGTTGTTTGTTGCGAACTGAGCGCAGGTGTTCTGCAAAGCGGTCCCCAAGCCTCCGCTTGGTTTCCCCGATGTAGAGGAAGCCACAACGGGTACAGCGGATGCAGTATACCACATTGGCAGATGTGCAGGTGAACCTCTGCCTGATGTGGAAAGTCTTCTTGGGGCCTGGGATTGGGGTGAGG
>JAHRHZ010000091.1:5853407-5900258 GCA_024137785.1 Ginglymostoma cirratum | reverse complement strand
CAGATGCGGCGGAGGCGAAGGAATTGGGAATAGGGGATGGCATTTTTGCAGGAGGGTGGGTGGGAGGAGGTGTATTCCAGGTAGCTGTGGGAGTCAGTGGGCTTGAAATGGACATCTGTCTCTAGGTGGTTGCCCGAGATGGAGACAGAGAGGTCCAGGAAGGAGAGAGAAGTGTTGGAGATGGTCCAGGTGAACTTCAGGTTGGGGTGGAAGGTGTTGGTGAATTGGATGAACTGTTCGAGCTCCTCGTGGGAGCACGAGGCGGCGCCGATGCAGTTCTTTAATCTGTTCCTGGCTTCTTGCAAAGCGGGTGATCGTTAGCGCTTCTATTGTTGTTGGGAGAGGATTTGTTGTTTCATCTTGATTGTGTAAAGTTTGATCTAAAGGTCCTTTGTGTTGTTGATCTCTTTACTTCGTCCTTCAGTAAATCATTTTACTTATTCCTTCAGTGATCAATGAGGAGTAGGATTAATTTGGTTGTAACAATATCTTTGAAATTTTCACTTTTATGAACTCTGATAACGACTGCCATTGTCGGTATTGACAAATTAAATCTAGTGCAATGTTAATATGTTTACACCATTGAAAGCCATTTCTGATAGAAACTACTTGGTACCTTACAATATCATTATTTCCTGTGTCAATGAATATGGTTTACTCCATGTCCAATAATTCTTGATTCTAACAAAAGAGTTAGATGTTTCACATTTGTAATGTACTAAAATCCATTGAATCCTGGTCAATGACAATGGATTGAAAATCCATCTTGGGTGTTGGAATGGATCAGCTACCTTTATGCACAGTACTCTGTTAAGCAATTTCACGGTGGTCGATGAAAATACAGATAATGTGTTATGTATAATGGGAAATTGATCTAATACATTTTACGACACCATCTGAGATGTATTTCTACCCCAATGTTTATGGAAGAATATGAGTGCATTCTATTAGACAAGGTTATTTTCTCAGGACTGATTGTGTATCAGCTTAGTTTTATAGCTCTTTCACCTCCAAGTCAGAAATTTATCAGTTTAGGTCTCACTCCAAGGCTGAGCACAAAAATCAAGGTTGACGCTTCAGCACTGCACTAAGTGCTGCACAGCTTAAGGTGCCGTCTTTCAGAAGAGATGTTAAACTGAGGCCTAGTCTATTCTCGCAGGTGGAGAAAACAGATGCAACAGGAATATTTGAATGAAGCACAGAAGCATGCACTTCAGTGTCCTGATCAATAGACATCCCTCAATCAACATCACCGAAACAAATTATCTGGTCATGCTGCCTTTAAATTAGCTGCCATATTTCCTATATTACAACAGCGACTACACTCCAAGCATATTTCATTAACTGTAAAATTTTGGGATGTCCTATGATCATGAAAGATATTATTTTGTTTCCTTTCATTTTAAAATGCAAAAAACAAATTAAGAATTTTGCTCAATGATTTATTGCTCTCAGTTAATTTTAAACTATTGAAAAATATAACCATCATCCATAAAACCAAAGTGTAACAGAAGTGTTTCTGAATTTTAAAAAAAAGCTAAATTCAATATGAATTCATTAGGCAGTAAAATAGTGCAAAATAATGAAGAGACAAATACAGTATTTTCCTCATTGCCAAATATTTCAATCCATCGACCTCACTTTCATGAGTTCAACTCAAAATAAGTATCTAAATTAACCTTCAATGGCGTTCTTGTGGCTAAAACCCATCAGAAGAACCCATGTTTAATAGGTTATATCAACAGGGAGATAAATACAGCAGATGGATGATGTTCACTCAGACACTGAGCTTTCAAATCTAATTCTTCAAACCCTGACGGCTTTGGATCATGAAAATAACGATGGCAGTAATTCATATCCTTGAGGATCTAGCTATAACTCGACAGAAGTTTCAAGAGAAAACTGCCACACAGCTTTGGCAGCTTGACAGAAATCAGAATTGGATCTTTAAGTGAATATGCCAGTGACAGCAGCTCATAGGGAGGTAAAGGAAGGTCTCAGCACAAAGCATATGGCTCCAGCAGGAGTGATAATGGCACAGTTCAGACATGCAATATTACAGCCTGATTTCTGTTAGTTCAAGATGATTCTGGTGAAGGAGACAAGTAAGCTGAACTCCTCGGAGAGCTTACACGGAACACCTCCCATTGAAAGACCCCTCCAAGCTTGATCAACGCCCTAGAGAGGTTTGGTAGATTCTAGCAGTGAGCCACAATTGAAACTAGACTTTTATGATTGATGCTTGATCACAGCATCCTTTTCCAGGAAGAGGAGGAAACCGTTCTGGTCAATATTCGTCCCCCATCTCCTGGGATCTGTCTGCAAGTTGGCTGTTGCTTTTGTCCACAAATAATCAATGCATACTGTCAAGTTTTTAGAATGTCATATGGTAATAAATACACGCGATACTGATCATCAAAAGTATAAAATTGACTTAATATTCTGCTACCTCTTATTAAATTCTTTTGCAGGATGGGGTGTTGATGCCACGACCAGCATTTCTGCTCATCTCAAATTACCCTAGAACTGAATGGCTCGCAATGCCATTTCAGAAAGTAGCTCAGAGTCAGACACATTCCTGAGGGTCTGGAGTAATGTGTAGGCTGATTTCTTTTGCATATTCGTAAACAAGGTGGGTTTTATGTCAAAAGTTGATAGTCTCATGCTTTGATACTTGCTTTTGATTCCAGATGTATTATTTAAAGTACACTCCGCCAGCTGCCATGGTGGGATTTATATCCTTATTCCCAGGATATTAAGGCTGGATTACTACTCCGGTGACATTACCACTATGAATGTTTTAAAAGTCGCTTCAAAACCTGAAGCTGTTGTGAAATCCTTCACTAAATTTAAAACTCACACCTGTCTCTTTTAATCCACCTGAGATTAACATGATCAAAATTGAAACTATGCCTTAAAACCGGGCAAAGGGCTGGAAATACTCAGCTGGTCTGGCAGCACCTGTGGAGTGAGAAATAGAGCTAACGTTTTGAGTCTGATATGACTATTTTTCTGATTCTGTCTGAAGAATTTATATTCTACTTGAAACATTTCCCCACTGATGGTACAAGAGCTGCTGAACATTTCTGACGCTTTCTGTTTTTAAGTCAGACATCCAGAATCTATAGCATTGTGCAGTATTGTTTCAATGTTGTAAAAACAAAAGATGCATTTATCGTATTGTTGGAACAGAATTTGCTGTGGTAGTGATTTCTTATGGTTTGGTGTTGAAATCCTCCCTTTGTACCCAGTTATTTGTGCTGAGCAAGCCATCAGTCTATGATTGGTATTAATTACGGAACTGGTAGTTCCGAGGGAGCTAGGTGGCAACATTCAAATCTGCCCAGCAACAGGGGAGGGGCTTATTTCGAGGTTTCAAAAGCTCATCAGGACAGATTGCTGGCTACTGAAGAGAGTTCAAAGGTTACAGTTAGTTGGAGAAGTAGACAGACTGGAACAGAAGCGGATGCCATCTGAAATGGTGCTGCTTTTAACTCAGCTGCTAAAAGCAACTAACCTGCACAGGATTTGTGTAGTGAGGTCTCAGGGAAGTCCCAGAGCAATTGGATACCTCTGGGGATTGAGATCTCAGAAAGGTTCAAGAGCTGTGCAAGGACCGTGTGCCACTAATAGTTTAGTACAGCTGAGATTGGGGTTTGAAAATCCCACAGCCAGTATTCACTGGATGCAACTGAGCAAGATTAAAACTCAGTGAAAAACCCAGGGGCAATTTTAGCCTGGTGAAATTGTCAGCGAAAAGCTGGAATTATCCTTATGAATGAGTATTGGAGTGCAATTCTAGAGTCCAGGGGAGTGTAGAGCCAGGAAAGAAGGATAATTGATAGGGAAACAATTACACAATGTTGAGTGACTGGGGATGTGCTAGATATGGCGAGATGCTAGATGTAAGCAAGAGCCAGTCTAGATTACAGTTAAGCCTTTGGTCAGATTTAAGGAGGGAGATGCAGAGGTAAATTATGTGATAGTGCACCCACAGGCCTCACCCATTAAGAACTCATACCCACTCTACAACAACAGTTCTCCTGTCATTAAGACGTTAATTTTATTGCTCCCCAGGTTCTCAAAAACTGCGGAACTCTCGGCCTTCTTTGACTTATCTGCTATATTGATATTTTGTAGCATTTAATACCAAAGATAGTTAAGCCTACCTTGCTCCTTGTTTTATATCTTCTCTTGCTCTCTTTCACATCCTTGCTGGTGTTTTATAAAATCAACCTGGGCCTTTCACCCCAGTGTAAAAGAACCAAAAATACAAATGAAGTGAGGGCATCACAGCGGCTCAGTGGTTAGCACTGCTGCCTCACAGCACCAGGGACCCGGGTTTGATTCCAGCCTCGGGTGACTGTCTGCGTGGAGTTTGCACATTCTCCCCATGTCTGCGTGGGTTTCCTCCCACAGTCCAAGTTGTGCAGGTAAGGTGGATTGGCCGTGCTAAATTGCCCATAGTGTCCAGGAATGTGCAGGCTAGGTGGATTAGCCATGGGAAATGCAGGGTTACAGGAATAGAGAGGAGGGTGGGTCTGGGTAGGATGCTCTTTGGAGGGTTGGTGTGGACTCGATGGGTTGAATGGCCTGCTTTTACACTGTAGGGATTTTATGACACTATGAATAATTTTTCCTATGGAATGAAGTAATGTTTCTTCACTCAAGTTTCACTTTGGGAAGCCAAACAACAGCACCAAGTTATCCCAGCAACCATACATTTCAGAAAATGTCTGCTATACAAAGCAATTTCTCAAGAATTAGGAAACAGGTATTTTCTCTCAAACCACTTCATCGGTTGTTTCACTTTTCCTGGATATTTATGACAGCAGCTTGCGTCTTTGAACATGAAATATTGATGAAGTTATGTGGTTACACAGAAGGCCGTGGGCTGGATCAGCTGTTAACCTCTCCCCCACTCAAGCAGCACTTCTTTTTTCCATCTAAACTGGACCACAAGCCTTGAAGAAAAATCTATCCACTATGCTTATTCAGCTCTTGGTAAATTTTTAAAAAAGGCATGGAATTAAGACTGTCCAGGGATGCTGTAATCTGAATCATTGAATTAGTTCCAGATTTAACACGTCACCTTGCAGTGGGAAAATCAAGTGTGGAAAGAGCAGGTGTCATTTTAGAAAATGTACAGAGGAGATCTGCTTTATATCAAAGTCACTTGATCTCCTTAGGTGTTCTTTGTTCTTCAGTCACAGATGTGAAACCTCATACCAATACAGCAGCAGTGTCACTGTTCCATTTCCTATGCCACTTGCCCTTTAGCCTCTGAATAGTATGAACAAGTTAGGCTATATTTACTCCCCTTGTACATCAGATGAATGAAGCAATTTTTCATGTAGTCAGTGAATTTGATGGAATAATTTCTATTTGGCTTCAGACTCAAAGGAAAGTACACCCCCTGGTGACAGCTAGTTTCATTTGGAACCTGAAAGGATGTTTTCATCTTAAAACACAATCACAAATCACAGAATTGTTTCTGCACAGCTGGAGGCTATTTGGCCCACCGTAACTGTGCTGGTCATTGATTGAGCGGGTCCCTTAGTGACGTTTTCCTGTCTTCTCCTGTAAAACTGCATTTTAAATCAACATTCTAATCTCTTTTTAAATGCTTTAACTGAACATATCAAATTCTTCAATCTTGGAATCATGTTCATGTTTTTTCCTTTTCCTTTTTAAGTTGGGGTAATCTCACAACATGTCTGCCACACTCATTTCTAAACCTTGCACGAGCATGAACAGAACCTTGAAATATATTCTGTTGAAAATGTCTAGCTAAACACATCTTATTTATTGCCAACTTATACAAAGTGTATCAGAAAATACAAACTCATACTTTGACTGGAATAGAAACAATAATTTCCATGGCTTCTGATAAATTTTGGTTAGAGTAGAACACACAATAAGGATAATTCTTTGGAAAATCTAAGACAACATTCCATAAAAGAATTGTTGTTTCATATTAAGACCATCCATGAAAATATGAATCGTGACCTGGTCTGTGACAAATCACACTGTTACAAAACTGTTGCATCATGATATATTGTAGGAATATATCTTACACTTTGGGGATTGAAATTTTTGAATGCATGACAAATGAAAATATCTGGTGAGCAGCTGTTATCCAAACCTGAAAAAAGTTGCAATTCAAAGCAGAGACCAATTTGTATTTATAAATCATAGTAATCCAGCACAGAAAAGGCCCTTTGGTCCATCATGTCTGCACCAACCTATCTGTATTAATCTAACTTTCCAGTATTGATCAATTGGGTCAAAGGGCTGAGGAGTGGTTGATGGAGTTTAATTTGGATAAATGTGAGGTTATGTATTTTGGTAAAACAAACAAGGACAGGACTTACACAATTAGTGGTAGGGCCCTGGGTAGTGTTGTAGGACAGAGACACCTAAGGGGTCAGGTACATAATTCTTTGAAGTTTGCATCACAGGTAGACAAGGTGGTTAAGAAGGTATTTGGTGCACCTGTCTTCATTGCCCAGACCTTTGAGTATAGGAACTGGGATGTCATGTTGAGTTTGTAAAGCTCATCTGGAGTATTGTGTGCAGTTCTGGTCGCCCTGTTTTTCTTTTACTTTATTCATTCGTGGGACAAGGGCGTTGCTGGCTAGGCAGCATTTATTGCCCGTCCTTAAATGCCCAGAGGGCAGTTAAGATTCAACCACATTGCTGTGGGTCTGGAGTCACATGTAGGCCAGACCAGGTAAGGATGACAGTTTCCTTCCCTTAAAGGACATTAGTGAACTAGATGGGTTTTTCCAACAATCGGCAATGGATTCACGGTCATCATTAGATTGTTAATTCCAGATAATTATTGAATTCAAATTCCACCATCTGCCGTGGTGGGATTTGAACCTAGATGCTCAGAACATTGTCTGGGTCTCTGGATTAACAGTCCAGTGATAATACCACTAGGCCATCACCTCCGCAAAAAATTATAGGAAGGATATTATTAAACTGGAGGGAATTCAAAAAGGATTTACCAGGATGTTGCCAGGAACGGAGAGTTTGAGAGATAAAAATAGTTTGGAAAGACTGGGACACTTTCATTGGAGCACTGCAGGTTGAGAGATGACCTTATAGATGTTTATAAAATCATGAGGGTCATAGATAAGGTGAATGGCAAGGGTCTTTTCCCTAAGATGGGGGAGTTCAAAACTCGTGGCATATTTTTAAGGTGAGAGGAAATAGATTTAAAAAGAACATGGTGGACTTTTTTTATACAGAGTGGTTCATTGTGGTATGGACTGCCAGAGAAAGTAGTGGATGTGGGTACAGTCACAACATTTAAAAGACATGAATAGGAAAGGTTTGGACGGATATTGACCAAGTGCAGGCAGGTGGCACTAGTTTAGTTTGGGAACATTGCTTGGGATGGACTGGTTGGACTGAAGGGTCTGTTTCCATGCTGTATGACTCAATGACTCTACTTGGCCCGTAGCCTTGAATGTTTTGACATTTGAAATACTTAGCCAAATACTTTGTAAAGGTTGTGATTGCGACATTTCGTGTCTCTCTGCTGTCCCAGACAGTACATTCCAGATACCCACTATCTTCTGAGTGGAAATGTTTTTCTCCAAATCTCCTCTAAATGTCCTGCCCTTCAACTTAAAATTATGTCCTCTCATTATTCAACTAAAGGGAGCAACCGTTTCCTATCCACCCTATCCATTCCCCTCATATACACCTCTTTCAGGTCCCCTCTCAGCATTCTCTGCTCTAAAGAAAACAACCTGAGCATATCCACCCTTTCTTCATAGCTAAAATGCTCCAGTCCAGGCAATATCCTAGTGAATCTCCAGCACGCCGTCCACTGTTGACTGTCAAAGGAAGTGATGCAACCAGACATAGCCACCCAAAACCAAGATAGTGGCCCCGGTCAGTGCTTTGCCCTGGGTTAGAAAGAAGGCCCAGCCAGTCAGGAAGGAGGTTAATAATCTTCTGTGCTACACAAGGGTAAGTTCTACCATCTTTCCTTGGCTGACCCCTACTCTCCCACTGCACACACAAATCAGTAAAGCTCATGGATGACAGCTCTCAGTACTGTATACATCATGTTCACTAAACAGCTCTCCAAATTACTGACCTTTCCCGGCCTTTGTGCTTCCCACACTCTTACTGGGGACAAAATGTGACCCAATAATCACATTTTTGGCATTACTCATTCGTAAACAATTAATTCAAATTAACAATTTTATAATTAGATTTATTTTTTCTACAGCTACACCTTAACGCCTAAAGTTCATCTTTCATTTTCCTTAATAAGCATAGAACACTGTAACAAATAGTATAGTTTGAGGTTGGGAGCTAGCATATGTTTTCTCAAACTTATTATTTAAGGTGCTGTGTATTTTTTAATTTACTCTTGTTTGTTATGAAAAGCAGCTTAATTTCAAAGTTCAATTCGGCACATTTTCAATTTTAGAGAATCTCTTCAGTGTGAAATGCAAACAGGAATAAAATTGGGCTCATACTTCACACAATGGATTTTTAAAAAAACTTAATACTATGCAATTCAGCACTTTAAGGTGACAGTTTGATGGAGGCCACATAGGTGCTTCAGGCTCTGAACGAACTTAAGTTGAGAAAAGCTTCACATTGTTAATCCCATCCACCATACTGTTCTAGTTCATTTAACCCAGCGCATATTTCCACATTGCCACAAGCAGAACTTATTGTAAGAAGTCCAGACAGGGCCCTCAGCCCGCAGCAGTGGGAGTTTTCAAATCACATGTCTAATCTTGACATCTGGGATGGGAATCTCTGGTGCAGGTAGATCAATGGATTTCAATCATTTTAGCGAGAATTGGATGACTACTGCAACAGGCACTTACTTGAAAAATTGCAGACAAGATCATTCAGTCAATGTTATGGCACACCCACCTTAAAGCAATCGAGTCCAAGTGAAGCACTGGAGTGAACTAAGGAACAAAAGGATCAACTCTTACTTTCTCTACATGTTATTGTGATTGGAAAACAATATGAAAATATGTTGCCTCTTGAAATGTTTTACTGAAAGACCTGAAATTCTTTCTTTTACCATTCACATGAATGGTTTGACATTGAAACTGAAAATCTAACAACCTTGAGTGTATTCTCATTGTCGTTTATTGTCCCATTGTTCCACCTGAGCAAAGTTGTGACAAGGAGCCGGGCCATTGTGTTACCTCCTGCTGGAGCAGGCCAGTTAGCCTCTTGAACCTGTTTTACCATTTAATCATTTAACCTACATAATCATTGCCGGTCCTTACCTCAAATCCGTTCACCTACCTCAAATCTGATTATTTAAGTGAAAACAAGGAAAGATGTGACAGAACCAACGCAGCATTTGGCTCCAAAGAGGAGACTGTACCAGCCCAGATTTAAACTGTTGTCTCTTCAAGCAACATTTGTCAGAGGCAGAACTGGAGTTCCACAACTCACTTAATTATTGCAGTTTGCTATTTCGAAGAGAAAAACGCAAATGAGTGAGGTATTCAACTTCCAACAGGGAAATGAAATTTTATTGCCTTCAGCTGGGCAAGCTCTGGAATTAAAAAAAAAATGTCAACTAAATAAGGCGCATGTATCCACAGCTGATTGTCAGAAAAACCAATCTGGCTCATTAATATCCTTCAGGGAAGGAAATATGCCATCCTTAGATATATGTGACTCCAAATCCACAGGATTGTGGTTGATTTCTTAATTAATTCTGGGTGTGGTGAATGGAACCAGGGCCAGGTGGATCTTATTGACTATGACTTTGGAGCTGTTAACCTGGACCAATCAGGGAGCCCTGGCTGACAGATGTAAATACGAGATTCAGAAGTTCTCCTCATTCTCGGGTCTGACTCTGAGCTGGCCCATGGGCCGTGCATATGTTAATAAATGATGACTTGGTGACGGGATATTTTACTGGGCAGTTGGGGTTTGGCAATAAATGCTGGCTTCGCTAACAACTCCCAAATCCCATAACCAAAGTCTTAAAGCTTAGATAGCATATGTGTCAAAAGTAAAAAGCAGCCCAGTTCCCACTCTGTCACTCAGCTTTGCAGCCATTTTAAAGCTGGGTATGGATAGTTGTGGTCCCTCCTAAATGAGGTGATGGGCTCAAGAATCCATGTCAATGAGAATCACGTTTCTGCAGAGCTCAATTAACGCTAACTGGTGGCATGATCTGCCATGGACTCAGCCACAAACCAGACCTGCAAGGTAAGTTCAAATGGTTTTTTTATTGGAGCTGAGCAAAGGAGCAGATCTCTGGATCCCATAAAAATACTTAGGGCCTCTGCCAACCCAAACTTTTATCCTTTCCATATTCCTGAAGCAGACATAGCCCTCACCATGCCTCCCATCTTCCACAACCAATGCCCCCCACACAAGCCCTATCCCTGCCTCACCACATGCTAAATAATCATGCTGCGATCTAGGGGCCCCCGGACCTTAGGTATTACACCAGCTCTGTGCTGGGCTACCTTCATAGGAATCATAGGATCCTTACAGTGTGGAAGCAGGCCATTTGGCCCATTGAGTCCACTTGGTGCCTCCGAAGAGCATCCCACCCACACTCACCCTCCTACCCTATTCTTGTAACCCTGCATTTCCCATGGCTAATCCACCCAGCCTGCACATCCCTGGACACTATGGGCAATTTAGCATGACATATCCACATATCCTGCATACCTTTGGACTTGATAGTTCATTGGGAAAGGTACGTCATAGGTTCAATTTGAGTAAGGCCCAGACTTTAAAATGGATCAGACATTATGCTGCAAAATTAATGGGTGGATAATCATTGATTATTACCCTCAGTACTACACAATCTCACCTCAATAATTTGCGAGGTCTCGAGGTCCCACCAACACTGAGAGTTCCTACCCCTAAAGTCAGACCAGTCGCCTAGCTCTCCAGATGCCAACATCTCAAGACACCTTTCACAGATAGCAGCTGCACACATCCCACATCAACACAAGTCTTCATCCAACACGCGCCAGACTCATTGCATCATCATGGTACATTCCGATCCACTTACAAAACAGTTCTGCATTGCCTTACTGCACTTTGGAGCACACCAGCACTTTTCACTGCATTGCTGCTGTGGGAGGGGGCTCAAGACAGCCGCCTTTGCCACTTGGCCTCCAACTTGTGCTGTTCTAACTTGCAATTGTATGCACTCAGAATAAGAACCCACTGCTGAATTTGACCTGAAGCTATGGGCAGCATAGCCCTGTCCTCTTAGATTAGCTATAGCAAGGATTCGTGATCTGTTGTGATTATGCCTGTAAAGGAATCGGTGAAACTTTCTTACGTCAAAGATGACCGCCAAACCTTCCTTCTCTATCTGGGCATACCTTTACTTAGCATCAGCAAAAATCCAGGAAGCATATATTATCGGACATTCCTCTCTGCTGGGCCACTGGTGAGCCAACACCACCCTGATACCGCATGGGAAGGCATTACACATCAGCTTGGGATCATAGTGTGCTATCACCTTATACACCAATAGCTGTTTCTTCACTTCCCTAAAGGCTACATCTTGGCTACAAGACCATTTCCAAGGCTGACCATTGTTCAATAGCAAATGTAAGGATGCCACAATGGAGATGAGGTTACATTTGAATTTTCCATAATAATTCACCAATCCAAGGAAAGACCTAAGCTCCTGTACAGATGTGGGAGCCGGGGCATCTTTGATCGCCCTCACGTTATCTTCCAATTGGTGTAACCCAGGCTTGTCGATCTGTAGCTCAAGGATATCACTTGGGATGGTTAGAACACATATTTTTCCCTCCTAGTCATACCCCAGCCTTGGAGAAACGTTTAAGCACTATGCTCATTCTCTAAATGCACTTTTTTGATCTTCCCAGCTAATAGCACATCATCCAGATAAATTGCGACATGGGATAAACCTTAAAAAATGTTCTCCATCATCCAGTGGGAAATTGCACATGCTGACAATACCACAAATGGCAGTTTCATATAAAACCTCATGGGTATTAAATACAGCATACTTCTGGGAATCCTCACCTAATTGCAATTGCAGGTATGCATGGCTCATGTCCAGCTTCATGAAAGACAGCCCTACCCCCTGCCAGTTTTGCATTATAAGTCGACTATGTGAGGGATTAGGTATTTATCCAGCTGTGAAAAGTGGTTCACCGTTTGTTTGAATTCCCTACAAAAGTGTATCAAAATGTCAGGCTTCACAATCAGTACGACGGACGCTGCCCATTTTGCAAACTGGACCGGTTTGGTGGTTCCTTTGCTTTCCAGCCTCCTGAATTCATCCTCTACTTTTGTCCATAAGGCAAATGGCACTGGGCAGGCCTTGCAGAATCATGGAATTGCGTCCTGGTCAACATGCAAGGTGGCCCTGGCTGCTTTGATAGTCGCTAGACCTTCCTGAAAAAGCTTCCACATATTTAAGTAGGAATTCTAATCAAAAAATGTTGAACCAATCAAGGTGATTCTTTCCCAACCAATGTCACCCCAGCAAGCTTGGGCCCGAGTCTTTTACTACAACTGAACCAGCTGCTTCTCATAAGAGACCAGAAGCAAAGTTGTACCCTTAATCTGTAAAGGTCCCCTGATATAGGTTCTCAGCCTGGCTGAGGTCTTACACAAACTTAAGGGTTGGAGTTCTGAGCAAATTCTGTGAAAGATTGGTACCACAATCACTGACACAACTGCGCCAGTATTGATTTCTGTTAGAACTGGGCGACCATTTAACCAGATTTTTATTTTGGTTGATTCTTATTTGGCTGTTGCTGAGCAACTTAACTGTTCCAACCCAGCTGTTGGCAGACTTTCCGGGGTGAACACTCTCCTGGAGACATACTGGCCTGTGACCACTTCATAGAATCCCTACAGTGTGGAAACAGGCCCTTTGGCCCATCAAGTCCACACCAAACCTCAGAGCATCCCACCCAGGCCCATCCCACTATAACCCACCTAATCTACACCTCCCTGAACACTATGGGCAATTTAGCATGGCCAATCCACCTAACCCGCACATCTTTGGACTGTGGGAGGAAACCAGAGCACCCAGAGGAAACCCACGCAGACACAGGGAGAATGTGCAAACTCCACACTGACAGTCACCCAAGGCTGGAATAGAACCTGGGTCCCTGGCGCTGTGAGGCAGCAGTGCTAACCACTGTGCCACCCCTTACTCAATTCAGGACAGTGGGACTCTTTAGCTGTCTTGAGTCTACACAATGGCAGCAACTACAGTAGTCTACTGGCCTGGATGCTCAAGAATGTTTTAACCATTTGGCCAAGGCTTGGCTTTGTTTTGGGGTTTTGTTGTGGGGTGACCTAAAGTCCCTCTGTTCAAGGTATGTCCTGAATGAGGCTATGTAATTGCCTACACTCAAGTGGTGTATTGCAAACTCAGTCCGGCTGGTGAGGGTGCCCACTTCCATCGGCATACCCTGTAACTCATATGCTCCACTTGCTGCATTTTCCAGTGATAAAGCCAGTGATAGTGCCTGTTTGAAGTCCAATTGAGCTTCAGCTCATGGGCGCTTTTGCATGGTTACTTCATTAATTCCACATATCAACTGGTCTCTAAGCATCTCATTAAGGGATAAACCAAAGTCACATGCATCTGCCAGTCATCTTAACCTAGTCAAATATTCCATCACGGATTCCCATGGTTCTTGAATTGCCAAGTGAAAATGATGGCATCTCAGAATTAAATGAGGCTTGGGCTCATAATAATCCCTACGTAAACTTATCAACTCTTGAGAGGTTTCAGTATCTGTTGCCTCCAGGAAAGTTGCACTCCCAATAACCAAGAAAGCTGCGGATCCACAAGCAGTGAGGAGAATTACTTGTTGCTTCATGTCAGCCTCAATATCATCTGTCTGGAAAAATTAATGCATTCTTTCCACATACTGGGCCCAGTCTGTGATGGCAGGATCAAGTGAGTCAAACTTCACAAAAACCTGCATGATGCCAGAAATGCTCACCCCAACTTCAAGACAACTGTTGCGAACAAATCTCTTCAGGGGTGTTTTTCTCTCATCGTCACCAAAATAACTCCACAAAGGCTGATATCCTGTCACCAAGTCATGCTTTATTTACACGTACATAGTACATGACACTGATGCAGTTAACTCAGAGCTGGCTCCAAGAGTGAACAGAATCCCTGGCACTCCTGTTTAAAGCTATCAGCCAGGGCTCCCAGATTGGACCAGGGAGCCCCAAACGGGGAATTCATTCCTTGATATCCACCTGGCTGACCTCATTCCAATCACTACAACAACATTTCTGAAGAAAGAAATAGAGCTGGTGCTTCAAGTCCAATGTGGCTTTTCTTCAGAACAGTCATTGGTCTTGAAATGTTAACACTATTTCTCTCTCCACAGATGCTGCCAGACCTGTTGAGTTTCTACACAATTTTCTGTGTACATTGCAGTTTTACAGCATACACAGTATTTCGCTTTTATTATATGCAATTGAGCAAAGGCAGACCAGATTGCTATTGGAACATTACAAACTGCATTCCAGGTCCCACATCCTCTTTGGTAAAAATCACACAGGATATGTGAAAACTCAGACTGATTTCTCACTCAAGCAAAATTTGTTTGGATAAGGTGGGGGTGGGAGAGAGCTGTAACAGGCCACATGGGTCCTATCCTGATGCACAGTGATAAGCATCCAGGCCTCTGGATCAGAAGGCACAAGTTCAAGTCACACTTACCTCTAGTGATATGGAGTAAGAAAGGGAATAGAATAAACAAGGAGAATGTTAGAAAAATCTAGCAGGTCTGGCAGCATCTGTGGAGACAGAACTAGGGTTAATGTTTCAAGTCCAGTCGGACTCTACTTCGAAAGGTGTCGGAAAATGTTTTGATGTGGAGTCCAATGCAAAAGACAAAGGGGTTGCTAATAGAGGTGAAACAGAGTGTAGAATGGATTTAGAATGACTTAACATTTTGGGAGGAGATATATCCTCTCTATTACAAGCAAAGTAAACACGGCACGAACAAGTCAACGCCATGGGAGAAGGAGAAGAATGAGAATGTAAGAAATAGGAATGGATGCAGCAAAGCAGAAGAGTAAGAGAAGAAAAGAAACAATACTAGACAAGGAACATTCCTGTGCTTTTTGCGAATACTTGCTAAACACAGTCTTCATCTTGCCATGATTATTCATCCATTAATTTTAATCATTAAGTCACGTGAATATTTCTACCATGTGACTCCAATAGTAGGGTTTCATGCTGGGATGCACATTTTTAAATGATCCATCAATTCCAAATTAATCAGAAATTCAGTCAGTAGAATTTAAAGAAAACTATTTGCACGCATTGGTAGTGTAAAGGTTTAATTACAGGCACTGAAAACAATAGAAATATAAAACGAAATATAAACCAATACACTGTGGAACTGGCAAAGTGCTTCCTTTCCATATACTTGTACAATATGATCCTAGTATTATTTGCGATTTACAAAACTTTCACATATTTACATCTGTTATGACATAACTTTTGCATTAGTACATTCACAATGTACCCAACGCACACTGCTAATATCGCTCAAGTGTGACAGAAAAGTAAAATTTCATCTTGACAAAATGTGAGTTTTAAGTATAAAGGGTTTTTGCTTTGCATCTATGAAGCTTAAGCTATATTGGTGGTTTTCCAAAAAATGATGCACGCTGAAATAGTAATCAAACTATAATACATTTTCATATTTGATTGCACTTATAGTTTACATGATATAAAGTACCAATATGTATTACACACTCACTGACAATGGATCAGAGTATTACACTTTAAGACAGGTTACAAATTAGCATCTCTAGCAAAATGCTTTACATAATATGAGTGAACACCAGGCTTTTCAGCAGGGAGTCAGCATGCCCCATTTGCAACATGCATGATTCTTCACTCACCCATTTGTGGCAGGGAGGTTCTGTCAGAACTACCCGACCTGCCATTAAGTCGGATGCTTTTCAACTGGTAATGTAACACGCATCAATTGTTTGTGGCTTTCTGGGTTTCTTTCTCTGCCGATCTGATTCAATTTACTTTAATATAGAGTGTGATTCAGAAGAAATGAAACATCAGATACTAGTGAGCGTACATGGCTATACATCAATGTGAAAACGTTTCTGTCACACTAGACAGATTTTCTTCTTTTACCAAATACATTATTAATTAACTTAGCCATAGATTTTGAACCACTCGGTCTTCTCCGGTGGCTCCTGCTTACATTCCTGATGGCCTTTGAAAACATCATCGCCACTTCCTGGTGGTGCTCAGCTGCTGATAGTTCATAAAATTGACATTTGTTTTCTCCGGCTAAGAGCAGTCCTTCCTCCTTTCTCACTTCTCTCACATGGCACAAGTCTTGTTTGTTGCCAACTAGAAATATCGCTGATGTGACCTCCCTGTGCGAGTGAAGATAAATTCAACGGATTAAGAAAGCAACTGCAGTCATATACTCATCAACATTTCCCAGTAGATGTGAAACCCAAAAGACAACTGCATAACTTCAGGTACACATTGTAATTGGGAATTTCCAATCAATACACAGCCACTGAAACAAAATTTCTTTGTTTGAACAACCTGGTTTCTTTGGTTTAAGCAGATTGATTTCTGAGTGTGATAATACATTGTTATTGCTCCCAGTTCCACTGCAATTTCAAAAGCAGATTTATTTTGCATATCCAGAATGATTACAGCACAAGGACATTATTGAGGCCCTTTTTTATGTGCCAGTCCTCTGCAAATCCAACTCAGCTCCACCTAACTCTGTTGCTTTCTCCCTTCTGCAATTTTGCTCTCTTCAGAATCGAAAATAATTTAGCCACAGACTGAACCTACAATCTAATGTGCATGCTGTATTGCTGCACTGCATCTGCAAGCCCATGCACTGACGTTAGAACAGCAATTTCCACATCGTGAGAACAGCCATGTGATGTTTGGTAAGTGGTTGATTCCTATGGATACTAAAGACCCTGGTCTTCCAAATATACATTCTGTCTGACTATGCATAATCATGAGCTACAGGCTCTGCCCTGTGGACTGTCCTATATCATAGCTAACAGGAGGGCTCCCTCAGTTGCTCAAAACACTTGGACCTCAAACCTCAAGTACAAATTTTTGCACTTTCTCCACCTCCTTTCCAGAGTTCACTAGAATTGATAAGTGAAAGTCAGAATCTATAGATAAGAGCTACATTATTGTTGAGCTATAAAATAACATCTTTACATTCAGCAAATGACACTTTTTTTCAGTAAATGAGAACTTTGCAAATAAAACTGGAAAACTGATCTTTCAATCATACTTCAGACTGTATTTCAAGTAATCAGAAGTTACGACTTTAGTTGCCAAATATTTCACAAGAAATATTCTGGAATACATTCCAAGCCAATACAAACCAGATAGAAAATATTTTGAGTATTTTTCTGACTGAAAGGAAAAAAATTGAGAGGTTAAGCTCAGACTGAATGAAAGTCTACAGTCATAAGCAAATGGTTTAGCTGAGACTTGCTCATTTTAGAATTTCTTTGGGTGAATAAAGCAATCTATTTGTAATCACTGTATATGGCCAGCAAACACTGGTATTCAGGAGAATTTTTAAAATAGATAACTTTAGGCACAATGTCATTGGAAATATCTAAAGTGTCATTTTCATGAGGTTAACAAAAAGGTAACACTAGGGTCTTGTGGCTTTGTGGTACTGTCCCTACCTCTGGGCTTGTACTTGAAAGACTATCAACTCAGGGAAAGGTACTCTTGGTTTGCCTGAAACTTGTTGGTCTTCCAGAGCAAAGAGTTGACCTCAACTGGCTGTCGCAGACTGGCACATTCCGAGGTCCAGGACCATATCCTGGATGCATTAAAGCTTGGGACAGCTACTGCCAGGGCATGGTGAGGAAAGACCACCATTTAAGATCTTTCTGCCAAAGTACAATGGGGGTCTGCTCAGTTTGTCAGATGCTCTCTGTCTCAAATGTATGTAAATAATGTCCTGCATGAGTAGGAAATGTCTATGGCTTTTTTTGCAACTGCAGGGAAAGTCAAATGCCAATATTTGTGTTTTCTCAATATGCAAAGATTGTGCAGATCTGCTTTAGTACCTGTGTAGGTACATAAAGATTTTTATCAACAAAGCAGATCTTCACAATAAAAACCAATTACCTAAGAACTGGTGACAAATATTGGACAATGGCAAGGCATGTTAGCAGTGAGACTTCATCATCTCTCCAGAAGCAAACAAGGCACCCAAATGGGTCAAAGATGCAGTGCATGTAACTGTATATAAGTTTTAAAAAAACTGGAAAATTCCTGTTTACCCAGATGACTCAACAGAAACCAATCACAGAATCATAGAATCCCTACAGTGTGGAAACAGGCCCTTCGGCCTAACAAGTCCACACCAAACCTCAGAGCATCCCACCCAGACACATCCCCCTATAATCCACCTAATCTACACCTCCCTGACAAAAGGACAATCAGAACTGTTGGTGAAACAAACATGAGATGACTCAGTGCTGTATTTTTTTAAATTTTGATAAGCTGAATTTGAGTGAAATAATTACAAAGAAAGGAAATAGGCAATGACAAAGTCATATTTTTGATACATCTTTTAGACTACTGAGTTATAAATGTAAATTCAACCTGGCTTGACAATATATTTTGCCAAGATTAATTCATGTTAAAATGCAAATGTATCAGTTGTCTAGATTATAACTATGGTCCTCACATTGGGTACAGAGCATAGATCCTGACAAATCATTTTATTTAATTCCAGAATTCATTGTTTTCTAGTCTATTATATGAAAAGTGGCAATCTTGCACATCAAATTCCAAATATCACATAGCAAAGTCAATGCACTGAAGATATAAGCCTAGATTTTTCGAACAGTGTAATTTTAGCCATTGGGTTAACACCAGGATTAAAACAACACTGATCAGAAAATCAAGGCTACAATGTTTTTCATTTAGTACCATTGTCTTGTATCAAACATGTGTCCAAGCTAACCTGCAATTATTCCTTTTTTAAAATAAAATGTCAACAAAAACATCACACTTTGTGTTGAAACAGGATCCATCCTCAAAATAGATCATTTTTTTGACTGCACGGTCATCATGATTGGACTTTGTGTGCTACTGTTCTATATTACAGTAAGTTATAGTGTGGACATCACTAAATTCAGTCTGTATATTTACTTCTGGACACTCAATATTGTATATTTTGTCATTTTTGTAAACTAACTAAAGGGGCACAGTTGTGTCATTAAATGACAAAAGTAAATAATACACACCTAATGTTGCATATTCATCCAGCACTGATATTTTTGACTTCAGTCCTACACTGTTCCAATAAACCACAAGCCAAACACAAGGAAAAGCATCTCATCTTTCTGCCAGGTGCTTCACAAACTTTCTGGTTCTAACATTTTCAACAACTTTTGATATTAGTTACCATTTCTATATTCTTTTGGAATTCCGCATCTATATGCACCTCCACTGAACTCATCTTTTCATTCTATGTTTGTCCCCTACTGCTTCCATTTGCTTTTAGTCATTTTACTCCTGCTTTCCACTGACTATTTCCTTTCTTCTTTCTCTGTTCTACTTTTTCTCTGCTCCGTATTTCCATGGAAACTGTTAATTCTAACATCTTGCAGTTCTGACGAACTTGTCTCTCCACAGATACTGCCTCGGCTATTGAGGGATTTCAACATTTTCTGTTTTTATAATACAAACATTTTACTGCAGAAGACCACTCTGCTGATAAAACATTGTGTCCCGGCATAATAACATGTCATACGGAGCTCTTCTGATCTTTGTCCGAACTTGAGCTCAAAAATATTTTGAAGGTTACTACCCCTTTTAAATTTCAACTGTGGCCCAGTCTAATTAAATAGAACATAGGTACATATGTCAAAACATCTAGCAAGTGTTTATCTGCCATTATGATCAATATTTTCCTGTACTACACTTTCCTGCTGCTATCTTTGTAAATTAATACTGGTACAGCTGAAAAAGTATTAGTCATAACAGTCAGTCCCATTTGTTATCACACGCACATGTGAGATATAATGATCCGAGCGACGCAATTATTTTTTGCTGTTTCCTTCCACTACCCTGAAAAATTCACACACTCAATCTTAAAATTTAACTTGGATAATTCCTTCAAAAGACAGAACACTATGTCTGGCACCAATTCCATCCTAGAAATGGAATGAAAATATCCTGCATTTCTAGTTCAGTTGTACCACATATTAAATCAAAGTAACTGGAATAAAAGGCTAAACAGCTCATTGTGAATTTTATTTGAAGTTTTGACTGAAATGAGATTGGAGGCTGGACAACAACAGCAAAATATAGGAGTGTACATGTCCTCTGGCGTTGATAGGATTTTAAGTTTTCTTCTTACATGGAAGGAAGTATAAGCTTGAACATCTGATGAAAGCATCATGTCAAAAATGTCTTTTTTATTTTTAAAAAGATCATCATTCAATAACAGTGAATGGTGGTCATTCTTGAAGTGAGTGGGAAAATATAACAGTAACACAATACAGCAGATGTTACTTAAATGACTCAGACAGCCAGCCACTGAGCAGATCTAAATGCCATAAATCAAAGGGGTAGGCACAGTGTGAAAGTAACAGGGTAGTATGCTCTTACCGCTTGCAAATTTCACTACTTAATTCACGGATTCGTCTAATAAGTGCTTTTGCAGACACAAAGGAGGATCGGTCACCGATATCGTACACCACAACAAACCCATCAGCCCAGTTTACTTGATCAATCAATGAGGATTTACTCGCAGAATGCTGGAAGAGAAAGGGCTGTTAGAAAAAAATGCTGGGCAATTTTAAGTATGCTCTGAGACACTTCATTTAACCTATTCATTCTAATTAATTCACTGGTTATCTTTATTATAATCTATTCGTACTCTTGACATTGTATTATAAAGTAATTGCAACTTTCCAAGAAATAGATTAAACTTTGGTCATTAACTGCAGGCATAATTATGAAGAGAGATAAGGAAGGCTTTAAACTCTATTAACATCATTAATGAAAGAAAGAAGTTGCAATAGCATTACTACACTAAAGGAACTTGCTTTGTTCATTCCTCATGTCTGGTGCAATCATCTCTAATTCCCTGCCCTTGGTCTCATATCTTTTTCTTACTTTCTTTACAAACACATATTGACTCGTCTTTAAAACAATCTTCATACATATTTGATGGAGAACACTCCAAATCTGAATCACCTTTTGCCTGAAAATATCTCTTCTAATTTCGTTTCTCAATTGACGATCAGCTTTTGTCAATAATGGAATCATCACTATTTTATCATTGCAAAACCTTTAATCGTTTTGAAAAAATGAATTTTCTTTCAACTTTCTATATGGTTACAGTACCTGTTACAACTCGTAGGATGCTCATCTGAAAACATTGCACATTGAACATTACTTTGTGCAAGTGTAGTCACTGGACTTTTTGGTTTTTTTTTAGTTTTATTTAGTACCCCCTCAAACAAACAATATGGAGAATTAACACTTATCATTGAACTACGTACACATTTTCTAAAATCAGCTAAGTCATAGAGTATAGATTTGTACAGCACAGAAACTGACCCTTTGGTCCAACTCATCCATGCTGACCAGATATGCTTGATAAATCTAGTCCCATTTGCCAGCATTTGGCCCATATCCCTCTAAGCCCTTCCTATTCATGCACCCATCCAGATGCCTTTTAAGTGTTTTAATTGTACCAGCCTCCACCTCTTCTTGTGGCAGCTCACTCTATACACATACCACCCTCAGTGTGAAAGAGATGCCCCTTAGGTTCCTTTTAAATCTTTCCCCTCTCACCTTAAACCTATGCCCTCTGGTTTTGGACTCCCCCACCCTGGGAAAAAGACCTTGGCTATTCATCCTATCCATGTCCCTCATGATTTTATAAACCTCTATAATGTCACCCCTGATCCCCTGACGCTCCAGGGAAAATAGCCCCAGCCTATTCAGCCTCTACCTGTAGCTCAGACGTTCCAGCCCTGGCAACATCTTTGTACATCTTTTCTGAATCCTTTCGAGTTTAATAAATCTTTCATATAGCAGGGAGCTCAAAAATGAATACAGTATTCCAAAAGTGGCCTGACCGATGTCCTGTACAGCCTAAACATGACATCCTAACTCCTACACTCAATGCACTGGCCAATAAAGGCAAGTGTACCAAATGCCTTCTTCACCACCCTGTCTACCTGTGACTCCACTTTCAAGGAACTATGAATCCTAAGTACCCAAACAATACTGTGTGATGGGAGAGCAACAACTTTCCTCTGCTAGTGTTCTATACAGGAATGCCTTCTTAAGCAAGAGACCCCATTCTGAAGAAATACTTACTTGGGAACAAGGGTCAAATACTTCTAAATTCATCTGTCTTCCATCTATGCTTAATCGTTTTTTGTAGATGCACTCTGTAAAAACAAAATTTATTGGAGTTATGACCAGAATATTACCCAGCACTGCTGGAGTACCTGTCTTAGAGTCATACAACATGCTTACAGGCCTTTCGGTCCAACCAGTCCATGCTGAACATAAT
Source organism: Ginglymostoma cirratum (assembly GCA_024137785.1). Lineage (NCBI taxonomy): Eukaryota > Metazoa > Chordata > Chondrichthyes > Orectolobiformes > Ginglymostomatidae > Ginglymostoma > Ginglymostoma cirratum. Next base: position 5,877,672 of record JAHRHZ010000091.1, on the reverse strand, counting down.
CCCAAACTAAACTAATCCCACCTGCCTGCCCTTGGCCCATATCCTTCTAAACATTTCCTTTTCATGTCTTTTATCTAAATGTCTTTTACACGTTGTAACTGTACCTGCATCCACCACTTCCTCTGGAAGTTCATTCCACACATGAACCACCCTCTGTGTTAATAAATTGCCCCTCATGTCTTTTTTAAAATCTCTCTCTTCTCATCTTAACAAAATGCTACCAAGTCTTAAAATCTCCCACCTTAGGGAAGACACCTGAAAATCACCTTAACTATAACCCTTGTGATCTAACACCCCTTAATCTCCTATGCTCCAGTGAAAAAGTCCCAGCACACCCAGCCTCTCCTTATAACTCAAAGCCTCTGTTCCTGGCTACATCCTGGTAAATCTCTTCTGAACTCTTTCTAGCTTAATAATATCCTCCCTTCTTAAAGAAATGTTATGAACTGAGACCATTTCAAGAATTAGATGAACAATGTTAACTGTAAGAACACTGGATTTCAAATATTTTGTTCAGCTGTAAACTTGTATATAACAAGCAAATACTGGATTTTATTTGCAGCAACTAAAAATGAGCATGTTTCAACCTTTCAGACAAATTCAGCTCTTGGAGTTTCTAATTGTTTTAAAGAAACAATATTGAGGCTCCTCACAAGATTTCAAAAGGAACTTCAGGAACATCCCACACTTTACGAGTGCTACACATAGGTTCAGGTAACGTAGTAGCGTTGCACTCCTACACAGTGTAATGTTTATTACAGCTGGATATCTACGTAGTGGATCTTCAAAGAATTTTAAAAGGTTTTAGTTGCGATTTAACAAAAAGAGAATCCAAGGCATTATCAAACATCACCAGTCTCACTTCCTTCTAGACTACAGTGCCATTGATAATTAGGGGACGTATTCGCAATTTAGAATCAACAACGTTACCATTATCTACATAAAGTTGCACCGTTTCATACAAAGAAAAGACAAAGGTTACGCCTGCAAAGATATTTTGTGAACATTTGGCTGGGAAATGCTCAGAAAATCATCTCGCATCTTTAGTTATTTTAGGACCATGACCTTTCTCTTGACTGCACACTGAACCCTAAATGATACAAGTTCCCCAGTCATATCTCTGCTGCTCGATACAGCGCCCGTGTTGTGGCCAGGTCCTTGGGGCTGAGAGAGGGGGTACATTTTGGAAATAAATACAGCAGGAATTTCTCAAGTAAATGCACAAGTTTGTTGGCGGAGATCGCCAGTTCCTAAACACACAAAACAAAAACACGCCGGGTGGAAATTCGGGACTGGAATCTTACCGGAATTGGAAGCATATTCACCGATAAACCGCTTGGTCAGAAATCGAACAATGAGAGCTGCAAATAGATGGACAAAATAAAGAATCAGCAGATTGCATTGGTTAGTACAAAGGAGACTATTAAAGTATATTAAAGTAGTATTTTTTTAAAAAATCACACTAAAGGATTTAAAAAAAAACACACAGGAATGGTGTTGAGTTTCACCATTTGGAAATGTACATGTGAAATGCTCAAGTTAAAACACTTTACCGGATTTCCCCACTCCATCAGTTCCTAACACTGCCAGTTTGATCTCATTCATTTTCACAGGGAGCTGCTGCTGGCTGCTCGGACGCGCTGGGAGACCGTGCCTCTGTCTATGGACAAGGCTCTTACATACTCCTGGCTTTTTCTTTTCAGATACGCCCGCTGCTTCCCTTTAAATTGCGCCTCGATTTGCGTCACTTCGGCGCAAGGGGCTGTTAAATGAGGCTCCGGGAGATGTGACCCGATCCGCCTCTGGGGAGACTCGCATAGCGGGTGGGAACAACGAACCCTTTGCTCTCTAGACCCTGCAGTGGAGCGTGAAAAAAATTCATTAGGCAACACACCGGAAAGTTCAGAAATCCAACCATACATTAAGAAGTGAGAGTGCATTCAAAACCTATGCAACAGAGGAGTTGGGTGCAGGAAAGCAGGCCGATTCAAACATTGCGTGTCGCGAAAATAAGAATCAAACATTAAATAATTTGGGAAAGTTAAGTGTTGAGAATGCGTCAGAAAGTGCGATGACAAAGGAAACCATAAAACTGAAAAGTGCAATAGGGAATAAGATAATAACTGTTTTTCCACCCAAAGATGGAAGCCACACATACAAACAATTCCTAATTATTATCAAAGGATCACAGCAGATAACAGTGGAGATGATAACTTAAGAGTTTTAAAATTTTAGTAGGGAAACTGGGCTGCAAGCTACCATCATTAATAGCGTGGATTTCACAATGCATGCTCTATTTCTGGGTTGCAATGGTGAGACTGGAATTTATATTTTAGCAAATATGTTCAGCATCATTTATATTTGGATACTGACACACTCATGGATTTTTGACCTTCAGATCACCGCCACCTGATGGCTTGAATTGACATTGCAAACACTCACTTGCGATAAATCGGAGCAAAATTGCTGCAGATGCGGGAATCTGTACTGAAAACAACAAATGCCGGAAATCTCAGCGGGTCAGAGCTCTGGTGAAGAAGCGATCTAGATTCAAAATGTTAGTTTGCTCACTCTCCACAGATGCTGCCTGACCTGCTGCGACTTCCACCTTTATTTGTTTTCAGAAGAGATAAATAGCATTGGAGTAGAATTTGAGCAGATGAGGTTTTTGGCTTTCTGGCTGAGCTGGCTGGTTATTGTACAGACATTTTGTCACCGTGCTAGGTAATATCATCAGTGCGGCCTCTGATAAAGCAATGTTGGCGTACTCCATGTGATATTTATATGATCGGGTCTGGGGTGTGTCATTTCGGGTTCTGTTTTGCATGGCTTTGTGTATAGGGTCTGATTCCCGATGTTTGTTGATTGCATTACAGGTTGAAAACCAGGCCTCCAGGAATTCCCATGCATGTCTGTGGTTGGCTTGAGCCAGGATGGTTGACCCAGTTAAATTGATGGCCTTCATGGTCCAACTGCACTGAGATGAGGGAAAGTTCGTCATGTTGTTTTGCTGCTAGCTAGTGTTCGTGTGTCCTGATGGCTAGTTTCCTTCCAGTCTGGCATCTGTAATGTTTGATGTAATCATTGCAAGATATTTTGTACATTATGTTGGTCCTGCATGTCATAGGTATGGGGTTTTTGGTGCCTGTGAGTGTTTGTCGTAGTGTGGCTGTGGGTTTGTGCGCTATCATGATTTCTAGTGGTCGTAGGAGTCTTGTTGTCAGGCCTGATATGTTCTTGATGTAGGGCAGTGTGGCCAGTGTATTGGGGCATACTGTGTCCTCTTGTTGTTATCTCTCTAGTAGGCATCTACAAATGGAGTTGTTAGCAAAGACTTTGTGTAGGTGCTCTTCCTCCTTCCTTCGTAATTCTGGTGTGTCACAGTGAGTTGTAGACTGTTTGATTAGTGTCCTAATACACCTTTGTTTGTGGACATTGAGGTGATTGCTGTGGAAATTGAGGATCTAGTCAGTGTGAGTTGCCTTCCTATAGACTGTGGTTTGGAACTCCCCTTTGGTCATTCATTCTACCCTGACATCTTTAGAAACGGAAGTTGATGTTGTCTTCCTCATCTCTCGTAAATTTGATCACGGTGAAAACGTTGTTGATGAGATGGTGTGTCTCTTCTAACTTGGTGCATTTGTCATCGTTAAAACACGGGAATTAGACCCCATATACAAACCCATGCGGAACAGAACTAGAAATGACACAACCAACTTAACAGACTGGATCATATAAATATCAAATGGGGTATAACTTGAGTTCTTCATCGGAGGTCGCACTGATGATTTACCTAGCATGGTGGTGAAACGTCTGTACGATAACCAGCCAGCTCGGCGAACAAGCCAACAACCTCTTCCACAACCCGAGCTACAAATCTTCACAAGAACCTGAAATTTGAGCAAGTTTGGAGCAGATTTGACACCTTCTTTTGAAAGAAACAACAAACTTTTTGTGTGACTGAACCTCTTTTCAAAGCTACAGCTATAGCAAATTAAAATGTCAAACTGGCCATGTTTTAACGTACAAATGCTCAAACTAAATCATTGAAACACAGGCCTGTGTTAACTGATTAGTGTAGGGCGTTCCTCCTGTTCAGGAATTATAAACTATTTAAGGAAGAGAGCTTGACTCATGGGGGAACAAAAGTTATTTGGCCCTTCAACTAATCTTTTGATCAACTCCATGGTATAAACTTCCTGAGTTTGTGACTGGGAGTGTCAAACTTAAATTATGCACATCCATAAATGTCGCCCAAGGCAAGTTTGATGGTGCTGTGAGGTGCTGTTTTTGTGCCATCCTCTCATAGAAACTCCAAATGCAGAAAATAAACAAATCCAAACTTTGGCATCAGAAACCATGCAGACGTGAGCGACAGCCTTCAGCAAGGCCAGACAAGGGAATCATTTGAACTCACATGATTGACGTATTTCCTTTATAAATGTTCAGAATCACTCAGAGGGAAATGATTATGGTAATCAAGATTTTTAAAAACCCTTTCATGGTGCTGATGGATTGTGATGGGGTTGACCAAAGAGTGACCATGATCTAATCTGTCCTTTGAGGCTCAACTTGTCCCTGTTCCCTATTGTGTTGAATGGTTAGTTATCTTTGTCTATTTCCCCAGTAACCTGAATGTAGTCATGGTAATTTAGTTCCATTTCATTATTTAAACTGTATAGTATACATTACTGCACGCCAACATAGAATGTGCTTATTTAATGTCTCCATATCTCTTTGAGTGTTTTGTTCATGATCATATTACAGTATTCATTAGATCACTGACTGATATTAATCCCTTATTCCACAGCTACTAAGCCCTGCATTTGTTGACCATTCCCCATTGCTCTAGAACTGAGTGTTATTTCAGAGGGCAGTGCATAGGTCATAGAATCCCTACAGTGTGGCAACATGCCATTCGGCCCATCAAGTCCACACCACCCCTCCAAAGAGCATCCCCCCAACCTATCCCTCTAACCCTGCATTTCCCATGGCTAATCCACCTAGACGGCATAACTTTGCACTGTGGAAGGAAACTGGAGCACCTGGAGGAAACCCTTGCAGACATGGGGAGAATGTGCAAACTCCACACGGACAGTCACCCGAGGGTGGAATCAAACCTGGGTTCCTTGACGCTGTGAGGCAGCTGTCCTAACTACTGAACCACCCTGCCACCCTCAGTTAGGAGGTAACTGACATTGTTTTAGGTCTGAAGTCACATGTAGACCAAACCAAGTAAGGATAGCAGAAGATTTCCTTTCCTGAAGGGCATTAGTGAACCAATATGATAACCAGTGATAGTTTCTGCATTACTGAGATTTATTTTCAATTTCTGAAAATTCAGGTCGAACAATGAAGCTAGAAGTAGAATTTCAAAGTGAGGAAATGGAGCAAGAAGAAACTTGATGAAGAGAAAGAAGAAGAGGCAGGAGAGAGAAAAGGAGTGAGAACGGAAAGGGGATTTCAATCAAAAAAACAAGTGGGAAGGAGTCCATTGAAATCAGTGAGGATACTGATGGGGGACATCCGCACGTAGCTAAGGGCCAAATGTGGAGCTGTGTAAATTCGCCAAAGTAATCTCAAAATCTGAAGATAGTGACCAAGGCACCTTTTTAATTTTGTTTGAAAATATTGAAAAGCAAATGAAGTAGCACATAGAAAGCAGGATGCTGCTTATGTAGAGCAGGCTAACTCTCAAAGTTCATGATGTCTTTGCCATGTTGATTGAGTAGACATTCATACATTATGAAATGGCAAAGCTGTCTACAGTTCTGAAAAAGGGTCAAATCAGACTTGAAATGTTAGCTCTGTTTCTCTCACCACAGATACTGCTTGACCTGTGGAGTTTCCCCAGCACTTCTGTTTTTATTACCCTCAATGCTTATGCATTTGTCCCTAAAGCTTATAGGCAAAAATTTTGGAATTTCCAGAAGTAGATCAAGCAGACTTAACGAAGAATTTGGGAAGGAAAAGCAATTTGCCTGTGACTATTGGATACTCTCAAGTAAAATATATGCCATGTACAAGAACCACAAAGAGGAATTTTGGGGAATTTAAAAATTCACTTCCTACATTTATGAGGACACAGAATTGGTAAGCAAAATGTTCAATAGTCAGATAGGTAGCAGAAGTGACTTTGTTTCATTTATTCACAGGATGAGGGCGCCACTGGCTAGGCCAGTATTTATTGCCCATCCCTAATTGCCCACAGGGCAGTTAAGAGGCAACCACATTGCTGTGAGTCTGGAGTCACATGTAGGCCAGACCACGTAAGAAGAACAACTTCCCTTCCTCAAGGACATTAGTGAACCAGATGGATATTTATAACAATCAACAATGGATTCATGGTTATCATTAGACTCTTAATTCTAGATTTTATTTTGTATTGAATTCAAATTCCATTATCTCTTATGGTGAGATTGTCCCCGGACTATTACCTGGGTCTCTGGATTAACAATAATACCATTAGGCTATCACCTCCCCACTGCTGACTCTCGATCATAAGCTTGTCCACAGCCCTTATTACAGTGAATCCCTTTTTTTCATCACCCTACAAACCTGAAGAGGATAAAACCTCGGAGGGTGAAAGGAAGATGAAAGACAAAAGTAAACAGGGACAGATCAATATGAAAAGGGGTCCCCCTCCTCAGGTCAGAAAGGAAGCTATTGAGAGTAGGGCTAATGCCCAATATGTTTCCATTTCAACCAGAGATGCTACCTTTGCACTAATTATTGCAAACAGAATGGTAAAGCAGTGGTCATAGTACAAGTGGAATGTACTCTCTCAAAATCAAATGAAAGGTGAATGCAGCTCAGGATAATCAAAGCAGTTCTTTCTGAGCTGCTGCAAAAATGAGTCAGGTTACTGGATGCTATAGAGATTTCATATGTAGGGGAATAGGATTACCTTACTTCGCCAACAAAGCAAATAAACAACTTAATAGTTTGAGACCGGAAGACGCTGGCAGTTCAGACTTTGATGGTGGCTGATGATGCAGTTTGTATTCCAAATGGCTTAATGAAATAAAAATCATTCTTTAATGGGGTATTCATAAGATTTACAAGCCTTTTCCTTGGTATATGTTGTTATGTGTTGACACAGTAAATGGAGCTGTTCCTGCGGAAGTTGTTCCTAGTTTACCTATTGAAGAGGTTGAGATTACTTTAGCAATGTAGACAGTAACATGGCAACAGCAGTTGTCTGATCAGGCTGATTTTGCCAAAATCTGGTCCCCTGCAATGCTGTGTACTCAGCCCCCTTACTATACTCGTTATACACTCAAGACTGTGTGGCCAAATTCAACTCTAACTCCATCTACTAATTTGCTGATGAGACACCACAGTGAGTCAGATTGCAAACAATGACAAGACAGAGTACAGGAAAGAGATAGACAGCTTAGTGGCAAGATATATAGACAACAATTTCCCCCTCAATGTCAGCAAAATGAAGGAGCCGGTCATTGACTTCAGGAAACAGAATGGAGGACATGCCCCTCTCTGTATCAATGGTGCTGAGGTGGAGATGGTTGAGAGTTTCAAGTTCCCAGGAGTAAAATCACCAACAATCTGTCCTGGTCCATCGACATCAACACTACAGTCAAGAAAGAACACCGATGCCTCTAATTCCTCAGAAGGCTAGGGAAATTCGACAATGACTCTTACCAATTTTTATAGATGCACCATCAAAAGCATCCTATCCAGCTGCATCACAGCTTGGTATGGCTGCTGCTTTGCCTAAGACCATGAGAAATTACAGAGAGTTGTGAGCACAGCCTCATGAAAACCATCCTTCCTTCCACTGACTCTGTCTACACTTCCCGCTGCCTCAGAAAGGCAACCAAAATCATCAAAGACCCCTCCCACTCCGTTATACTTTCTTCCACCCTCCTCCATCAAGCAGAAGATACAAAAATTTGAAAACATATACCAACAGATTTAAGAACAGCTTCTTCCCTGCTGTTATCAGACTTATGAATGCACCTCCCATGTATTAGAGTTGATCTTTCTCTGCACCTGCAGTAGCTGTAACACTATATGCTGCACTATGTTCTATTAGCCTGATATAGTTGTATAAGGTATGATTTGTCTGGATAGCACGCAAAACAATACTTTTCACTGTATCTCAGTACACACGACAACAATAAATCAAATCAAATCAAAATTCAATTCAAATCAAATTCCCTACAATTTCTGTGGCCAAACACGAGAACCTTATTTCAGATAATGAGCAAATGAAGAAAATCGTGATCAATGTAGAGAACCAACGTTTCCAAATGAAAGATAGTTTGCCAATGACAAACAAGAAGTGGTTAAAACATGACTATCATTCACAGAAAGTAAATCATTGATTGAGGATCTATAATGTCTTAAGAATAAACATATCGAAGAAAATTCTATAAAGCTAGACCTTTAGTTTAAACTTAATGAGCTTCACGTGTCGGACATTTCTATGAAGTGTTGTGAAAAACAATATTAACTGGAAAAGGAATTGCTGACGAAGAAGATAACTTAGTTTAGGATAGAGTAAAATACCAATAATGACCAAAAATATTTTGACTCTTCAATGTGAAAAGAGCAATGCAAATTTTAAACTGCAATACAATCTGGAGAACAGGAAAGATGAGTTGTGTAATGTGGAAGGAACGGTCCAGACTTTAAGAGTATCCCAGGGAGCAAAACTCTCTCAGTGCAGCTTCGTTGATCTCAGATGAAATGAAGCAATGAAACAGAAAAAAAAAACTTTAATGGAGGAAATGATTAAAGAAGAAAATTTTGAAACTGGTTGTCAGTAAGAAGTACTTGCTTTCCATCGCAAACTTAAAGGACCCATTGAAAGCATGTTTCTATCTACAGAGAACAAGCAAGGAGAAACCCAGAGAGAATTCAGAAAATGTGATACTCGAATTGTGTAGAAAACTGAGTGTTGGAAAGTCAAAGTTCAGAATGAACAAACTGTTGATATCGCACAGAAGGAGTTAAATTAAGGAGAAGTTGGAAGGTTCAAAATAGTCAGGATCAAAGCCAACAGCAATAGAAAACACTTTTATTTGAAAACAAAAATCTTAGTAACATTGTGGAACAGCCAAAAGAGATTTTGATCAGTTTAGTGATGAATTGTTGGCACACAAAGAAGACATTGGATATTGTTAAGAAGATGCTTTATATTTAATATTGCTGAGAGGACTTATGTTTTGAAGTATTGTGGTGAAAGGAATTTCATTTCTTGGAAATAACTAGACTGTTTTTTTATGAACCACATTCCTGAAAATTCATAATTGATGTTTAGAGACTTTTTAAACAAGGTTTCTTAAAAATCACATGATAATTTTTGGCTTTCCTGTAGACATTTCAGGCTGTGTTTTGAATAGTGACTGACTTGAAGAAGTTCTTTATCTGGTTGGAGGGAGGTCTGCTAAGAATCAGCTGATTTGGAGGAAAGCCTGTAAGAACAAGCTGTCTCAGAGAGAATTCTACTGTGAACCAGCTGAATTGACGGACATCTTGTTATGAACCAGCCCATCTGATCCCTCCCAACTCTGGAAGGAAACCTCGGTTTAGAGTGAAACACATTTGTTCTTTTGACTGAATGATTGAAAGAACATCTCAAGATTGTATTTCTTGAACAAACTCTGCAAGACTTCAGAGACAGCTATGCATGATCAGTGATTGAGCCACATGCGTCAGATCATCAGAGCAACATACTCCAGAACATCCCAGGCTTTATTCTTCTGCGTTCAAGAATAACCCACTGCATCTTGTAGATTGTATACACTGCTGCCACTTTGTATTCGTAGTGAAGGGAGTGAACGCTGCAGGCAGTGGATGAGGTGTAAGTCTGGTGGACTGCTTTGTCCTGGATGATGTCTAGCTTCTTGAGTGTTATTGGAGCTGCACTCATCCAGGCAAGTGGTGAATATTCCATCATGCTCCTCACTTGTGTCTTGTAGATGGTAGACAGCCACTGGGGAGACAGGAAGTGAGTTTCTTACAAAGTTCTTAACTGCTCTTGTAGCCATAGTATTTATGTGTCTCGTAAAGTTCAGTTTCTAGCCACTGGTAACCCAGTATTGATAGTGAGGCATTCTGTGTTGGTAATGGCTTTGAATGTCTTGGGCAATAATTAGATTCTCTCATGTTCGAGAATATCATTGCCTGGAACTTCTGCGGTGTGAATGTTACTTGCCATTTATCAGCCAAACTAACATACTAAATTAAATACCATCTTAAACCTATGTAATTAGCCATATCATCATTCCAGTTAACGTTAAAATTTGTTATGACCAGTGGAGGAGCGAGCAACCTCTAGAGTCATAGAGATGTACAGTAGAGAAACAGAACCTTTGGTCCAACTCGTCCATGCCAACCAGATATTCTAAATTAATCCAGTCCCATTTGCCAGCATTTGGCCAATATCCTTCTAAACCCTTCCTGTTCATGTACCCATCCAGATGCGTTTTAAATATTGAAATTGTACCAACCTCCACAATTTCCTCTGGCAGCTCATTCCATACATGCACCACCCTCTACATGAAAATGTTGCCCCTTAGTTCATTTTTATATCTTTGTCTTCTCACTTTAAACCCATGCCCTCTCATTCTGGACTCGCCCACCCCAGGGAAAAGACCTTGGCTATTCGCCCTATCCATGCCCTTCACGATTTTATAAATCACTATAAGGTCACCCCTCAGCCCCCAGTGCTCCAGGGAAAATAGCCCAGGCTATTCAACCTTTCCATGTAGGTCAAACCCACCAGTCCCCGCAACACCCTTGTAAATCTTTTTTGCACCTCTCAAGTTTAACGTCTTTCCTATAAGCAAGGAAACTGCTTTAGACATTAGCGAAGATTGCTAATCTTTTTTAGTAATTGTTAGCCACAGTGTGATTACGATAGAGATACATTTGCATTGTATAAAGTTGAGGTTAGCACACACAATCAGGGTGATATACGTTTTGAACTAGTTTTCAAATCTGGTTGTCACGATGCAATGGTCTGGAATGAGACAATTAGTTGGAACTGAGCTGGAATTTTGTTTCACATTTTGAAAGGAAAATGAAAATCAAGTCCCACCGGAAAAATCAAATACAATAATTTAGAAGATGGATTTCAGCATCAGCCCAGCATCAACAATTATAGCACAAATGTGGCATGTCCTATGCTAAGAGTATTTGTTTACTGTTGATTGATTGCTGTGCACTCTTGTGTTACAAAAATGACTGCACTCTGAAAGTGACACATTTATTGTAAAGTGCTTTGGGTAGTTCTAAGGATTTAATTATAAATGTATATTCTTTCCCCCTATGTTCTATTCCATTCTGAACTCTGAGTTTATTGCACTGGTACTGAATAATAGGTGTTCATGTCTAAAGATGTTTTTTGTCTTAAAGTTATTCTGCAGTTCTCATTTTACAACTAAAAATAAATCCACAGAAACAGTATTGAGCTTCTCACAGTGGATATAGCTGCTGGACAGAGTCTGCAGCTGCTGACGAGTGAATCAACGAGAGGGACAAATCTATTTGACCTTATTATCACCAATCTAACTGCCACAGATGTGTTTGTCCATGACAATATCAGTATGAGTGACCACTGCATGATCATTCTGGAGACAACATCCCATCTTCACATTGAGGATTCCCTCCATCATGTTGTGTGACACAATTACCATGCTGAATGGAATAGACTTCAAACAGATCTAGCAACTCAAAGCTGGACAACTCAAAGTGGGTCCTCAGCTGCAGCAAAACTGTATTCAGCCACAAACTGTAATCTCATGGTCCAGCATGTCCCCTGCTCTACCGATATCATTGAGCTGAGCTATCATCCCTAGTTCAATGAAGAATGTAGGAGGGCATTCCAGCAGCACACGATGTCCCTAAAAATGGAAATGGCATGTCCACAAAGACTCTTACCAATTTTTATTCGTGCACCATAGAAAGCATTCTATGAATGCATCACAGCTTGGTATTTCAATTACTCTGCCCAGGATCATAAGAAGTTACATTAAGTTGTAAACACATCCAAGGTCATCACACAAGCCACCCTTCCGGCCATTGGCCTTTTGCTGTTTGTGCACCTTCTCTGCAGCCGTAGCATAGTATTCCTTGTTCTATTCTATTACCCTTACACACTATGGTATGATCTGCCTGTACTGCACACAAAACAAAACTTTTCACTGTACCTAGATGCATGCGACAATAATACATCAGATCAAATCAAATCAAATTAAGTGAGTTTACAACCTGGGGAAATTTCAAAGTCAGGACTACTTGTCTGCCAAACAATTGAAATAAAATGCAAGAGACAGAGCTAAACAACTACTCGCCAATTAATCATATCTCATGTCTGAAGTTCTGTAAAATCCAGTTGTGAATAGCGGCGGACAGTTCAATGACTAACAAAAGATGGAGATTCCACATATAATCCCATCCTCAATGATGGAGGAGTCCAGCATATCAGTACAAACATTTGAAGTATCTTAGCAAAACACACCAAATGGATAATTCATTTTGGTCTCTTCCTGGTGTCCCCAGTATTACAGATGTCATTTTCCAAGCAATTGAATTTACTCTACATGATATTAAGAAATGACTGAAGACACTGGGCACTTTAAAGGCTGTGGCCGATGCCAACATTCTGCCAATATTACTGAAGATTTGTGCTCCAAAATTAGCCACAGCCTAACCAAACTGTTCCAGCACATTCTCAATCCTGGCACTTACCCACCAATTTGGAAAATATTCCAGTTATGTCCTGCCTGGCTTATAACCACCATCAGCAGAGTTATGGCAGGGGTTGTTGACACTGCTATCAAGCTGCACTCACTGAGCAGTCACCTACTCACTGATGCTGGGTTTGTATTCTGCCTGGCTGCTCAGCTCCTGACCTCCTTTACAGCCACGGTCTAAACAGGGACAAGAGAGCTAAACTCCAAAGCAGACTGAGAGTCACTACCTTTAACGTCAAGGCAACATTTGACCAAGCATGCCATTAAGGAGCCCTGGCAAACTGTTGTCAATGGAGTTCAGGGGAAAAACTCTTTGGTGGCTGCAGGCATACCCATCACAAAGTAAAGTGATGGTGGTTGGAGGTCAGTCATCTTGGCTCCAGGGCATCTCTTCAGAATTTCCGCACGGTAGTGTCCTAGGCCCAACCATTTTCAGCTGTTTCATCAGTTATCTTCCCCTTCATTATAAGGTCAGAGTGGAAAAATTCGTTAATGATTGCACAAAGTTCAGAAATGTTCACACATACGTCAGCTGTTCATGCCCACATGCAGCAAGAACTGTACAACATTCTGGGTTGAGCTAATAAGTGGCAGTAACACTTGTGCCACACTGGTGCCAGGCACTGACCATCTCCAACAAGAGAGAACCTAACTACTATCCCTTGGCTTTCAATCACATTATCATTGCTGAATCCCCGACGAATCAACATCCTCGGAGCTACTATTGACCAGAAATTGAACTGGGCCAGCCATGTAAGTACAATGTTTACAAGTGTGGGCGAATGGTTAAGAATTGTGTACCGAGTAACTTACCTCCTGTCTCCCCAAAGCCTTTCCGCCCTGTACAATTCACACTTTACCGGAGTGTAATAGGTAGCTCTTCACCTACCTGGATGGGTGCAGCTCCAAGAACACTCAAGAGGCTTGAGACCACACTGGAAATAGCAGAATGCTGAATTGGAACTCCATTCACTTCCTTCACCATCAACACACAGTGGCAGCATTTACAAGTTGCTCTGAAGCAACTCAAGAGGGGCAGACTTTTCTGGCCACTGAACAGCAAGAGCGATGGTGGAAAAATTAGGAAAATATGCTGGATAAAGAAAATCAGAATCTCGTTGTGCTGAAAATGCCTTCCCAATTTTCACCTTAAGATTGAATCTGTGAATTCTGTCACTTACTACCTTATTTCCACGCGTTTTCATTTCATTGTTATCCCCAACTTATCACTTACAGTTCTCCCCTCCTTCCCTGAGAGACCTGATGGCATCAATTCCTGACATGGAAGTAAGAGTGGGTTATTGCCACTTACTTGGCTGGGCCTTCATCCACTCTGTCTTCATCGTGACATCCTTCTATCCCCAATGGACAGCATCCTCCTCCACCCTTCGTCCATACAAGATGGAATTGGCAAACCATCAATCTCACCGCATCCTGGTCTTGCATGTACTCATTTGCCACTTCAGCCCTTCGACACTTTATTCTGGAGCCCAGGGATATGTTGGACTTGCATGGTTCTGCCAGGTTACTGAGTGTACAGGGAAACCTGTATCTCATTTTTATACAAGATGCATCTTATGGCTCTTAGCTTTTCTTGTTAGTGCTTAATAACTTTGCATTTACTTGGAGGTTGCTAGTCTCTGTGACTTGCACTGATTTTTAGTACAGAGGGCAAGAAAGGCTGTTTGTTCAGGAAGATGAGGTGAGTGAGAGCTGCTAGGTGCATGCAATACTGAGAGGTCTCATCCATGAGCATTGGCGAGAGACAGCACAGTGACTCACTGGTTACCATTGCTGCCTCAAGGCACCAGGGACCTGGGTTTGAATCCACCCTCTGGAGTTGGCACAATCTTACCGTGTCTGTGTGGACTTCTCCCAGGTGCTCCAGTTTCCTGCTACAGTCCAAAGATGTACAGGTTAGGCCATGCTAAATTGCCCCATGGTGTCCAGGAATGTTCAGGCTAGTTGGATTAGCCATGGGAAAGGGAGGGTTACAGGGACAGAGGAGTAGGTGGGATGCTCTTTGGAGGGGTGTTGTGGACTCAATGGGCCAAATGGCTTGCTTCCAGACTGCATGGCATTGTCAGGGGGAAATGATGTCTGACAGGTTCAATTAAGTTTTTCAAAGAGGTGATGAGGTGCCTTAATATTGACTATATGGACTACATTTGGCAAGGTGTTGCATGAAGACAGGGCAGTAAAGTAAGAACTCATTGTATCCAGGAAAATTTGGCAAATTAGCTCCAAATTCAGGAGGCAGAAGATGATAGTCAAATATTTATGTGACTGGAATCCTGTGTGCACTGGTGTCCTGCAGGACTTGATGCTGGGTCCCCCTGTTATTTGTAGTGTACATTAATGAGCTTGACATGAATGTAGGACGCTTGATCAATAAGTTCGCTGATGATGCAAAAATTGGTGGTGTAGTAAACAGCGAGGACAAAAACCTTAGACAACAAGATAAAGTAGATGGGCTGGTCAGATGGGCAGAACTGTCACAAATGGAATTTGAAACTGAAAATGATAATGCAATTTTGGGGGACTAAAAAGGCAAGGGAATACGCAATGAATGGTATGACCCTAGAAAGTACGAAGAGTGAGAGGGAACTTGGTGTGCATATCCATAGATCCTTGAAGGTAATACGACAGGTAGGCAAGGTGGTTATGAAGGCATGTGGGATGCTTGCTTTATCTGTTGAAGCATAAACACCAGGTCAGGGAGGTTATGATGTAGCCGTATAAAAGACATCAGTTAGAACAGCTGGAGTACAGTATGCAGTTCTGGCTGCTACACTGTAGGGAGGATTTAATTGCTCTAGAGACAGTGTGGAGGAGATTCACCAACAGATTCAACAATTTCTGAAACAAACTAATGTCAATTCTCCCTTTTTCTTATATTTCCTCCGAAGAACCCCATCTTCCACACAGCCTTGATTTGTTTGTTTTCCTTTTGTGCCTTGTTCACTTTGCACCTGGTAGAGAAGACCAGTTTTCTCCATTTCACACCTTAATTTACACACCATTTTACATCTATTTCCCTTCTCTCCATCTTTAAAAAAACCCCTTTGTCTTTTGCACTGGGCCTCTGCCTCTGTCAAAGGCATTTTCCAGTCCCTTTTGGTTCTGAAGAAGAGTCCTACCAATTTGAAGACGTTGACTCTGTTTCTCTCCCCACAGGTACCACAAGACTTGTTGATTTTCTCCAGCATTCGCTGTGTTTGTTTCAGCAGGATGTTGCTTGGGCTGGAGCATTTCAGCTGTGAGGAGAGTCTAGGTGGATTGGGGTTGTTTTCCTTGGAGCAGAGAAGGCTGGGTTTGGGGAGATATGCTTGATGTGTGCAAAATCCTGGGGGATGTTGGCAGTGTAGGTAGGAAGAACAATTCCTCCTTATCTAGTGGGGTCAATAACCAGGGGGCATAGAGTTACAGAAAGGGGCAGGAGGTTTAGAGGGGATTTCAGAAGAAAGGTTTCAACCAGACGATGGTCTGTAATTGGAACTAACTGCCTGAAAGTGGGCTAGAGGTGGGAACTGTCGTGACATTTAAAAAGTATTTAGATGCAATGTCATACAAGGCTCTGGATCAAAGGCTAGAAAATGGAACAAATGTGGATGTTGGATGGCTACCATGGATATGATGGTCTGAAGGGCGTCTTTCTGTATTGTAAAACCCTACGATTCTATAAGTGTTCAGGGCAGCATCACAGTGAATGGTAGCCCTGTGACTGTGAGGTAGCAGAGAGAGGCAGTGATCTTTAGTGGTGTGGAGTGCAGAGGTTCATTGTCCTTGTTGCTTTGCATTCTGTCTTAGCCTGGTCATTGCAAACTTGGACCAGGCTGCACAAATCTGGTGATGTAGCCACCTGTTGGCAGTCAGGACGATAAAGCACTGGCTTCTTCTCCACCACTCCATCCACCAGCATCTTAAGATCCATTTCGGGGAAACCAGATGACATCTTCACTTCCTAGGCAATGCGATAAGTCACACAACAAGTATAAGGGGCAGTTTCTAGCTTGCAGCATCTGAGTATTGTCATGGGGACAGTTTGGACCAAAGTCTAAATGTTACCCTGACAAAATGATCAAAATTTTCAACTATTTTATTATATCATGCAGAACAGCCTTAAGAAGTTATTAACTTCCTTGTTTCCATTGTAACAAAGAAGCACACTCTTTCAGAAAATTGGCAGTGGATCAATGGACTCCCATTGCAGTGTAAAATCACAGTTATATCACCATTCACAAAGGCATCTTCTTCATTGAATCAGTACAAATTATACCATTACATCATTTACTGCCTTTCAACGAATCCCATACAGCATTTATCTTAGATAACAAGGTGTAGATCTGGATGAACACAGCAGGCCAAGCAGCATCAGAGAAGCAGGAAAGCTAACGTTTCGGACCTAGACCCTTCTTCAGAAATGGGAGTTCCACTGCCTTGTTATCTCAGATTCTCCAGCATCTGCAGTTCCTACTATCTCTGCAGCATTTATCTTAAGCTGTTTGTAATGTCATTTGGTGAATTGCTAATAGGGATCAGATGGTGGAAATTGTTTCATTGCACGTGGAGACTCAATGCGTGGAAGTCCATATTACATGGACATATTATATGGTCTATACTGCTATAACACAGTGGAAATGCTCTATGACTGTGGCTACTATCTAGCCAGTAGCAGAACCATGTGATACTTTGGCTATTAAAAGTAACAAATTGCAGTTGACTTGAATGAGGAAAAGCCTTTACAATTCAAATCAAACAAAAAATGAATGTTATTGGAGTAAGTCAAAAATATCAGGTTTAATTCTATTGTACAATACTGCTTCTACTTAGGCGAAGAAGAAAATATTTAGATTATCTAATCTGAAATATTCATTTTTAAGAAAGCTTCTTTTCAATCAGAAGCGAATTTGCTAATACAACAGAGAGTATGTGGCCTGAATGGAATTTATTGTTGTAATTTCTCCTTTCATTTTGCACAGTAAAATCATGCTTTGTAAAATATGTTTTATCTCTGTGAAAGAGATGGAAGAAAATGTAATCTTTTCACTGAATTATGGAACAATGAAAAATGATGTCAGTAAAATCCTGCCTGACAGAGAGTACAATTATTCATGATATTTGAAATCACACCCGTAAAATTGCAACATTAGAAATTAAATTGGTGTAAGGAATTGTGAATTATGATTACTGTCAATACTTTACAATAAAATAACCTGTAATTGGGGATGCAGACAACCATTTTTAGCTGTTGGGTTCGCAGAGCCAGGATTTCCCTTGCCTGGAGAAAGGCCATTCTGGGGAGTAAGTCCCCAGCTTGGGGACTGGAAGCAACGCCTTAAGTTTTGAAGGGCAGCATGGTCTGGAAACTTGGCCCATCGTGGTCCGGAGGCTAGGTGCCATCACAGACTGGGTTAGAAGGACTGTAAATTGAGGACTTTTCTTCATTTTCCCTTTTTCTCCTTATGCTGGACTTCTTATTTATTATTTTATCTATTTTATACAGTATATGTACTTAGGTATCTTGTATCTAAGATGATGCCATAAGTGGTGACATTGCAAACTTTTCATTGCACCAATTTGAACTAATAAAGCTAATTCAATTCAGTTCAAATATTGGGTCTTTGTACTTCCGGCGGGTAGTCTTGTTCTCTGGGATTTTGCTTTGTAAATCTGGGCAAGAATGCCATACATTTTCTGAACTGTGAACCCATATTTCCTCTGTACTCTTTGTGGGAGAGGTTCATTGCTGCAAAACACAGAGTTGAAAGGTTGGTCCCACTGAATTTACTGAGAACGAGGTGAAGACAGCTTCCTTGATCCGAAAGACCAACAGGTCCTTGGAGAATGCAACAGTGAGAAGGTGAGTTCTTTTTATCCTTTTTCCAAGGGTGATGGGCAAGGTAGGGGGTTTTAAAGGGCTTGGAGCCAAACCTGTCTTGTAGAAATCACCTCCTTACCTATCATCAATGTGTTTGATTGCCCCTAGATTGGGGTAATTAGGTGACTACCCCCACCCACTAACTTGACAGGCAGATCACCATGGTTTCACTGTCAGGAAACGAGCCATTTTCCTTACTTGCTGAGGTGGCAGGTGATTGGAAAGATGGTAAGTTGATGCCTTTAATTAAACATAACTTGACCATTTAAGGGTTACACAGTGTGGAGCCAGAGGAACACAGCAGGCCAGGCAACATCAGAGGAGCAGGAAAGTTGATATTTCGGGTCGGGACTCTTCTTTAAGGGCCTGAATTTCTGATGAGTCAGGAAAGCCATTCATTCTTGAGGAGGAGACAAACCTACCCAATTACACTGCCTTGTCTTCAACTCATACACCACTTCTAGGGACAGAAAAACTGTGTCCTGAAATGTTCCATCTTGTTTCTGTTACTCATAAAGGTCGCTGAAGCATACCCCAGAAATAGTGTTACTCAGCTAAGTCTCAGGACATTTGACGCCAGTCTCTATGGCTCACGAGGGAATCTGTTAAAGCTTTCCTATCTTCTGTAATTCGAGTACTAGCTATGGTATTGGACTAGCAAAGCTGAGGTTGAGTGTTCATGTCTCTGGCAGCAAATTTTGAAATAGAACCGAGTAAACCTGATAATTTGGGGATTGCCATTAAAAGCGTTCCAGTTTATTAATTTGCATCAGGTAAAGGATGTTACTGCAACTATCTGACCTAGTGCACAACTGAATTCAGTTATACAGAATATGGTTGACAGTTATTGCCCTAAATTACATTTGAGATATGAGCATGCTGGCAGTCAAGTCCCAATGGCCTTGGACTTTTATTCTTTTAAATTGATTTAAGAATTCTCAGGTTAACCATGCTGCAGTCCACTATGACATTCATTGGGTCACTTGTTCTTCTTTTTCAAGCTTACCTGATTTTCATAACAAAAACAGGAAATTGTCATCAGCTTGCAAGGACCTAACCTTTTCAGGGTATGGAGTCCTTCATGTCAGGAACATTCCCATTCTGCTGGATAATAACCGGACTGTGAACCATTTCAGATTGTTCATTCACCTAGCTTGACATCATATGCTATAAATTACTTTGGTTTCCCCCTCAAAACTTTCTGCACTGGGAGGATGAAACTAGATCTCAAAGAATGACTGTTAAGATACCGTTTTAAGATGAATTAAGTGGGCCCTAAAACTACAGCTACTGCTCCCAGGACCATGTGGATTTTCAGGCTTGCCTTGTTTCTGGCTCAGGACTCAGTGATTGCTAATGAAGTCAAAGGTTGTCATAGCATCGGGATACACAAGTCTGGAGCCAATGGATAGCTTGACTTATGATCTTTGCTGAGGAGGGCTGCGCAGTAGACGCCCACTGAGGTAGTCCAAGGGGGATTGGAGCTCAAAAGAGGCCATCATACTTCATTCAATTTGGAGTTAATGGACTGCTTCATTCCAGCTACCATTCATGACTAATGATCCAAACACTAATTGCTACACCTTGGGCATGGTCATACCAATGACACATGGAAAGCATTGTCTTGAATGAGCCTCTGAGTGATAGCTATGCCAGTGGCCGCACCAGAGTTTGGAGCTGGGCTGACCCTTTGTATCATGTATTGTTCCTGTTCTACAATCTTCATTTACCTATTAGCACTGACATTTCACATTCCTGGCCTAGGCTTGTTAAGCGAGCACATTGCCACAACTTAGCATGTGGTTCAAGCCTAGAACTATCCTGCTCCATATTCCATACATTTCCATGTTTTCGGTTTCCTACAATATCTACATTTCAAAAGTACTTCATTGACTGCCCAATGCGTTGAAAGCATGCAGTGGGCTTAAAAAGCATTTTATAAATGCTAATATTTGTGTTTTCTTCTTTTCTTTCCAGGCTGGAGGATGAACTTACCCACTGTTCAATCTATAATATTAAGTTCTTTCAAACTTCATAATGGACTTATTTCACAAAAAAGATCTGCAGAAAATATGTTTCTGATATATAAGTGGATAACTCAGACAGCAACCAGGAATTAGAATCTTACATATAATACATCAAATGTATCAAGTTAAGGATCTGCACTGAGGGAGTGTCATTTAAGGTAGATTCCCTGAATCATTTATAGTGAAATTGCTGACAATTATTGGATAAAAGGTTGTGGTCCTAACGTTATATAATTTATGGAAATGTAATTTATTCTGAGCATAACAGGTTAGTATTAACATTAAAATGTATTAAAATTCATAAATGAATATTTATTATGTTTTGATTCATGCATGATAAAGTTTAAGATATTTGTTAACCAAATGGACCTTCATGAGATGCCAATTAATCACAGTTCTTGACATGGTACAGTCTATTTAAATAGTACACTTGCAGCAGTTAAAAGTGAAAGATTGTGTGCAAAATGTAGGAGTTCAACTGCTCTGGTCACCCTACATAATGCCTAATGAGACATTATAATTGGTAACTATAATTAACTGCCTTGGCCTAGTAAAAAAAATGCCATCAGCATTTTTGTAAGAAATTAGAACTCATGGAGATAACCAACCTTCGATGTTTATCTGAAGTTTTAACAAAATCTCAAAAGCAGAAAAAAAGTGCCTTGGTTGATCCTTAAGGAAATAGCAGACCGGAAGTTCACAACTATAGTTTGGCAAAATCAGAGTAGAATGGTATTTTTTATGAATATTTACCTTTATCAGTGTAATTTTTTTCTCAGCACGTGGTGTGTTTAGTGACTCATAGGGAATTGGGATATTGTGGAGATCTGTTCAACAAGGTGAAAGACTTTAGTATTGGGGATACTACCACCAAGCTGACTCAGATAGGGAATGCACAGATCCAGTTAAAGGGCATCTTATCCTTTATTAAGATTTAGATTGAAACTGAAAACATCAAATCTCACCCTGGTGATATTTATCATATCAATCTGGGTTGAATTTGATTCAAAATCATAGAAACAAAAGGTCAATGTCAAATCCATTGGATCACCCTCTATTTCTAATCTGGTCCAGCTTCCTTTTACTATCATTTGCTCAAGTACTCAAGGGTATAAAACTGGTTATGGTCAATTAATAGGCACAGAGATTACAATGTGCAATTAAAGCACATCTGTTCATTCCAATTCACACAGATTGTGATTGATTATAGCGTGTAGCCACAGACAGTGTACTGTTGAGTGTCTGGGTATCTGTGTAAGGAGCACAATGCAACAGAATAACATCAGTTCAAGCTAGCACCAGTGACTCAAACCAAGTCTATATGTCTTAAAGGGCAAGTGCAATTTTTGCTGCAGAAATCGCTAGAATTCATTGTACAGGTAACACCCTGACCTGGGAAAGATATGCGTAAAACCAGACCCTAAGCAAAGTTCTCTGTGTTATTACAGTTCCATAAGGGATACAGCAAATTCTTAAACTCCCAGCTTAAGATGAGTTATAAACTGGCCCCTCTTCTCCATTCATTCACCCACGTGGTTGATTACAACAAGGTTAATTTACAAAGGATCCATCCTGAGTGGAAAACTTTTAGCCAAACCAAATAAATTTTTGTTATAAAATGAGCCAATTTAATCAGGCTGTCTTCAGGCAACAAAAGAGTGACTTTGTTAGCTACTAAACTTGAGAAGATATAATAATGCAGCACACAGTTTAGAAATGAGAAATGAGTCCAAAAATAATATTAAAACCTATATAGGCATTCTTGTGGCATTGTGGTAGAGTTCCTATCTCTGAGCCAGGGGGCCTGGGTTCAAATCCCACCTGCTTCCAGGTGTGTGTCACAACATTTTGGAACAGGTTGATTGGAAAATAACTTAAAAGATGAACCGAAAGAAAAAAACATGGGATGCTGAAAATGAGAAGCACAAATTGCTGGAAAATCTCAGCAGGTCTGACAGTATCTGTGGACAGAAGACAGAGTTAATGTTTTGGGTCTAATAGCCCTTCTTCAGAACTGTTTATAGCTAGAAAAAGGTTGGTATATATGCTGAAGATAGGATGAGCAGAGTGGAGAGGAGTAAACGATAGGTGGAGATGGAATCCAGAGAGACAGAACAGTAGTTGGGCAGATAAAGGAACGAGTAAATGTCAGCCAGGGGAAATCATAGCTGCTAATGGAGACAATTAGTGTCTGACAATGGGTTGGTTGTCGTAGCAGGCCTGGAGTGTGGGGATAGAGTAAGAACATAGGAAAAGATGTTCAGGGTCTAAAAACATACAAATCAATCTCCAAATTTTCTGTGAAGAGAAGATAATGGAATGTTAATAGTCAAAAAAATTGGCATTGTGGTTCTTGCCTTTTCAGATTATTTTTCTGCTATTTGTAGTGAGGTTAGCCGGCTGGATGTCATCGGGTATGAGTTCCCTGATTGGAGCAGTTAATCTCGTCCAATCAGGGAGCCCTAGCTGACAGATAAAAAGGGGAATGTCAGAGTTACTGACACTCTGGGTACTGACTATGATGAGACTGTGCCAGAGTCAAGGACTTTCCACATGTAAATATGGGGAGACTTGGGAAGGGATACCATCCTCTGTAGAGTTATTTCAGTGGCAATGAGAGTAATGCATTTTTCTGAAAACACTCACTGGCAACAGTCATCTTTGAGTTTGGGCGAAACATTTCTTGCATCATGCCATTATTT
This sequence comes from Ginglymostoma cirratum, assembly GCA_024137785.1. Classification (NCBI taxonomy): domain Eukaryota; kingdom Metazoa; phylum Chordata; class Chondrichthyes; order Orectolobiformes; family Ginglymostomatidae; genus Ginglymostoma; species Ginglymostoma cirratum. The sequence continues at coordinate 5,854,337 of JAHRHZ010000091.1, read as the reverse complement.
GGGAAGCTTGACTCCTTTGACTGTGCTGTCGAAGACCAGGCCCTGTATGTGGAAAGGATGTGTTATTTTTTCCTGGCAAACAACAAAGCAATGAGTAATTCTCCTGTTAACCTGTGGACTTGCAGCCTTTTCTGTTATTAGGAGCCTAACTTTCCCTAAGGCACCAGATGTCAAAACCTTTGAAGAGTTAATGGGTTTAGTTAAGGAATATTACGACCCCAAGTCTCCTTTAATTCTGAGATGCTATTGCTTTTACTTGACAGTTTGAGAACCAGGGGAATCTGTTAAGTTAACTGGCAGAGGCATATGACTTTGGTTTATCCCTTAATGAGATGCTGAGAGACCATTTGATATGTGGGATTAATAATGTAACCATGCAATAGTGTCTACTAGCTGAAGCCCAGTTGGTCTTCAAACAGGCCCTACAACTGGCTTTATCATTGGAAAAAGCTGCAAGTGGACTGTATAGGTTGCGGGCTATTCTGATAGAAGTGGAGACCCTTGCCAGTCTGACTGAGCTTGGGAAACACCAATTGCATAGTCTCACTCAGGACATATCCTGAACAGACGGACTCTAGGTCAGCCCCAGCAAAGCCCATAAACAAAGCTAAGCCTCAGCCAAACAATTAAAATGTTCTTTGGGATCTGTGCCGGCAAACCTTTGTAGTTACTGCCAGTATGTGGATTCGAGACAGCAAAAGAGACGAGCTAGACTTAAATTGAGTTAGATAACTCATTGGCTAGTATCCAGGAGAGAACTCACCCTGGAAAGTCTACCTACATCTGGGCTGGAACTGTTAAATTACTTAGCAATATCCAAAGCTAAACCAATCAAAATAAATGATAATAAGGTTTAGAGCTGGATGAACACAGCAGGCCAAGCAGCATCAGAGGAGCAGGAAAGCTGACGTTTCGGGCCTAGACCCTTCT
>JAHRHZ010000091.1:5829109-5853007 GCA_024137785.1 Ginglymostoma cirratum | reverse complement strand
TTTCTGAAGAAGGGTCTAGGCCCGAAACGTCAGCTTTCCTGCTCCTCTGATGCTGCTTGGCCTGCTGTGTTAATCCAGCTCTACACCTTGTTATCTCAGATTCTCCAGCACCTGCAGTTCCTACTATCTCTCTCAATCAAAATAAATGTCTGATTAAATTGTCATTCAGTACAAATGGAGGTTGATACTGGTGCAGCCATTTGTTAAGAACCAGAATTTAATGAAATTTTGCTCTGGACTCCAACACCTAACTTTTGCACAAATCCTCAGCTAGGCTGAGAACCTGCACTGGGGAATATTTGCAGATTAAGTGTACAACTTCAGTTCTGGTCTTTTATGAAAATCAACTGGCTCTGTTACCAGAGACACTAGGAACTGCCAATGCTGGAGAATCTGAGATAACGAGGTGTAGAGCTGGATGAACACAGCAGGCCAGGCAGCATCAGAGGAGCAGGAAAGCTGACGTTTCAGGTCTGGATCCTTTTTTCAGAAATGGGCCGGTCCTGTTACCAGCTTGGGCTCAATCTTGATGGGGTGAAACTGGTTGAGGGAGGTTCACCTAGATTGGCTCAACATTTTTCAATTAGACAATGAACAAAAGAACAAAGGAGAAGTCCAGCACAGGAACAGGTCCTTTGGCCTTCTAAGCCTGTGCCGATCATCATCATGCCCTTCTACCCTTATTCGGTCCGTGTCTCTCTATTCCCTCCTTATTCACATAACCATCCAGGTGCCTCTTAAATGTCGCCAACATGTCTGCTTCCACCACTTCTTCTGGCAGTGCATTCCAGGTGCCTACCACTCTTGGTGTGAAAAATTTCCCTTGCACATCTCCCTTAAACATTCTCCCCTCATCTTGAATTTGTGCCCCCTCGTATTTGAAACTTCAATCCTGGGAAAAAGCTTCTGACAATCCACCTTATCTGCGCCTGTCATAATTTTGTAGACCTCTATCCTCTCCTCTCAGCCGCAGTCTTTCCAGTGAAAATAATCCTAGATTTTTTTAACCTTCCTTCATAGCCAATGTCCTCAAGACTGAGAGAGCCTTCTCTGTACCCTCTCTAAAGCTTCCATGTCCTTCTAGTAATGTGGCAACCATACCTGTACACAATAATCCAAATGCAGCCCAACAAGGGTTTTATATCGCTGCAACATGATTTGCCAACTCTTGTGCTCCATATCCCGGCTGATGGAGGCAAGCATGCCATATGCCCTCTTTATCACTTTGACCACCTGTGTTGCCACTCTTAGGGAACTGTGGACCCCCACACCCAGGTCCATCTGTATGTTAATGTTCCTATGGGTTCTTCTATTTACGGTGTAAATCACACCTAAATTTGATCCTCCAAAATGCATCACCTTGCATTGTCTGAATTAAACTCCATCTGTCATTTCTGTGCCCAAGTCACCAATTTCTCTATATCTTGTTCTGTTCTTTCACAATCGTTGGCTCTATCAGCAACTCCACAATCTTCATTTCACCTGCAAACTTACTAATCAGACCACCCACATTTTCTTCCAGATCATTTATATATGCTACAAACAACAGAGGACCAAAGACTGATCTCTGTGAAACACCACTAGTTACTGGTCTCCATTCTGAAAAATACCCTTCCACTGCTACCCCTTGTCTTCTATGACCAAGCCAATTTTGTATCCAGCTAGCCAGCCCACCCCGCATCCCATGTGATTTTAGTTTTTGTACCAATCTGCCATGTGGGACTTTATCAAATGCCTTACTAAAGTCTACATAAACTACATCCACAGCCCTTCCATCATCAATTTTCTTTGTTAGCTCATCAAAAAATTCAATCAACCTTCCCCATACAAAACCATGCTGCCTGTCACTAACTAGTCCATTTTCTTCCAAATGTGCGTATATCTTCTCCCTCAGTATCTTCTCCAAGAGGTTCCCTAACACAGGCACTAGGCTCACCGGCCTATAATTTCTCGGATTATCCCTGCTTCCTTTCTTAAACAAAGGAACAACATTGGCTAATCTCCAATCCTCTGGAACTTCACATGTGGTCGAACAGGTTGTAAAGATATCTGGTAAAGCCCTAGCTACTTCCTCCCTTGCCTCTCGCAGTAACCTGCGATGGATCCCATCTGGTCCTGGGGACTTGTCTACTTTAACACATTTTAGGATACCCGAAACTTCCTCCTTCAATATTCTCTACAGTTTTCACACACCCATCCCTGGCCTCAACATCAGTCATGTCCTTCTCCTTGGTGAATACTGATACAAAGTATTCATGAAGGAATTCCCCTACTTCCTGTGGCTCCACGTATAACTTCCCTTCTTTGTCTTTGAGTGGGCCTACCCTTTCCCTTGCTACCCTTTTTTTCCAATATATGCATAAAAAGCCTGTTTGCTAAAGACATTTCATGGCCCCTTTCAGCCTTCATAATTCTGCGTTTAAGTTCCTTCCTACTTTCTCTATACTCCTCAATGAAATACCCAGAAATCTTCCAGGAAGGTCTAGGCACTATCAGAAGAGGCAAGGCCAGCTTGCATGTTGACCAGGAAGCAATTCCATGATTCTGCAAGGCCCTTTAAGTGCCATTTGCCTTACGGGCAATAGTAGATGCAGAAATCAGAAGGTTGGAAAGTGAAGGAATCATTAAACCAGTCCAATTATGGAATGGGCAGCACCAGTCATACCAAGTTTGAAGCCCGACAGGTTGGTTTACCTTTGTGGAAAATTTAAATGAACGATAACCAGCTTTTACAGCTGGATAAGTACCCAATCTCTAGGATAGAGGGTTTATATGCAAAGCTGGCAGAGGGGGGATGTCCTTCACAAAGCTGGATATGAGCCATGCTTACTTGCAATTGCGTTTGGATGAACATTCCCAGAAGAACACTTCAATTAATACCCATAAGGGTTTGTACCCAATATACAAGGCCAGCATTCAGGGTATCATCAGCCTGTTCAAATTTTCAGCTGAAGATGGAGAATTTTCAGCAAGGTCTACCCTAGGTTGTCATTTGTTTGGATGATGAGATAATGACAGGGAAGACCAATAAAGAACATTTAGAGAACTTTGACATAGTCCTTCGACATTTTTCCAAGGTGGGTGTATGCCTAAGAAGGGAATATTTTGAGTTCCAGGCCCCCAAAGTGACCTACTAAAATCCAATAAAACTGCAGACGCGGTAATTCAGAAACGAAAACAGAAATTGCTGGAAAAGCTCAGCAGGTCTGGCAGCATCTGTGCAGAGAAATCAGAGAAATGTTTTGGGTCAGAGAGTCATAGAGTCATAGAGATATACAGCACGGAAACAGGCCCTTCGGTTCAACTTGTCCATGCCAACCAGATATCCTGTATAAATCTTTCCCATTTGCCAGCATTTGGCCCATATTTGTCTAAGCCCTTCCTATTCTTATACCCATTTAGATGCCTTTTAAATGTTGTAATTTTACCAGCCTCCATCACTTGCTCTGGCAGCTCATTCCATACATGCACCACCGTCTGCGTGAAAAAGTTGCCCCTTAGGTCCCTTTTGTATCTTTCCTCTCTCACCTTAAACCAACCTCTAGTTTTGGACTCTCATATCCCAGGGAAAATACCTTGCCTACTTACCCTATCCACGCCCCACATGGTTTTATAAACCTCTATAAGGTCACCCCTCAACCTCCAATGCTCCAGGGAAAATAGCCCCAGCCTACTCAGCCTCGCCCTATAGCTCAAACCCTCCAAACCTGGCAACATCTTTGTAAATCTTTTCTGAATCCTTTCAAGTTTCACAACATCCTTCCTACAGGAGGGAGACCAGAATTGCACGCAACTCTCCAAAAGTAGCCGAACTAATGTCCTGTACAGCCACAACATGACCTCCCAACTCCTAGACTCAATGCATTGACCAATAAAAGCAAGCTTACCAAATGCCTTCTTCACTCTCCTATCTACCTGTGACTCCAATTTGAAGGAACTATGAACCTGCACTCCAAGGTCTCTTTGTTCAGCAACACTCCCCAGGACCTTATTATGAAATGTCTAAGTCCTGCCCTGATTTGCCTTTCCAAAATGCAGCACCTCACATTTATCCAAATTAAACTCCGTTTGCCATTCCTTGGCCCATTGGCCCATCTGATCAAGATCCCGTTGTACTCTGAGATAACCTTCTTCGCTATCCACTACACTATCAATTTTAGTGTCGTCTGAAAACTTACTAACCATACCTCCTACGTTCGCATCCAAATCATTTCTATAAATGACAAAAATCAGTGGACCCGGCAATGATCCTTACCACACATCGCAATTCTGAGGAAAGGTAAATGGACCCCAAACATTAGCTCTGATTTCTTTCCACAGATGCTGCCAGATCTGCAGCGCTTGTTCAGCTATTTCTGTTTTTGTTCCCAAAGTAACCTATTTGGGCTACAGAGTAGCCAAGGCCAGGTTACACCCGTTAGAAGATAAAGTGAGGAAGATCAAAAGTGTCTGGCTCTCATGTCTATCCAGGAGCTTAGGTCATTTCTTGGGCTAGTAAATTATTATTGAAAGTTCATACATAACCTGTCCTCCATCCTGGCACCTTTGCATCGACCCTAAAAGAGGGTCAGCCTTGGAAATGGTCACGTAGCCAAGCCATAGTATTTAGTGAAGTGACGAAACAGCTATCATTCTTTAAGGTGTTGACACACTATGATCACAAGCGAAAGCTGGCGTTGACATGCGATGCCTCCCCTTGTGGCATTGAGGTAGTATTAGCTCATTGGTGGCCCAATGGAGAGGAACGCCCAATAGTGTATGCATCCAGAACTTTGGCTAATACAGAGCGCAAATACATCCAGATGGAGAACGAGGGATTGAGGGTCATATTTGGAGTCAGGAAGCTCCACCCATACCTTTATGGATGAAAATCTGTGATAATAAAGATCACAAACCCCTCCTAGGTCTGCCTAAAGTGGACAAGGCAGTGTCACCGATAGCTTCAGGCTGAGGAATTCAGCGACGGGCTCTAATATTAAGTGCCTATCATTACAAGTTGGAACACCATCCGGGAGGCCAAGCAGTGAATGTGGATGCCTTGAGCTACCTCCTGCTAGCGGATACACCACCAATGGTGCTGCCACTGGAAAAGTCTGTTCTGGTTTTAAACTTTCTGGGCATACTTCCAGTCACAGCTGACAGTATAAGACTGTAGATGCAGAAAGATCTGGTGCTGTCAAAACTGAAACAACTGGTGGTGATGGGGGAAACCAAAGGGCCGGCACAACTAGAATTGAAACCTTTTTGGACCCAGAGAGACCAGATCACAGTAGGGGATGGTATATTATTATGGAGAACAAGAGTGATTATCCAGAGCAAGGGTTACTGCCAGATACTGGATGAACTTCACCAGGGTCATCCAGGGGTTTCCAAAATGAAGATGTTGGTGAGAAGTTAAGTCTGGTGGCTAGGATTGGATGCAGACATAGCTGCATTGGTGGGGCAGTGCCCGGAGTGCCAACAAGGATTAAAATTACCACCAGCAACTCCCCCACATTCATGGGAATGACCGGGTAAACCTTGGACTCAGTTACACATTGACTATGCAGGTCCTTTCATGGGCTCAATGTTATTCGTCATTGTGCATGCCCACTCAAAGTGACTGGACGTGCATGGAGTTCATTCACCAAACACGGGGATGACAATTGAAAAACTGTGCACGTCCTTTTCAATACAGGGACTCCTAGAAGTGTTGCTCACAGATAACAGGCCATTGTTTACGAGCAGGGAATTTAGGTTATTTCCTAATGTCGAATTGGAACCAACATATAAGGACAGTTCCATACCATCCCTCATCCAATGGCCTGGCAGAAACAGCAGTCCAAACTTTGAAGGCTGGCGTGAAGAAATAGCCTGCAGCCTCACTAGATACCAAGCTGTCATGGTTTTTATTTGATTATAGGACCACCCCTCATGCAACAACGGGGATAGCACCAGCAAAGTTGCTAATGATTAGAAGACTCTGCACCAGGATAAATCTAATCTTCCTGGACCTGAGGGGGGAGGGTGAAAGGGCATCAGGAACGCCAGTGCCAGACACAAGACATCACCAAGTGAGAGAGCCGTTTTACTACGGGGGGCGATGTTTGGAGTAAGAACCACAGAAATGACCATGTAGGGATATGAGGAATGGTCAAAAGTGAGGTCAGGATCAGAGACGTATAAAGTTTGGTTAGAAACAGCACAAGTACGTGGACCATATGAAAGCTGAAAACTAGAAAAAAAAATGCCCTTTTCCTCAGAACAGTCAGAAAGGCTGCCAGAACCTGTGGATTCACCGTCTCCATCAAGTATTGACGAGGCTTCCAAATCCAGGATCAACATAATGGATACAGCCGCATCAAAGCCTTTGTTGGCGGGAGAAGAAAGTGAATTTCTACCGAGGTGTCCCTGGCGCAAGAGGTGAGCTCCTGTATGTTACACGCTGCACATTTTGGATGCTGAGTCGAAGGAACCTGATCCGGTGCAAAAATGTCCCAGGAGGCTCTCCAAGGTAAAGGACCAACTTACGTCCTCAGAGTCGGAGGGAGTGGTGAGTGGATTGAGAGGAGGAGCCAATCTATCCCTCCTCGACTAGGAGCTTAAGTATTTGCTGTATCCCATATGGAACTGTAATAACTTTGGGAACTTTGCTCAAGGTCTGGTGTTACACATATCTTTCCCAGGCCAGTGTTACCTGTGCAATGAATTCCACCAATTTCTGCAGCAAAAATACCCTTGCCCTTTAAGACATAAAGCTGTGGTTTAAGTCAGAGACTGAACTGTTGCTAGCCTCGCACATAAAGCTCCTTTGCGTGGGACTATGCCTCTATTCGCCTCCCATTCATGTGTCTATCAAGATACAATAAGTACCGGTTCTAAATAGGATGAGGAATTATCGCAAGCTTGTTGAGCCTGTTCCTGTGCTGCATTGTATTGTAGTGTATATAATGCTCCTCATCTACAGATGTATATCTACAACAGTGACAACTGTCAGCTGGTAATCCATGTTTGTGCTTGTATTTGCCTTTCTGTTTGCTTTTTTTTTGACTTCAATAGGTTCCAACTATCCATAAGTGCGTTCGCTAACACAAAGATTTAGTAGAGGACTGTTCACAACAAAAGGACTCTGTTGCATAACTGAAAATTGCAACCATTAATCAAAACTAAAGCACAAGTAAGAAAAAGAGAATTACTAATATAAATAGCTATTATATCTTGCTTTGAATGTGTAACAGCATGCCTTACATCCGATTACTTTTTGTTTCTATTGTGGCAAAATAGCGCAAGAGAGGTGACATCTAACTCTTGGAGACAGTAAGGACTGCAGATGCTGGAAGCTAGAGTCAAAAACTTGGAGCTGGAAAAGCACAGCAGGTCAGACAGCATCCGAGGAGCAGGAAAGTCAACATTTTGGGACAGCACTCTTCTTCAGGACTGGAGAAGGATTCTGAAGAAGGGTTCTGACCTGAAACATTGACTTTTCTGCTCCTTGGAAACTGTCTGATCTGCTGTGCTTTTCCAGCTCCACATTTTTTGGCATCTAACTCTAATATATAAAGACCTTCTGCTCTTCCACCATAGGTATTTTTAATCAGCCTGCTCAGACACATCTCTTGAAGAGGTGGGATGTTGTATCCAGACTTTCTGATCTAGAGGTAAGGACATTACCAATGCACCACAAACACCCTCGTACCATTCCCATTGTATGTTTGCTCCCTATAATGCCACGGGTTTTTATCATATGATGTCACACTTTCCCTGTTGCCTAATTGATTATCTCTGAGTAAATGATCAGCAAATAAGATCTGACAGAATTCAGGAAATTGGAAATGGAGAAAGCAGCTCAAAGATTGCTGATACAAAAAAAAAGGACTGTTAAGAAAAGAGGATTCTTTTGATCTAGAGAATAAAATTTTTAAAAAATTAAACAACAGTGTGGACCAATTAAATCACATAACATCTATAATTTCTTTTCTCATTAATTGCAATCTCAAATGTATGAAACAAAGTTTTCAGCAAAACAAGTATGATATCAGACAACACGCTTGTTTACAGAATAATTACGTTTTTTGCGTTGAATTGTCTTTTTTATCTTGTAATAACTACAAACAAATAAAAGCATCTGTGTTTTGTGGAAGCTGAGTCTTAGGCCTAATTGGCGCTGGAATTTTAACTGGTGAGTTTGAAGCAGCTGAAGAATGAATACCTGGGTTTCTACAGCAACAGTGTGACCTAACTTCAACACATCCTCTTCTGAGTTTAACAGGAGTATTTAGATGCTGGGACCAGTTAAAGTCTACTCGCCAAAGTCAAGGACTTTATAACTGAATGTGGGAGAGTGCTTATTAACTTTGTTAGGAGACATTGACTGAGCTTTTTAGAAACTGCTTTTAATTTGGATCCAAATTTAACTTGAACGGCTCAGGTTTCCTGGTTCTTAAGAAATGCCCCAAAGCCTTCCCTGGAAAAGTCAAATATCACACAACACCAGGTTATAGTGCAACAGGTTTATTTGAAATCACCAGCTTTCGGAGCGCTGCTCCTTCGCCAGGTGCAGTGAGAGGAGAGCACGCAGACACAGACAGGCAGAGAGACGAAGGGCAGAGTGATCAGAGGATCTTACAACTGGTGTGAGTGGAGTGAACGAACCTAAAACAGCCGGCTGGCTGCCTCCTGTTGAATCTTTAATCATGCATACATTCCTGCTTTCTAGAAATTGCAGAAGCAGGGTATGGAGAACTCTGTTAGAAGGGAGTTGCAAGCTTCAATTGATTAAGATGCAAATTCCACAATCTGTTTCAAGTGACTGCCCCGAGATAATTAAAGGTTTCATCAGTATCTGCCTAACTTTCCAAGTTTCAAACAGGCAGAGTGAAGTGTTTCCCCACTAGGAGGCAAAATCCCTGCACAGTGATTGTTGCGCTGTGTCCATTCATCCGTTCTTGTAGCATCTGCGTGATTTCACCAACATACAATACCTTGGGGCATGCTTGCCTGAAGCATATGAGATAGACAATGTTAGCTGAGTCAAATGAGTATCTGCCATGTATTTGGTGTGTGGTGTTCCCACGTATGATGGTAGTATCCATGTCAATGGTCTGACATGTCTTGCAGAGGTTGCCATGGCAGGCTTGCATGGTGTTCTGGTCGATGTTGTCCTGAAGGCTGGGTAGTTTGCTGCGAACAATGGTCTGTTTAAAGTTTGGCGGTTGTTTGAAGGTGAGAAGTGGAGGCCTAGGGAAGATCTTGGTGAGATGCTCATTGTCATCGGTGACATGTTGAAGGCTGTGAAGAACATGGCATAGTCTATCCACTCTGGGGAAGTACTGGGCAATGAAGGGTACTTTATCGGTCGTATCCTGTGCCTGTCTTCTGAGCAAGTTGTTGGGGTTTTTCGCTGTGGCACATCAGAACTGGCAATCGATGAGTTGGGCATTGTATCCCATTCTTATGAGGGCATCCTTCAACACCTTTAGGTGTCTGTCGCATTCCTCCTCATCTGAGCAGATCCTGTGTCTGCACAGTACTTATCCGTAGGGGTGGCTTTTGTAATATGTTTAGGGTGGAAATGAGGGAAGTGCAGCATCATGAGGTTATCCGTGGGCTTGTGGTAGAGTGAGGTATTGAAGTGTCCGTCCTTGATGGAGACGCGTGTGTCCAAGAATGAGACTGATTCTAAAGAGTAGTGCATGGTAAGCCTGATGGTGGGATGAAATCTGTTGATATCACTATGTAGTTGTTTCAGTGATTCCTCGCCATGAGTCTAAGGAAAGAAAATGTCATCGATGTATCTGGTGTATAGCGTTCGTTGGAGGTCCTCTGCAACATGGAAGTCTTGCTCGAACTTGTGCATGAAAATGTTGGCATATTGGGGTGCAAATTTGGTCCCCATGGCTATTCCATGTGGCTGGATGACAAACTGGTTGTTGAAGGTGAAGAGGTTGTGGTCCAGGATGAAGCAGATGAGGTGTAGGATGGCTTCTGGAAACTGCTATTTTCTGGACAAGGCCTCACACCTACAATTCGGTGTCTGACCTGAGACGTCACCTTAGGTATATTCCTATCACTCTGCCTTGACAATGAGACACTGATGAAACCTTTAATTATCTCAGGACAGTGACTTGAAACAGATTGTGGAATTTGCATTTTAGTCAGTCGAAAGTTGCATCTCCTTTCCAACAGAGTTCTCGATACCCTGCTTTTGCAATTTCGAGAAAGCAGGAATGTTTGAATGATTAACGATTCAACAAGAGGCAGCCAGCCAGCTGTTTTAGGTTCGTTCACTTCACTCGCACCAGTTGTATGATCCTTTGATCTCTCTGCCCTTCGTCTTTCTGCCTATAAACTCTGTGTCTGTGGGGTCTCCTCTCACTGCACATTATCTATGTCCCTCTTGATTTTATAAACCTCTACAAGGTCACCTCTCAACCTCTTACATTCCAGTGAGAAAAGTCCCGGTCCTTCCAGTCGATTTTTACATCTCAAACCCTCCATTCCCAGCAACGTCGTGGTAAATCTTTTATGAGCCTTCCTCAGTTTAATAATATTCTTCCTATAACTGAACTGCACACAGTACTCCAGAAGAGGCCTCACTAACATCCTGTACAACCTCAACATGACATCTCAACTCCTCTACTCAAAGGTCAATCCGACTCATCTTCTGGATAAGTTTTCCGTATTTCCTCGATATTTAAATATGAATGGATAAAAATTAAATGAGCATATAAATTAAAGCACTTAAAAGATATTGGCCATTTAGCACTTTTGAATAATGTGAAAGTGTGTGGCATTTAATTTCCAAAGCACTAGTAGAAGGTTAATTTAATAAAAATGTAAATAAAAATGCGGCTCTGATATCATACCCAAATGACAGAAATAGCCACTTTAGATAAAGTCCACTGTCTTAGTGAATGGCACCATTGGGAACCTACTGATAAATTTAACTGAGTTAAAATTAAACATTTTCTTGTTAAAAGAAATCAGTATATTGAAACCATGAAACTATAAATTGCAATGCATTTTACTATTTTGTGGCTGTCCCTAACACAATTTTTGGCATTTTCTAACTTGCTGTATTTTTTCTTAGAGATCAATTAAGAGATGACAAAATACTTATGTCACTCGAACAAAACCTAATTGTTATTCCATTGTCAACATGAGATTTTTCCCTAAATGATCAAAGAAAGTGTGGTACTTCATGTTTCATAGCAGGTTACAATTGCATTTTGAAGGAAAGAAGACTGTTGTTTTGTCCGTGTTCCAAGAGGTACGGCTAAAAAATGCCACAACGTCTTTATTTTGCCATGCAAGTTGTTCAACTTTCTGAAGATGTTTGGTGGAATGCCTATAGCTTCAGCTATATTGTCATCGCATGGGTTAGGCAGTGGTATTCCTTTGAAACTAAGATGGTTTAATTGAGAACATGACTGCATCTTTCAGGAAATAATAGAGAAACTAAATCTCCAGTACAAATCACAAAATAGAACCTATTTGATTTTGTGATAATAAAAACTGTTTATGCTAGAGTCAGAGATAATACAGTGTGGAGCTGGAGGAACACAGCAGGCCAGGCAGCATCAGAGGGGCAGGAAAGTTGACGTTTTGGGACGGGACCCTTCTTCAGAAATTTCAGAGCAGACATCTTTATAACTTTTAATGTACTGTGTATTGTTACACTATACATGTTTTTAAGGCTACGGTGCAGGAGCTGTACAGGTCCAACTTCTTACTGGAACTCTAATGCATGATGACAGATATTTCAATAAATGCAATCGTACCGAGTGTATTGGCTGGTTAGCCTTGGCTCAATTGACATTTGCCACTGCCCTTGGGGTGCCTCTGGGTGCAACCTTTGTCAGCCATTAACCACATCACTTCTAACATGGCATTAAGCAGCTGAAAATGTGTGGATTTTGAGAGCTTGAGGAGAGTCAACAAGGAAGAAGTAAAAACAAGTTTACCATTTTGAGTTGTTGGGTGAGTCATAATGGCTGTGCAATTTTCACTCCCTGCTACTATTGAAATCAAAGGCAATATGTATCAAAATTTCCACCCTTTTGTGAAAAATATTGTGGAATAGCTATAGAATTATATAAAATGACTGAGCAAATTAGAGTACCTTATCGAAATGGACTGCAGTGTACCAAGAAAGCAGCCACCACCAACTTCTCAAGGGCAACTAGCAATGAGCATTAAATATTGGCCCAGAGAGTAATGTCCTCTTCTATGAATGAATTTAAAAGAAAAGTCTACTATCAGTGCTGAGGAAAGACTATTACAATCTATACTGTAGCCTACTCATACTCTACTGCTGTAGAGCAGATAATCAAGATGCAAAGGTATTTAATGCTTTGAAGACACACTTTGATCCATATATTAACTTTATATATGAATGGTATGTGTTCAACATCAGAGTTCAGGGCAGAGAGAGATCAGTCTGTAAATGCACTGACAAACCTAGCTAGACCCTGTGAGTGGACAGCAAAACATTATCCCATTGGAGATAGGATTGTTTTGGATATAAATGATCCTGCAGTGAAAACATGTCTACTGAGAGAGGAGAAAATAACTCAAGAAATCTCTCAATATGTGCAAAATCTCTGAGATTGTTAATCCTAAAATAGAGTTTATTATTGAGAAAACAGTTGTGACTGCATTATATGAGAGATATTCCATTCAAAATAAGAGAAAGGTATTGGGAAAAAAAGAAATATTTGTGCAAAAGTAAACAAGTCCAGTTTGGGGAGAGCAGTGCTCTAACTGTAAGAAGCTAAATTGTTTTGCATGCAAGTGCTGAGCTGGAAAGGAGCAAAACATGTATGAATTGATGGCTAATAGAGTGATGACAGTCAATGATTCTGATGAATCACTCTACATTGTAGATCAAGTCAGCATCACCAGGCCGAAATGTGGAAATGTTTTGTGACTGTTAGAATGATAACTGCAAATGGAAAACATCAAGTGAAGGTGAATTGTCAGATTGGCAACAGTGCTTCATGCAATATCTTCTTCCACCAGAACAAAGTGGTTTAAGATTGTGAACTAAAAATGAAACCATCAATGGCAGGGTTACGATTATAGGATAGAATGATAGGGACCCCTTTTGCATTGTCAGTACAAAGATATAAGATTGCCTTTCGGCATCTTCAATTGCATCTTTTACTTGTTCAACTTCAGGTTCATCTGGTGAGCTATCCCTAGCAGTCACATCAGATTCTGAATGTAATCTGCGACGTTTGTTTCCATTGTCTCTCCACATCCATAGATCATTCACAATCACCTCCACTCCAGCAAGATCATTGACTATCTTGTGCTGCATGCATTGCATCCATTGTATTACTCCACACTGAACATTGTGACACTCGCATTGATACAGAGCACTTACTTTGTCTTTCCCTGTGAGCATTTTAATCAATACCTATGTGGGTGACACAAAGTTACAACAGTGTCCAACCACAGGCCACTTCAAAGCCACTTCCTCAGATCACTTCTACCTACTCCAAAGCATCTGAAATGAATTTTGCTTTGTTTGCAGAGATATTATCTGGATGAGACATTGAAGCATGGAGAGAAGATGTACAATGCCAACATATCTTTGTGGACAGCACTCTACTATGCATTATGCATTAAAAGCAGGAGTAGGTTGTTCAGTCTCAAGCCTACCTTGCCATTCAATAAGATTGGGACTTCTCTGATTATGACCTCACTGCCTACCCTGATAAACTTTCACTCTCTTTACCATTTTTACCAAGATAAATACATAGAGTAATAGAGTTGTACAGCACGGAAACAAACTCCTCGGTTCAACTTGTCCATGCCGACCAGATACCCTTAAATTAATCTAATCCCATTTGCCAGCATTTGGCCCATATCCTTCTAAATTCTGGAACAAAAACAGAAGTTGCTGGAAAAGTTCAACAGATCTGGCAGCATCTATGAAGAAAAATCAGAGTTAACATTTCAGAAACGGTACACCTTCTTCAGTTCTAAGGAAGGGTCACTGGACCTGAAACATTAACTCTGATTTTTCTTCACAGATGCTGCCAGACCTGCTGAGCGTTTCCAGAAACTTCTGTTTTCCTTCCTGCTTTATAGCATCTGCAGTTCTTTTGGGTTTTTTTAAAATGCTTCCCATTGCTGTCCCCATCCAGATACCTCTTAAATGTTGCAGTTGTACCAGCCTCCACCACCTCCTTGGCAGCTCATTCCATACATGCACCACCCTCTGCATGAAAAAGATTCTCCCTAGGTCCCCTTTAAAACGATCCCCTCTCACCCTAAACCTATGCCCTCTAATTTTGGACTCCCCCATCCTGAGAAAAAGACCTTGTCAATTTACCCTATCCATGCATCCCATGATTTTATAAACCTCTATAAGGTCACCCTCAGCCTCCGATGCTCCAGGGAAAATAGCCCCAGCCTATTCAGCCTCTCCCTATATCTCAAACACCCCAACCCTGGCAACATCCTTGTTAATCTTTTCTGAACACTTTCAACTGCCACCACATCTTTCCTATATCAGGAAGTCTAGAGTTGAATGCAGTTTTCTAAAAGTGGCCTAACCAATGTCCTGTACAGCTGTAACATTACATCCCAATTCCTATGCTCAATGTACTGAACAATAAAGGCAAGTGTACCAAATGCCTTCTTCACAAGCCTGTCTACCTGTGACTCCACCTTCAAGGAACTATGAACCTTCACCCCAAGATCTCTTTGTTCAGCAACACTCCCCAGGACCTTACCAGTAAGTGTGCCATCTTGCTTAACAAGAATCTATCTACCACTCTTTAATCAAATATACAAGGACTCTGCTTCCATCACCTTTTCAGAATGTAGTTCCAAAAACTCCTGTCCCTCTGAGAGAAACATTTCACTACAACTCTATTTTAAATGGGCGATGATTGATTTTTAGACAGTGACCCCTTTGATGAAAGCTGAGTATGCTGCAACAGAGTGTGAGATTTTACAGAATCAGTGAGAAGTAAGAGCTCAAAATGTTCCAGAAGACATTGATTCTGAAAGGCAAGCATCTTGCTCAGATCAACCAAACTATGCAACTGGATGAAACTCTCCCAGTGATGCAGGATTTAGCAATGACAGGATGCCTGAAAGATTCAAAGACAGACTATTGTGCTGTTAGAGAGTATTGGTATATAGAAATGAAGCGATTAGCTGAAATTGCATCTTGTCCGAAGAAAATACAGTTGTTAGCTCCTGGAAGATGAGAAAAGAGATGATGAAGCCCATCCATGCAAGCCATCAGCTCTACTGTCCAAATTAAGGATCATATCAGCCTGTGAAATACAAAGCTAAGCAAGCTGAAGGGCTGCTTATGTTACATGACATCCCAGACGGACCAGAGATGAATCTTGGAGGAGGTTGTTTACTCTCAAAGGAACTGTTGACTACTATTCTGACTAGCGGAGTTAAACTAGCTGACATCAAGAACTACCAAAGAAATTACTGAGTGCCTGAAAGCACACTTCAGTTGATGTGACATCCCAGATATTCTGATATGTGGCAATGGACCTCAATTCCAAGATTGCAGAAATCAGCCACTTTGTAAAGGATTATAAAGCTGAACACACTTCTTCATCCCCAAACTAGGCCCAATCAAATGGTGACGCTGAGGGGACAGTGAAAACTATCAATTGGATCACAAAGAAAATGAGCAAATACAGCACACATTTGTACAATGCACTGAAGGCATGGAAAGTAGTCTCATACAGTGTAACCAAGTGCCTAATGTCACACCATGCTCAAACTACCCTTCTAATAATGAAAAGCTATTGAATTGAAAAGGAGTGACAAATGAGTGATGAGATCAAGGTGACACAACAGAAAACCAAATTTCATTTTTGATATAGCTGCCAGATTATTGTCAGAGCTGTTGGAAACTCACTCAGAGTATAAAACTCTCAATAAGAGCCAACACCTGTGGCAGCTTGGAACCTGCGTTAACGTGTGTTATCACCTCAAATGTTTGTGGCAAACTGGAATGACTAGATGTATCATCACAATCACAGACATCTGCATTGATCTAATGCCTTCACTGCTGGCAGCTGTGATCTCACCACTTGCGCTGACCACAGACAGTCCATCAATCCCAGAGGTTTACCATTCCCAATCAATGGAAGTGAATCAGTTACAGCAGTTACCATGGCAAACACTCAACATAAGAATATCACTCCCTGGAGACAGAACATCACACTTGGAATGAATAGGTGTCACAAGAACAACCATCTGTAAAGGTAAGGTTTCACAGCCCTATGTGAGAGAGGGTGGAGGGTGCAGGGAAACAGGTAGTGGTTTAAACTGAGGGCCCCCTTACTTCAGGTGAGGTGACCAGTTGAGAGGAAGGCTTCTTCATAGTAACTTCAGCCAATGTGGGAATTGAACCTGTACTGTTAATGCCAGTCTGTATTGCAAACCAGCTGGCTAGCCAAGTGAGCGAAGCAATTCCCCCATTTGGTAATGTTTATGATTTTAAAACTATGCATGCAATGCACAACAACTGATAGAAGTGGAAATGATGAATGCTAACACAGAGTTCTGTTAAGAATTATAATTTTATTAATATCATGTATATAGGGAAACCTGCCTTTTTGCAATTGCAAATTACATTGCCTGCATTTTTTTTTGCAGGCTATGTAACAGGGGATGTCTGCAAAAATGCAATGAATTGTACTTAATGTGAGAGCTGTCTTGCCATAGTCATGTGGCCTCTATTTTTCCTGGTCGTAGCTTTGAAAACAGTCTATGGCAGTCATTGAACATTCACAATGAGAGGACAGTACTGTCACTGCTTATCCCAGAGGTCCATTTACATAATGATCAAACACTGTCACTACAATTTGCTTCTGAAAAAGGGTCTAGGCCCGAAACGTCAGCTTCCCTGCTGCTCTGATGCTGCTTGGCCTGCTGTGTTCATCCAGCTGTACACCTTGTTGCCTCATCTTTGGTTGTTTATTCAGAATAAGCTTGAAAAGCATGCAATGCAATTTACTATTTGTTTCTCAAATGATTCTGGGAGCTCCATTTCCACAGCTGTCTCTGGAAAACCATTCCGATTGTCAATCACCCCTTGCATAAATAGTATCCTGAAGCCATCCAAAATCCATATTTTAGATGTTTGAACCAGCTTTCCCATATCCACCGCTCACAATTTAACTTAGGTTTAGATTTACCTAAATCGTTATATTTTGATGCATCACCTTTTAAATTGGAGATTAATACATTTTTGCTATCCCAAGGTTATAAAGGATATCAAGCCAAAGCTGGCTAATGAATTCAGGATACCCATCAGTCGTGATCTAACTGAAATACACAATGGGCTAAAAGGGCCCCACTTGTCCTCTATATACCTATTACTTCTTGCTGGCCTCCGGTCTAGGCTTTGGAAAAGATTGGATTTGGTCATGTTTCATTATTCAACTGTTTGATGGAGGGACCAAGTCTTGTGACACTGACAGTAGAAACTTGTCAATTTTGTTCGACTGATGGAGCTCATACGTAGCTATGGTCCACATCGGTTAGAATTGACAAATTCATTAAATTAAATACCTCTGTCACTGTGCAGCTTAATGACACTCCGTTGAGATGGTCTCACAAAATGTGGGAAAATCTTGCTCATTAATCACGTAGACTATAAAATCTTGGGCAGCCTATGTTCTGAACTCATGGCTATTGGATTGACTTCCAGGTCTACAAAACAAAACTGAAAAAAACTGTGGATACAGTAAATAAGAGTTCCTTCACTCCCAACACCACCCTGCCACAGCCTCATGGCACCTTCCACTGCAATCACAGAAGGTATAACATCTGTCCATTTACTTCCTTCCTCCTCAGTATCCAAAGGCCCAAACATACCTTCCAGGTGAAGTAGTGTTTACCTGCATTTCACACAATCAAGTCTACTGCATTTGCCACTCACATTTTGATCTTCTCTACACTGGGGAAACAAAGCATAGACTGGATGGCTGCTTCACAGAACACTTGTGTTCTGTTCACAAAAAAGACCCTGAACTTCCAGTTGCCCACCACTTCAATACACTATCCTGTTCCCTGGCCAACATCTCTGTCTCAGGCTTGCTGCAGTGTTCCAGCGAAGCTCAGTGCAAGCTGGAAGAACATCACCTCATTTTCTGCTTGGGGACTCTGCGCCTTACCGACTCAATATCAAATTCAATAATTTTCGGGCTTGAGGTCTCTCATGTCCTTACCTGAACCCCCACACACCAGGCCTTGTTTATCTCATAGTCTGCTATTATACATAGCGCATTGTTAGCCACTAACAGTCCCCATTAACAGCTATTCACCATCCTAGCCAGGTCATTATCCACTCCTTTGTCTGTCCAACTGCTCTTCTTTCTCTTTGGGCTCTATCCCCACCTATCGTTTACTCCTTACCACCTCCCCCCACCCTATCTTCTGCATATAAACCAACATTTTCCTAGCTGTCATTAGTTCTGAGGAAAAGTCACTCGACGTTAACTCTGATTTCTCTCCACAGAAGCAGCCAGACCTGCTGGACCTTTACCAGCTATTTCTATTTTTGTCCAGGTCTACAATGAACTTTCGTAACATTCTGTCATATTCAGCACAGCTGTAAGCAGGACAGGGTTTGTGGACAACATGGCTGAACAATTTATACTCAAGACTCAAAACATTTAAGCAGACTTTAGATGGGCACTTGTGATGCCAAGGCATACTATGGGCAAGCTGGAAAATGGGATTAGAGTAGTTGGTGATAACAAGCATGGGGCTGGATGAACACAGCAGGTCAAGCAGCATCATAGGAGCAGGACAACTTGACGTTTCGGGCCTAAACCCTTCATCAGAAATGGTGATGATGGGTGAGAAAGGGTTCATTTCTGATGAAGGGTTTAGGCCCGAAACGTCAAGTTTTCCTGCTCCTATGATGCTGCTTGACCTGCTGTGTTCATCCAGCCCCATGCTTGTTATCTCGGATTCTCCAGCACCTGCAGTACCTTTTTTCTCTCTTAGAGTAGTTGGTGGTTGTTTTTGACTGGTACAGATGCAATGTGCTGAAGGGCTTTTTTCTGTGCTATACATCTCTATGACTCAGAAAGAAGTGTTTGTAATGGTGGAGCCAGTGTTTCAATGCAGAGAAATCTATTTTGGATTTAAATTACATCTCTGGCGGGTCAAATGTACATACAAATTAAAAGCCACTGTGTTAACAATGGTATGCATTACCTACAGAACATGGTCCTGACTACTTCTGTCTCCCTTCGTAATGATTTGGATAGGGCACAGTTGCTTATAGATAAGGTCATGAGATTACACGTGACCCTCACTCTTCCTCCCAAAGCAAACTATCAACCTTGTTTAATACGATAGGAAGAAGCAAGTTAGCGGTCAGACATAACTCATAATGGCCACAGATGCCATTCAGGCTTGAGAAATAGTGAAAAAGATGTAAAAAAATTAATTTTTATTTGAAAGCTTATAATTCAGTGACTTTGTTCATACTTCCCTTTGTTTCCCCATTTGCCCTGATGTTGATATGGTTTTGGCTCTATAAGGCAGAAAATGCAACAGAGCACATGATCAAATTTGACATCTGAATGATGCATAGGTTATAATGAAAGATCTCAGCCCGAGATGCAGAAAATCTTTAATGCACTGCCGATTATTTTGAAAATTCTAATTACAACTCAGACAGAGTAATTAAAATGATAAAATTCAAGGCAACAGAAGAGTTATTAAAGAGTGCAGCACTGCTAACAATCATATATTTCAGATTGAGCAGAGCTGTCCCATTAGTGGAAACTTTCTCTCCACATTGTTTATATTGTCATCTATTAAATTTGATGGATTTCGTTGCAACATAAGAAAACACACTTTAATTGCTTAGTTGATATTACAGATTATTTTAATCCTACAATACCCTTTAAATATTGTGATGTAGCATTTACGTCAAATATAAACATTGATATATTGGTATAAATTCAGTGCTGGTAATTTTTCAGAGTGAGTATAAATATCTGCCAGGATGGGGAATGATCCTCTTCAGGTAATTGTGCCTGTTTCCATAGACCATTAATCTTTACATGACAACCAATCAGCAAGGTAACCATGTAAACATGACATGCAGCCTCTTGTGGCTTATGGATTGGTCTGCTCTCTTTGGAATACTGTTTCGAAAGTACATAAAATAAATTAATTAAACTATTCCACTTAAAAGGAGAAATGGTGCAGTTCTGCCATCACTTAAAAAAAATCTCTCACAGAATCCCAGAATAATCACAGCACAATCTGCCGAGGCTGACTCTCCGAATAAGCAGTTCAACTGGTACCTGCCTTCCCCCTGTAGCCTTGAACATTCTTCCTTTTCAGATAGTAATCCAGTTCCCTCTTGAATGCCTCAATTGAACCTACCCGTACGACAGCATTAAGCGCCACATTCCAGATCCCAGCTTCTCGCTTGCCATGAAAATGTTTCCCTCACCTCTCCATTATTTCTTTTGCCATTTACCTTAAATCTTGCCCTTCCACCATTGGGAACAATTTTCCCCTCTCTGCTCTGTGCAGACACCTCACGATTTTGAGTACCTCTATCAAATCTCCTTTCAACTGTGCCGTCTTCAAGATAAACAGTTCCAACTTTGCCAATCTATTGAAAGAAGCCAAATCCCTCATTCTTGCAAACATTTTTGTGAATCTCACAAGGATTTAACATGTCAAAACTTGTAGATTACTCAGTTTGGCTGGGTCTACGTGATCTTTTCAATTGGCAGCCTTAGTCCAGGTTAAAGAAGGGAGATTCTGCCAAGATTCCAACTCTCGATTTCCACACGGTGTGAGATGGATCAGCAAAAAGTTTCAATGCAAATAAGGGAGAAAATAACTTCTAAAGAAGAAAGATCAAATATTTTCTGAATATGTTTTTTAAGTCAGAGGCAAATAGAATCTTGAGAGGCAAGGAGGGTTGAGAGGCTATTGGGAGTGGGCAGGAGTTATTGTGGAATAATCAGTTCAGTTATGATCGTATTGAACGATGGAGTCGAAATAAGGGGCTGAGCAGCATACTCCTGCTCCTAACCTTGCACGTTTGAAGTTACTTATACCTTAAGCACATCTTAAGCAAAGAGTATTTCAACTGTTTTATCTGTGGAGCCTGTGAGCTTGCAATGTTGTATTTCTTTAACCATTTTAATTGTATGATAGACTGCTTCAATAAATTTGCCAAATTACAGTAAAGGACAAACTGACATCGTGTTTAAATTGCAAGACTGGGAACATCAGAAATTGTAATCCAGATATTGGACAAGTGGTATTACAGGGAAACTGCTAATTTGTTGAACTTATGATGTTTTCATTTCTGATAAATATTTCTCCGTTAAGGTCGAGCAATGACTCAAATGAATATTTCTGCAAATGTTATAGCAACATGCATAGACATAATCGTTCAATTTTAAATTAGGTTGGAGAGAGACCAAAACTGCAGAAGATGGTAGCATTATGCCAAAGATGAATCACCAATTTCTAAAGAAAAAATAACTTCTAGGACAATGCACTAATTGCAGAGATGGTGCTGGAAAAGTCATATTATCTTGTGACTACTTCTTGGGACCACGTTTGTAAGGAAAGTTGCAACTGGCATTGCTCATTGAGCCTAACCATTACTGCAGAAAGATGTAAACTATATAAACTGTAACAGTCTGAGGGACAGTGACCAGAGCAATGATGAAATGGAATATAATCTGTCATTCTGAAATTCCAAAGATGAGGAGGCAAGTGCACAATTTGAATTGCAAACAAATGATGGAAAAAGAGCCATGTACGGTTTTGGGAATAGACAACCCAACATTTCAGCAGAGGTTGAATGAAATCCCTTTAAAGGGATAATGCTGGGTATTGAGTACATAGCTAGTATCAACAGGTCCAGTCTAAACACTGTCTCAATCTGGATCAGTGAACAAATCAAGGTGAAATAAACAGAGGACATAACTTAAAATCTTGCAGCAAAAAGAAAGGAAGGGTTCACTGGGACCAAAATTAGCTCTGATATGGTACAATCTCCCACTATAGCACCCCAGTCCAAATACCTCATCAGAAATCCAACTATGGCCCCCCTTGTAACTGTGAAATCTTTCCAATTCACACATGAGCTACTGTTATGGTTTCTGCAGCAATGTACACCAAAAGGCTTGGAAACGATTAGCATTTATATACTGCCTTTCACAAATTATGGCTATCCAAAAGTGATTTACAGCTAAATAACTACTTTTCCAAACTGCAGGTAATGTTGTAATGTAGGGAAATGAAGCAGCCATTTATATGCAGCATGGTGTCTGAAATAGCAATGAGATACATGACTGGATATTTTGCTTCAATTGCAGGGTAAGAGATAACTATAGGAACAAAAACAAAGTTGCTGGAAAAGCTCAGCAGGTCTGGCAGCATCTGTGAAGGAAAAAAACAGACTTAATATTTCAGGTCCGGTGACCCTTCCTCAGCGGAACTATAGACTAGAACACTGGAGAATTCACCTGCTTTTTTCAAACTGTCTCTTGGGATCTTATATGCCCAGTTAAATGAACAAACAGTTTGATAGCATCTGCAAAAGTGCAACTGTAATGGAGAGATCAGTATTAAGGCCCAGTTTAATATCTTTGTTCTATCCTTGGATCATTAGGGATTCTGGAGCAGACCACAGGATGAGAGTTTTCCAGATAAACCTGCAGTTGGATGATGAACAAAGATTGCAAAGGGAATTCGAAGCTGTGGCAGAAATGCCTCCTCCTACCTTATTTTTACTGCTCCATCTGACCTGTATTCCCTGCCTTTTGCTGACTGGAAAGCTCTTGGAATCCCATAGTCAGCACAAAACGAATGTGATGCAGTGATTTTGAACCCCACTTTTACAGTGGCCTTTGCAACAGAAGACAAGAAAAATTGGATCTCTGCATTTGCATTAGTTGAAAATGCCCAAACAAATTCTGAAGCAAAGAGGAATAATACTTCCTCCTTAGGTTAAGTTGTAAGCCTTGATTCAGTCTTTCTGTACTCCATAACTCCAACATTAGTGTGATACTGTACAAACCACTTTACATTCACACTACAAGTGGAATGTAAATTTAGCATCTATACAAATGCTTCAGTGCTTAATTATAGAGATTAGTTGATCAATTCATGAAAGCACTGTGATTGAAGGTTGATTATCTTCAGTGAATTTAATACCTTTAGAACCAGCTAAGAGAGACTGTTATCATTCAGAATGGAGTGTATAAAATCAGATTCCAGAGATGACAGAATGATGTTGTGAGTTACTATGCTACTCAGATCTGTATTGGAACATTTGCTCTAAGAGAAATATTGGCAGGGTTTCATGTTATGGAAAAAATTGCACAGAGCCCTTGCTTTCCCTGCAATGTCATGAGAAAGTAGGACTAAGAAACACTCCTACAACAGTTCTTAATCTCCCACATTAAATCAAGATAAAGCTATCTGTTAAATATTCTGAATATATCTGTCCAATAAAAAACCTTTCCTGGAATATATCTGTGGTCATTTATAGAAACAGCTAACAACATAGAGTCTGACATGTGAGCAGGTTCAACATAAACTCTGGATGGAATCTCACAGGGGTTTAAAAGACATGAGCTATGGCGAGATATGTGGCAGAGTCAAATGCCAAGTGCAGTGAGGCCCATCTTAATGCTGGGTTCAACTTGCTTCACCTTGTATGCTTTTCACAAGCAGAAGTGGGAAGATGCCAGTTGTTGGGTATTGACGCTTGTTAAATACCTTGTTAATATCACAATTCATCTCCTTAATATTCAGCCTCCCATTTCAGCAAACTTGCCAAACAAGCTCAACGACAAGAAAACTTGACAAGGAAACCAGAGATAAAACGTTGTGGAGCTGGATGAGCGCAGCAGGCCAAGC
>JAHRHZ010000091.1:5773253-5828709 GCA_024137785.1 Ginglymostoma cirratum | reverse complement strand
CTGATGCTGCTTGGCCTGCTGTGTTCATCCAGCTCCACAAAGTTTTATCTCAGATTCTCCAGCATCGGCAGTTCCTACTATCTCTGCAAGGAAACCAGAGTGTGGACCTACCAATTCAACATACTGCTGATGAATCATCTCCATGTTGCAAACTGTGCACCAACATCTCAGGGCATCCTTCGTGGGCACTGGCCACATGCACCCCATGCCCATGCATATTGGCATCCAACAACTGCCTGCCTCTAAGAATCCTGATGGCACATCTCTGATCCACTCACAGGACACTTCTGCACCTTAATGCTGAACCTCGCATTGCCCCAGTAAGTCTCATTGTAAGGCTGTAGCAAGCACATTGTGTACTCAGGGACATGCACCCTGGACTGGACCAGGCTGCATCTCTGGTTTCTTTACTAACTGTGATACCACTTAATCCCTTTGACCCAATCTGGATGTTCACAGCATCCCTGCCTTGCATCACTTTGACTTGCTTTTTCAGGCTTTTCCTGCTCAACCAGAAATACAAGACTGATGTCTTACCATGCTGTTTAGTGCAGACACATAGCCTGGCACACAGCTGGGAAGTTTGATACAGTTGTCAGTAGGCCTCAGCCATGTCAAGAAGGTTAACCATTTCTCGGGTGTCCCAGCACAATAAGTCAAGGGCAGGCTCTGATACCAATCTAAGCCCTGTTTAGACCAGTCAGATTCAGTATCCTCTCCTCATTGGGAGTGAGGAGCAGAATAATGGGCAGCAAAATACCCATCTCAACACTTTCTGCCCTACTGTTGTCCTCATCAAGTGAAAGACAGGCAGGTATTATGAAAGACAAATGTGGGCGATACAGCTGTTACTGTTGGTCAGAGTGGGCAAGTGTCATGAACAAGTGGGTATGTAACACAGTGGGCATGCAGTCAGTGGTGCCAGGGGTTGGGTTGAGTGAAAGTGAGTGGGAAAGATGTTGTAGGCAATACTGAGAGTGGTAGAGCATTAGACTTGGAGGGAGATGGGCACATTGGTAGAGATACAGTGAGTGTGGGTAGCAGAGAGAAGATGGTGGCACCTACACTGGTGGAATGGAGAAGGACCTTGATCTTCTTCCTACAGGACTTGGCAATCCTCCAAATGGTTGAGACTGCTTTAAACTAAGTGGCAACATTGAATCATGGTCTGGTATCATGGTCTACACTGGTGGTTCTGTACGAAAAGGAAGTCCAAACTGTAACCACCCTATCCAGAACCCTTCCCACAAATCAGGGCACCAATTTTACCACATGTCATGTTCATAGAAAATGTCAGGAACCATGTAGGACAGCTGTAGACAGACAGTGCTTGTCGGGATGTACAATGGCCTTTTAAAGATGGTATGGGTGCAAGAGATGCTGGTAAATTCCAGGGCATATGCCAAGTGGTAAGGTATTGTGGGAATGGTGCATGGTGCAATGGGATGGAAATTGGATGTGAGACAATACATAGGGACTGGGTAGATAATTAAAGAGGCAAATTTGGTAAGATTCAGCCGGAAATCTCAGTAGGCCTCATGGTGAGAAACCTTCCAAAAAACTTCAATGCAAATCAGATTTTGCCAAAAAAATGTAAGATTCGGCCCATTGCCTTTATTTGATGGCTACTTGCAGAAGCTAATTAGCAAAATATTCTGAGCATCACATTGTTACCACTTTGTACAAAGAGTTGTGGATATATGGAATGAGCTCTTGGGGTAACGGGGGTAAGGATTTTGCACAGCGAAGGCGTGATATTGTAAAATTCAACAGAAAACTAGAGAAGCACCTGATAAAAATGTGATGCAAAGCTATGAATAGAAATGTGTGATGATATTTCCCAGAGACTGGGACTGAGCCATTGAATACCAATAGGGTTTTTCAGTCTTGTAACTTCATTTTGTTGAGGTGAATATTTGACAGAAACCATTTATATATGTCTTATTGGGAATCAACTTTCTATTGAATTATTCCACATGTAAACAGTTTTAACAAGCAATATTAGAATAAAAAAACTCAGAATGCTTACCCTCATTATCAAACAAGATTTGAAACTAACCTACATCAAGAATATATTAGGGTAGGAAACCAAAATCCTGTTCAGAGCTAAGTTCTATGGAGTATCTTAATGGAGGAAGGAACAGTAGAGATCTAAGAAACAGGGATTAGGCCTGTTTTCTCTAGAATTTAGATGGTTAAGTGGTGAGCTGATTGAAGTCTTCAAGATATTAACAGGAAAAGACCGAATGGGTAATGAGAAACTATATCTACTAAATAAAAACCAAAAGAACTGTGGATGCTGTAAATCAGGAACAAAAACAAAGTTGCTGGAAAATCTCAGCAGGTCTGGAAGTATCTGCGAAGGAGAAAACAGAGTTAACGTTTCAGGTCTGGTGACCTTTCCTCAGAGCTATATCTACTGTTTGGAGATTCTAGAACTAGGGGACATAGCCTGAGGATTAGGGCCAGACCATTCAGGAGAGACATTAGGAAGCACTTCTACAAAGCATGGTACGTGTTTGGAATTCCCATCCACAAACGGCAGTGGACGATGGATCAGTTGTTAAATTTAAATCTGAGTTTTGTTAAATAAAGGTATTAAGAAATATGGGCCAAAGGCAGGTATATGGAGTTAGGCTACAGATCAGCCATGATCTCACAAATGGAGCATGCAAGCTCAAGGGGCTGGATGGCTTGCAGCTGTTCCTATGTTTCTAGATAGAGAGTTCCAGATTTTGGGCTTTGGCACCTGAAGGCATAGTGACGGGGTAACAATAACCTATAAAACTTTTGAATGGACCTCTTTAATGTTAATGTTGATCTCTCTCTGCACCTTCTCAGCAGCTGTAACATTGTACGCTGCACTCTGTTCCGTTACCCTGATGCACCACTAAAGTGCAATCTGCCTGTGAAGCACAAAGAACAATACTTTTCACTTTACCTCGGTACACATAACAATTATAATTCAAATCAATCAAATTCAGGATGTGTATTAATGCAGAATTGGAAGAGTACAAAGAACTCTATTGCAATCAGAAAGTTTACCAGGGTACCTATGAGCTGCTTACTATACTTCAGGACTTGGACTTCTGTAACAGGTGCAATTTTGACAAAGTTTTGGTTTTGCTTGAAACTCTGCTTGCATGATGAGAATTAACACCCTTGCACTGAAATCACATTTTATCGCATCTGTTTGAAATTCCTTCATTCTCTATTTTGAACTAACTGGACTGGTTTCTTCAGTGATTCAGAATTGTAGATGTTGGACTCCGGGTGGAACAACGAAATAATAGCCAAGGATTTACAAATTTGAGTGCAGTAATTTTACAATACTGTTATATACTATATACTATAAATACTCCAGCTGCTACCAAACTTCACAAATGCTCATTACTGAAAAAGAAAATGTAAAATGTTTAAATACAAGTGCAGCTTATGTGGTCAGCCTGACACCATGCATTAAATTAGATAGAACTGTATCCAGGAGAGTAGTCAACGGAAGTAGGTGACTTACTGTTGAATTGCAATGTAAACATAATTAAACATATACTAGGAGGAAATGCATTTGTGTTCTGGGAACAATATTAATGCAGAAAGAGATGTAATGGTTTTATGTATGAAAATTAGTTCATAGGCCAAAACTGGCCACATTTGTACAGATCTGTGCTCAAATTGACCTCAATAGTGACTAATATCAGAATTAGAGATAGTTACATTAATGCAATAAAGGTGTTCTTTTGAACTAAGGGGTGAGGACATAAACCTTAGACTGTCAAAATAAAACAGTTCACATTTTAGGCTTCTTTCTTCATATCCTGTGCATTATTTGTACTTGGGGATCAGACCCATGGTTTGACATAATAAATTATGGAGTATGGATCTCCATAATAACCCATACAACTTAAACTACTCAAATTTGTCCGACTGCATTTTTTATTTGTTCACTCATTGGATGTAAGCATGATTGGCCGGCCAGCATTTATTACCCATCCCTAGTTTCCCTTGAGAAGGTGTTGTTGGGCTGCCTTCTTGAAGATCTGCAGACACTGTGCTGAAGGTAGAACCATAATGCTGGTAGGGAGAGAATTCTAGGATTTTGACCCAGCTACACAGAAGGAAAAGGGATATATTTCCAAGTCAAGATGGTGCAGGGCTTGGAGAGGAACTTGCAGGTAGTGGTGTTTCCATGTATCTGCTGCCCTTATCCTTCTAGATGGAAGTGGTCAAGCATTTGGAAGGAGCTTTGAAGGATCTTCAGCAAATTTCTGCAGTGCATCTGTAAACAGTACACACTGCTGCTAGTGAGTGTTGGTGTGCAACATAGATATTGACTCAAAGAGTGTCCATGTAGCACATGAGTCAGAAATTGGCCAGAAAGTATTTATCCTGCTTTTCATGGGCAGAATATGCCTGGGTAACATTTCCACTTTGCTAGTAGATACCACTGTTGTAGCAAGAGTGAAATAGCTTGGCTGAAGATCCTGCTGGTTTTTGAGAGTGAGTATTAGTTCTCAGATTATTCACTTATCAGTTCAGGCTGAATGAATACTTCAGTGTTGTGGTTTGTACTCACTTGCTGGGTTCTGCCATCTGATTCAATAGTTGTAGGATTGCTGAGTTCTGTCTATAGCTTGCAGGTTGGCACCTCATTTTTAAATGGGGCTCTTGGCAAGCTATTCTGTACTCCTTTATGTACCAGGGTTGACCCCAGCTCTCTGATAATAGGAGAGTAAGGGTTCTATTGGGCCATGAGGTTGCAGATTGTGTTGGAACACAATTCTGCTGATAAGCCACAGTACCCCATGGATGCCAGGTTTGGAGCTTGTAGGTCAGCCCTGAATCTAATTCATTTATGTACAGTGGTAAGGCAACACAACATGATGCTTAATGTGAAGGTGCAATCTTGTCTTTACAAGCACCGTGCAGATTAGCAGATGTGTTTGCAACAGACTGGCGAGGATGAGGTTGTGTTTCCCCTTGTGTTGGCTGTTTCACCGCCAACCACAGTCCCCACCTGGCAGATATGTCCTTGGTACAACCAAGTCACTCTTGATGATGGACATTGAAGTTTCCCGTGCAGAGTACATTGTGTCCTGAGTAATGTTCAACAGCCCCCTCTCCATTGCCAACTTGCTACTCATAAGAGTGGTAAGGCAAAACAGACCACCTACTAGTGGCTCACTGCTGGCATTTAAATATGGCTTGAGGCTGAATTGGACTCCTGATATATAAGCTGGCATGGATTGATGCTGGTACTCCATTAACTTTATCCCTGGTCTGCCATGGGCATACGTTGAAACACTTGGGACTGATTTGGGAGCTCAAACCTGCATTGTTGCAACACATACTGCAAAAACTGACAGCTTCCCAGTGGAAGTTGTGAACATGCTTTAAATATATCGGCTGTATCATTTAAAAAGAGGGTCAACATGCCTTTAGATTGGGTCAGTCACTGTCTGCTAGCTCTCAGTCCAATTTCATCAGAAGAAAGTCAGTGAATCATGAGAACACAGAGTTATAAACCTTTTTGGGGTCAATGTGGTGAGCACATTTTCAGCCAAGTATTGGCACCTAGCCTTCAAAAGGTCAGCCCAGACTGAATTCATGAAGTTCAGAATGTGTTTAGCATAAACTGTGACAGATTTATAATAGGGCATATTTCCACTGTGTATAATGATAGTTATTTGGAAGGCTTTTTTGCTTGTGTTCTCTGAGAAATGCATAACCAAATGTATTCTGAGGGGTATCTGATCTAGCTGGGAATAATCTAAAAAGGTAATAATAGTCAAGCTACCCATGTGTGGGAACTGTTCAAAACATTTTCATCTCCATTCTGGATGCATATTATTCTAGTCTTTAATCTATAGGAGCCCTCTTACTATTCTTCATTCCATTTCAAATGTAATCAATTAATTCAACAGAAACATAACGGAGACAGTTACAAGGTTTTTTTGAGTGAAATGTAGAGGATCTTTATTGCTTACTGACTGAGAGAACAATAATTAAGTTGCGATATGAAATGGACATACACATGAAATGGACAAGTTAAAAAGTTGACTGCAAAGGGGAAGATAAAACAAGATGTAGTTTTAAGTTCTTCAGGTGTCCTAGAGGTGTAAGATGTTATCCTGACCATGGTTCGTTAGAAGTGGCCTGGACCAGCAGCCGAATATTACACATATCTTTAACTATTTGGGCTATTTAGTAACCACAGGACCCCAACACTGGAGTGGAAGTAAGTCACCATTGATCCCAAGGCACTGCCTAAGAAAAGGAGCTATCCTTGAGTTCTTGGGATTGTAGATGTTTTGACAACTTGTTTTGCCAGCGGTTACAATGTCCTTCCTGAATGAAAGCACACAGAGAGAGTTTCTTCCAAGTCTGCTGTTACAAATCCATTCACCACTTCTGCAAAAACATTTGTTTGAAATACAACACATTTGTGTACTCCTGTATCTGGGATTATTGTATCCAAGGTGGATAACCACATTGAATTCTTACAGTGTGGAAAAAGGCCATTCAGCAATTATGTCCAAACTAATCCTCTGAAGAGCATTTGACCCAGACCCATCCTCCTACCTTATCCCTGTAACCCTGCATTTTCCATGGCTAATCCACCTAGCTTGCACATCCCTGGGCACTATATGTAATGGCCATGGCCAATCCGCCTAACCTGCGCACCTTTGGACTGTGGGAGGAAGCTGGAGCAAACCCACGCAGACACGGGGAGGATATGCAAAGTCTATATAGACAGTCACCCAATGGTGGAATCAAACCCAGTGTGAGGCAGCAGCACTAATCACTGAGCCACTATGCCATCCTCATTAAACTACATCTTTAGGACTTTTGTCTTCCCCTTTGTATTCAGCATTATCCACTTTTTAACTTGGTAACGTCGATATGTCTATGTGATGTTACAACTTCAATTTTTTTCTTAGGGTCAGTAATTACTGACAAATCTTTCATCTCCGGAATGCAAAACTTATCATACAGGTGTAAATTAAAAGCATGAGGAGCAAATTATTTCACACCTGGCTGGTTTCAGACTCTTTTGATAAAAGGGTTAATTTCAGTTCAGATGATTTTTCTCAGTCCACATTGGTTTCCTGGAGCTGAGCTGAACCTTTAGTGAGGTGATCATCACAGTCATTTGTAAGTCAATTTTTTACCTTTTAAAACCACTTAAGCCTGTGAAAGTACTGGAAAATCAAATGACTGAAGCCAAAAATTGATAATCCATATTTTATCACTCTCATGACAGCATTCCAAGTGAGTATTTTCTATCAAGTCACTTGACTATAACTGACTTTATTTTGTTTAATTATGTTCTCAGTGATCATCTTCAGGTCTCATTTCTATTTCACCAAATCTTTTCCATTTGAAAAACTCATATTCCCCTTCTTCAATAATAACGCACCAGCTTATCTTCAAAGCTCAGATTTAAGACCTGATTCTGTTGTTGCTCTCATCTTTGAACAGTTTCAATACCTGTCTTTTCATATACATATGACCAAAATAGGACGGAGGTTTTCAACCCATTTTCCCAAATTCTGAAAAAGCCTTGTATCAAACACAGAATAATTTACTCTTTCAGAAAACCTGCAGGGATGCACATGACAAATCTTCCAGTGTTACATTCTGACAATGGTAGTGTGAATTTATTTGTATCTTTCGTGTGAGTGAACAAAAGTATTTCACAGGCATCATCAGATAGTGGCTCAGTGGATAATGCAGCTGCCCCACAGTGCCAGGGACCTGGGTTTGATTCTACCCTCTGGAGACTGTCTATGCAGTGTTTGCACATTTTCTCTGTGTTTGCGTTGGATTTCTCCTGGTGTTCTGGTTTCCTCCCACAATGGTGATTGTCCAGGGGAAATGGATTGTTAGGTGGATTGTCCACGGGAAATGCAGGGTTACAGGGATAGGATAGGGTCTGGGTGGGATGCTGTTCAAAGGGTTGTGTGCACTTAATGGCCAGTCCCTGCACTGTAAGAATTCTATCATTCTATAAACAATGCAAAGTGGAGACATTGGGAGTGGTAATGAAGGAAATACATTTTAAAGAGAGATTTAACAGAAGAGATGGAGACGGTTCGATAAAAAGTTTAGGGAAGGCTGTCAACAGTTACCAGAGAAGTATTAGGGCCACTGCTGGAGCTACAAGAAGTTTAGTGAGGATTTTCGAACTGGAGGACAATACAGAGGTGGTGAATCTATAAAGGAATTTAAACACAAGGATGAGAATTTCATATTCCAAGCATTGGGGGACTGAAAACAAATGGAGGTACACAGGAGTAGGGGGTTGTACAGGATTCATTGCAAGATAGATTACATGGAACAGAGTTTAGAATGAGCTGCAGTTTACAGAGGACGAATGTTAGCCAGAAATGCATTATAACTGGAGAGTGACTGGTATGGGTGAGTATAAGTTGTCAGTGTGTTGAGCGAGGGGGAGAGGTATGTTACAGAAGACAGATTAGGCAACCTTTTATTTGGAGAGTCCAATCTATTAGAAGGTCAATTTATGATTGATTAGGATACCTACGTTGAGATGACAACTGCAAATGGTGCCATGAATCTGGAGTTTGCAATGAGGACTTAAGCCTACTTAATGTTCAAGTGGAGAAAATAGTGGCTGACTCAGGACTGAATTTTAATGGATCAATCAAGTGGATAGTGGCATTACATCAGTCGAGATATGTATTGAAGAGGTAGAGGTGAGTGTGATCCCTATTCATGTGGAACCTAATTCAGAGTCTTCAGAAATGCCAGTTAGGAGGTACTGACAACTATGCGAAGTAGGGAGACATTACTAGAGAAGATGGTTTATGGTTTGGTTCCCGTTTTTGAATCATGTTTGGAAGTTTCTTTGGGTAACATGTGGCCTGCTTTATAATTAGAGAGTTTCCCTCTGACCTCTCCCTATGAGTGATAGTTCTTTCTAAAATCCTTATCTACACTATAATACACTCTACAGCTCAAGGTAAGTACTTTCCCTGGTACAGAATATACCTCTTCCTTCTCAAACTCTAGTATATGACTACTGCTGTTACTTTTACACAAGTACCTGAACAATCCACAGGAGAGAGAAGTGTTTATAATGTTGGCTAGAATGGGAGCCAGAAGGGTAGATGAATGATTTGCAATCAAGTAAAAATGAAGTCAAAGGGGTAGAATGTGGTTCTGAGGATGAAGATTGACGAAGGCACAAGGGGAAATGGGAGCAAAATTAGTTTAGTTAGAGCTCACGGCAAGAAGAAAGAAAGTTGGAAGTAACACAAGGTCCAATCATGTCTTTGGGAGTTTGACCCATCACAGTGTACCATAACCCGAGGTGCAAATGTAGTCATAAAGAGGAAGAAAATACATTGAAATATTGTGCAGACAAATCCAATCGAAATTCACTGTTATGGAATGACTTGGGAACAATAATGTTGCGGCTGTCATTTTGTTCTACCGTTTAGATTTGATTAATAATATCATTTATTGCAGCTGATTTGGTTTATTGCCTTAATTAGTTCAGAAGAGGATACTGAACACTGATATTCTGTTGGTTGCACAAGTTACAGATTTTTTTTTGCTTCTATATCTAATGTAAACAAAGCCTAACTTTAGCTTCTTATTTGGATACTTTCTGATATGAGAAAACGTATTTTTGGAAAGCTAAGATTAGACCCTAGAAAATAAATAGAACTTTGTAACTCTTTTATCAGAAATAAAGACAGCTCCAAGTCTGAAAGGTCTAACATAGAGTGTGTGAACTCTTGGTAATTACAGTTGAGAAGCAAATTAAGATCCATATAAAGTAATGATTACATTGTTCAACACTGACTTATATCAAGTTTAAGATAATAGCTCAGATATAGCCCTGATCATATTTACCCATTGCAAATCTCTTTAATTTGTGAAATTACCTATCCAGTTTCACAAATACTGATGGATGAGGTAAACCTTTTTTTAATGTATTTTAAGAGAATAGGCTGCTGGAAACAAGTTTCATCTATGCCAGCAGTCACTTGTTAAATGAATGTTGATTGAGATAGTTGGTAACTCTGTGATCTTCTTTGAACAGTGCATCACAATCTTTTATGTTGACCCAGACGAGCAGTTTTAGGCCTCAATTTAATCACTCCTCGGGTGACCTCCATTGATTATAGTCTCACATCTGAACTAGAATATGATGGGTTAAAGCCTATTTTCTGATGTAAACAAAAATGAATCCAGATTGACAATTCTACACAACACTGAAGGAGTCAAATGTCCCATCTTACTGAGAAAAATTTAAATTGTGTCTATTTCTGTCTGTTTTAGATGGATGTAGGAGAACTTGAGGTAGCACTGGAAGAAGATCAGGAAATTCTCCAAGTGCCTTAGCCAACATTCATCCCTCAACTAAAGCATAAGAAAGCTGCTTATTCCTCTCATTTGCTATTTGGGCCTGGATGTGACTGCTGCATCTGCTTCCTTAGGCGTTTCCAGAATGTCCAAGAATTAACATCAAGAACAAAGCTACAAATAACCCAGGGAAAGAAATTAAAGGGTATTTGAAAGTAAAATAGAACTCTTTTTTCTGATTTACTTACACCCCTTCTTTTTCTTATTTATTAAAAGGGCTTATCAATATGGAGGCACGAGGTCATGAAATATAGCCTCCAGGAATACGTCTAACAAGAGGTCATAAAAAGATTGAATCCTAGAAATTTACAGCACATCAGGAGGCAATTTAGCCCATTGCGTGAGCATGTTGGCCAAAAAAGAACTATTCAGCTTCATCTAATTTTCCAGCTGTGGGACAGTAGCCGTGCAAGTTACAACATGTTGTCACCATCAGCATCATCTTCATCATCAACACTTCATCATCTTCCTCTTCACTGTCGTCATCGCTTTTACCTTCATTGTCATCGTCATCATTGTCAACTTCATCGTCATCTTAATCAACAACTTCAAGTGGGCATCCAACTGGGTTCAAATGCAACGAGGACTTCTATCTCTATCAATCTTTCATAAAGTTTCAGACCTCTGTCACTCTCTCGAATAAAACAAACCGCCTCAAATTTAGGCCTCTGCTCCCTACTCATTGACCTCCTCTTGACAGAGTTAGCTGCATCCTATCCATTCTACATAGGCTCCTTGTATTTCTATACATATTAGTTGGCAACCCACCATATATTAATAACGAATTCTGTGGTTGTAAATTACTTTGAGATGGTGTAGAGGTATGAAACATGAGTTCGTTAATTCTTAAATCCAAGCTATAGTGGAATAGTCTTAAGCACAGATGCATAAAAGGACACAAGAATCAAACTAAGATAACAAGGCGTGGAGCTAGATGAACACAGCAGGCCAAGTAGCATCATAGGAGCAGGAAAGCTTGACGTTTCGGGCCTAGACCCTTCATCAGAAATGTGGGAGGGGAAGGGGGTTCTGAAATAAATAGGGAGAGAGGGGGAGGCGGATAGAGGATGGATAGAGGAGAGGATAGGTGGAGAGGAGGCAGACAAGTCAAAGAGGCGGGGATGGAGCCAGTAAAGGTCAGTGTAGGTGGGGGGGTAGGGAGGAGATAGGTCAGTCCAGGGAAGACGGACAGGTCAAGGGGGTTAGTAGATAGGAGATGGGGGTGGGGCTTGAGGTGGGAGGAGGGGATAGGTGAGAGGAAGGACAGGTTAGGGAGGTGGGGACGAGCTGGGCTGGTTTCGGGATGCGGTTGGGGGAGGGGAGATTTTGAAGCTTGTGAGATCCACATTGATACTGTTGGGCTGCAGGGTTCCCAGGCTGAATATGATTTGCTGTTCCTGCAGCCTTTGGGTGGCATCATTGTGGCATTGAGGCCCAGGATGGACATGTCGTCTGAGGAGTGGGAGTGGGAGTTGAAATGGTTCGCGACTGGGAGGTGCAGTTGTTTGTTGCGAACTGAGCGCAGGTGTTCTGCAAAGCAGTCCCCAAGCCTCCGCTTGGTTTCCCCGATGGAGAGGAGGCCACAACGGGTACAGCGGATGCAGTTTACCACATTTGCAGATGTGCAGGTGAGCATCTGCTTGATGTGGAAAGTCTTCTTGGGGCATGGGATTGGGGTGAGGGAGGAGGTGTGGGGGCAGGTGTAGCACTTTCTGCGGTTGCAGGGAAAAGTGCCGGGTGTGGTGGGGCTGGAGGGGAGTGTAGAGCGGACAAGGGAGTCACGGAGGGAGTGGTCCCTCCGGAAAGCAGACAAGGGTGGGGAGGGAAAAATGTCTTTGGTGGTGGGATCGGATTGCAGATGGCGGAAGTGTCGCAGGATGATATGTTGGATCCAGAGGTGGTGGGGTGGTATGTGAGGACGAGGGGTATTGTTTTTTGGTTGTTATTGCGGGGACAGGGTGTGGGGGATGAGTTGTGGGAAATACGGGTGACACGGTCGAGGGTGTTCTCGACCACTGCAGGGGGGAAGTTGTGGTCCTTGAAGAATGAGGACATCTGAGATGTACGGGAGTGGAATGCCTCATCCTGGGAGCAGATGTGGCAGAGGCAAAGGAATTGGGAATGGGGGATGGCATTTTTGCAGGAAGGTGGGTGGGAGGAGGTGTATTCCAGGTAGCTGTGGGAGTCAGTGGGCTTGAAATGGACTTCGGCTTCTAGGTGGTTACCCGGGATGGAGACAGAGAGGTCCAGGAAGGACAGAGAAGTGTTAGACATGGTCCAGGTGAACTTCAGGAACCATGCACATGGGGTGATCCAAGGTCAGTATTAATCATAGATCATAGAATCCCTACAGTGTGGAAACAGGCCCTTCAGCCCAACATGTCCACACTGAAACTCAGAGGATCCCACCCTGACCTGTCCCCCTGTAATCCACCTACTCAACACATCCCTGAACACTACGGGCAATTTAGCATGGACAATTCACCTAGCCTGCACATCTTTGGACTGTGGCAGGAAACCGGAGCACTCGGAGGAAACCCACACAGACTTGGGGAGAATGTGCAAACTCCACATAGACAGTCGCCCACGGGTGGAATCGAACCCAGGTCCCTGGCACTGTGAGGCAGCTGTCCTAACCACAGAGCCACTGTACTGCCCCACTGTTATTTTGTGTATTCGTATCATTTTGCTAATTTGCGTTGCAGAGTAATATCAACGATGTGGATTCAGTTCACACACTGGCTGACGTTGTCATCAATCTCTCCCTTTGCCTGAGGAGTGGTGACCCTCAGGTTACACCATCCTGAGTACACATGACTCAGGTGATTTCATTTTCTGAAAAATCAGCATTATTTGGACACATTTGTGATTTGATCTTGTTTAATTTTGAGACAAGCTGATGTGCAGATAATTTCTTATAATCTTGAATCAACCTTAAAGGCAAATAAGGCCATTTTCCTTCTGCAACCTCTCAGATGGCCACTGTTTGTCAGATTTTCCAATATAAGCATTCAAATCCAACAGGGCAGGAGAGACTGTGAAAATGTATTGGTGGACCTCACGTAAACGTTTGAGACCCATGGCCTGCTGGAGAGAACTCCTGCCCTCTGGTGGCTGTTTTCACTCACTGTCCCTTAACATTCGTCTTGAAAAAATGGTCCCTAACTTTAATTGAATTTTGAATTTGGCAGATAATTGCATGCTCCAAATACAAAGCTGGAAAGCATTTTAATTGTTCATTCATAAAGATGGTCTAAATGACCGCAAAAATCTAAATTCAGTCAAGGGGAAACGAAATAAACAGCAACAAAGCTAAGAATCATTTAATTCACTGACAAAAATATGACTGCCAGCTTGAATTGCAACATGTAAGATGATTCTTCTGAGCCCTTCATGAAATGATAAAATTGTTTGTTATGATTAGGAATGTGGGTTTTCAATATGTATTTATGTAACAATATGTTGTAATTTACTTTGTCTTATGAAATATCTGTGATAGGCTAGTTTTACAAAATAATTTTGAACTAACACCGCTGACAAACTGATTTTTATTTTGACAAAACAAACACGGTTAGGGTATTACAACCTGGAGAAAGCTTCAAAAATTAATTTGAAAGTGACAAACAATACAGATGTGTACCAAAGGAAGATGCTTTAAATGTATGAATCTGTATTAAATAAATCCATCAGAACCACACTGTATCTTCTATTGGGTTTCAACATCAGGGTCTCCCAAAGTGGAGTCATGGACTCTGAGGCTGCAATGCAGTTCTGATCAAGTTATAACATTAGTTCTGGAAGCAAACTCTATCACATTTCTGCTGTAATAGGGTCCCACTCTCATTGTCACTCATTCTCCCATTGCCCTCACAGGTCAGTCTCAGCGACAAACCCTACTGTTGTACTTCTCACTGAAGGTTTGCAACAATTTCCAAGCCTTGAAATAGGGTCACAGTGGGAAAACGTTCAGGAGGTTTTGCTTTACATCTTGTTACACTTTATATGTCAGAATGGGTGGATTGATAACAGTCTTTCGTGACCTTTTATGACACTAAAATATATTTGCACAAGGGCCATTTGTCTAGCTCTGAACCATGTGAACAGGATGAGGCCATTTGTTTCAGCTATACTACAACTAGCTCTTCAAATTAAGTTATTTACTTATCTCTTTAATGCATTACTTTCATGTCGATTTTTAAGTCACAGCCACATGAAAATGTCATTTGTTTCCTTGTAAACGGGTAAATGTTCATGTTCCTTTAACTGTAGAGCTGTTGGAGTTTTCAATCAGGATCTATCAGCAGAGCAAATACATTTTTCACATTGTGAATTCATAGTACGTTAAGGATTTATAAATATTTTTTGCAGCTGAGTAATGGATATGGTTAGTAGAAGGTATTGACGTAGAAGGATACACTTTACAGTCTCATTTATTTTAGTGGAAGGCTCCAGCATGGTAACTCCACACAGGGCTAAGTACACACAATAGGTGTTAAACAATAGGTATTAGAAAGCAGATTTGCAATTAACAAGGAGGTAGTAAGAACTGCAGATGCTGAAGTCAGAGCCAATACACTGTGGAGCTGGAGGAACTCAGAAACCCTGACACTGCTATTTATATCTGGCAGCCAGGGCTCCCTGATTGGACCAGGTTAACAGCCCCAGTCAGGGAACTCATATTATATGAGGTCCACCTGGCTGACCTCAATCTCTCTGATGGAGTATGAATTAACAGAGCCATTATTCATTGAACTAAGGGTAAATCATCAGCTATTCTGTCCCAGGCTAATCAGGTGCAGATGTAAATATATGTTTTAAAACATGCATTGTTTTAAAATTGCCCAATTAAGAGTAAATGTAGGGCAGACCAGGTAAGGATGGCAGATTTCTCACCCTAAAAGAATATTAGTGATCCAAATGGGTTTATATGGCTATAGGCCCTTACTTCCAGAATTTTACTAAATTCAAATTCCATCATCTACCATGGTGGGATGTGAACCTAGGGCACCAGAACTTTACCTGGGTGTCTAGATTCATAGTCTATCAATAATACTACAAAGCTATTTCCTCATCTGCAATGGCATAGCTGTCTCTCACAGTTATTGGCCATCAGAGGATACAACAAAACATATATTAATGGATTAATCTCTATTGAAATTATCTCATTGCCTTTACCATAAGCCAATGACTCACTATGACCTTAAGTTGTCGATTTTTGTGTTCTGCCACATAAAGACCCATATGATCCTTGTTTGCTCATGCCTCGTAGGTTTTTGCTTCTCGTGAAGATGTCATTATTACCACATTATAGTCAACATGGGGTCAGATTTGCAAATGCCTAGATTTATTTACAAAATTAAATCATAAGTGGGTAGGGATCCTTTCTCCCAATTATCTCTCAGTAAGTGTAACTGCTGGGGCAGTTTCTTCAGGGTAGGTGGTGGTAAAGTCATAGACTAATAATCTAGAAGTTCAAGGTTTGGGGATAGAGCTTTACATTCTGCCAGCTGGTGGAATTTAAATTCAATTAATTGATGAAGCCTGGAATTGAAGGTCAGGTGGCCAAGACAACCACCATTGATTGTCAGAATCTATCTGGTTCACCAATTACCAATTTCAGGAAGAAAATCTGCCATCTGTGCTTTGTCTGGCCTCCATGTAGCTCCAGATCAACAGAATGTGGCTGACTCTTCACTTCCCTCTGAAGCACTGCAGAAACTTATTCACTTCAAGGGCAGTTAGTGCAGGTCAACAAATACTAGTTTTGGCAGCGACACCAGTATCTCACACAAGAATAAAAAAATTGCTAAAACTACACTCTGCCCCTTACAGTAGTGGAAGTAGTCGCATTCTCTCTATTAAAGATCCGTAAAAATGTCCAGAATTTGCTTTTCTTTCTATTTTATCCAAGGGCACCATAATTCCCACACTTGACTGATGCAGTCCTTCTCCTGTCTGCTTGTCAGGCCAGAGGCTTAAATTAGTTAGGAACACTCAGACAATTCTGAATGCACTAAGGAAACTTCCTATTTCTAGCATCATCTCAGTTGATCCCATCTCAGCGGCTGGATGATCCACATCGCTGAAAAATGGCATTTCTGGATTGATTAGGAGATTGTTGTTGCACTTAAGGGAGATCGGTGTTCTAAAAATCACATCTGATGTGGCAAAGAAGGACAAATAATTAAGTCTTCCCCAGTTTCAGCTTTACATTCATACTGCATTGCTGTCTCTGAGAAAGGGCTTATGGATTCATTGTGTTCAGTTCTGGTCATCTTGTTTTGGGGATGATATTACTAAATTGGAAAGGGTTCAGAAAAGATTTACAAGGATGTTACTGGGAGTGGACAGTTTGAGTTATAGGAAGATGCTGAATAGGCTGGGACATTTTTCACTGGAGAGTAGGCGGTTGAGGGATAACCTTATTGAAGGGTTATAAAATCATGAGGGGCATGGATAAGGTGAATAGCAAAGGTCCTTTCTCAAGGGATGGGGAGTCTGAAACTAGAGGGCATAATTTTATGGAGAGAGGGGAAAGATTTGAAAGAACTGAGGGGCAACTTTTTCCACACAGAAGGTGGCGCATATGTGGAATGAGCTACCAGAGGAAGTGGTAGATGCAGGTAGAGTTACAACATTAAAAAGACATTTGGACAGTTACATAAATAGGAAGGGTTTAGAGTAATATGTGCCAAACACAGGCAAACGGGGTTAGTATAGTTTGGGAAACTTAGTCTTTGTGGACAAGATGGACCTAAGGGTTTGTTTCCGTGGTGTATGACTCTAAGTTGCATCTTAGAGACTTGATTCCAATCATTGTAGAACTGGTAGTATTCCATTATCAGTGTAATTGACTTTTGAATGAGACATTAACCTACCTTCACTCTCAGGTGGATAAGAATAGAGGAAACAGGAGTAGATCACATGACTCCGTGAGCCTACTCTCCCATTTCATACAATTTTTGACCTCAACCCCACTTTACCTGATCCCCACATCACTTGATGTGCCGAGGGTCCATAAAACCCATCCTGGCCATGAATATACAATTTTTATTTCTTTTGGAATGGGAACATCACTGGCAAGGCCTATATTTATTGTCCATCAGTAACTACCTTTGAGAAGGTGTGGTGAGTCTCTTTCTTGAACTGCTGATATAGAGGGTGCTGGTAGAAAGTTTTTTCCAGGATTTTGATCCAGTGACAATGAGGGAAGGGCAAAATAGTTCCACGCGTGACATTGGTTTCCAAAGGTGTTGAACAACTGGGAATCCTGGGGTTGGGAATTCCACAGAGAGAGAAGAAATTCCTCCTCATCTCAGCCTTCAGACTCCTTATCCTGGAGCAATGCCATCTAGTTCTGGGGTCCCTAGTCAGGAAAAATAGCCCCTCAGCACCTATCCTACTAAAAGCCCTCAGAATCGGTAATGATTTAATGATAATATTCCTTCTTCACCTAAACTCGAGAGAGTTATCGTCCTAAACCGCTCCACCTGTGAGCATGTGACAATCCTCTCATCCCAGAAACTAATGTAGGATATAAGAGATTTCATGATAATATTTTGAAGATGAGCAAGGATGTGCTGCCCATTGTTCTGGTCCTTATCCATTCCTGAAAAAGCACTTCAACAATTATCAGCCATTATCATATTGCTGTTCGTGAGACCTTGTGCAAGTAAGCAGCCACATTTCCTGCAGCAATGTTTATGCTTCAATAGAGCCGATAGCCTGACAGAGACCAAAGGCACTACATCATCTATGCTTCTTCATATGCCATGGTAATATCATGGATGAATGTTGAAAGGTGCTGGAAACGCCCAGCAAATCATGCAGCACATGGTGAAATAGAATTAATGTTTCAGGTCAATTTCTCATCTTTTGTCAGAAATGAGCGAGTTAGTAAAAAGGGAGATGGCATAATGGTAATGTTACGAGCAGAGGTTTATGCTGTGGGGGCTATGAACTCAAACCTCACTCAGGCTGCTAGATTATTCCAATTGACAAAATCTGAAAATTATTATTAGCCTATGTTAGGGTGGTCATGACAGCATCGTAGCAACCTATTTGGTTCATGATTGCCTTTCTGGGGAAGGAATCTGCTAAAATGTTGTGTCTAGCCTATATGTAATTCCAGACTCACATTAAACTGCTTCGGTCTCAACTGCCCTCTGAAATGGTCTTGCAAACCACTCAGTAAAGGGCAGTTAGGGATGGTAACAAATGCTGACCACTGGGTCACTAGTGGCCAATGATTCCTACATCCCATGAAGGAATAAAGAGGAAAAAATGTTGTATATTCGATTTTAAGTTAAATGCAGAAGCAGGGAAGTGGGGAGGGAGAAAAGAAAGGACAGAAGATCTGCGATGGTGTGGAAGACAAGCAAGAGCAAATAATGAAAGTAATGATGGTGTGAGGTGTGAAGAGATGGCAATGGAAGCAGCAAAGAACAAACGGTGCACCCAGAGGAGGTGTGAATGGCAATAGCAGAAGCATT
The DNA here is from genome assembly GCA_024137785.1 of Ginglymostoma cirratum. Classification (NCBI taxonomy): domain Eukaryota; kingdom Metazoa; phylum Chordata; class Chondrichthyes; order Orectolobiformes; family Ginglymostomatidae; genus Ginglymostoma; species Ginglymostoma cirratum. Next base: position 5,809,822 of record JAHRHZ010000091.1, on the reverse strand, counting down.
GCCAACAGCTGCTGCCTGAAAAGAAATGGCTACAGAGCCAATCTTTTCTGACAGCAATTTTTGCTCACGATTCTGCTTTTCCCATTTACTTCTCCTTTCCGGCCATCATTTGTGGCTTTATTGTCCCATTGCCATCTCTTTTTGCTGTTCACCATTATCCCTTTTGTCATTTCATCTCTCCTGAGACAGAATTCCCACTTTATTCTTTGACCTTCCCTAATGCCTGTGTTTGTACTTGCTTGAAGGCAGTTACATCTTTAAATTCACCGATGGAAAGACATTGATTCTAATTGTTTCTCTCCCCAGTGCTGCCCCTGACCTACTGTTTCCAGAATTCTCTGTTTTTATTACAGATTTCCAGAGTCCACAGCATTTTCCTTCCAATAGTGTTACAGATCTTGTCACAATATTAGCCGAAAAGCATTTCACATTTATTTTATCTTGCTTCCCAGTCACTTTAGATATATCTATCATCATATCCTCAAAGCAATGTACCTGTTCATGAGAGGAGGAACTTGTACATTGCTCTGCACTCATAATGACTACGGAGAGCCTTGCAGTTTATCACTGCTTACTCTGGGAGAGCACTTGTCATCAACTCAAGAGCTTTCCCAAGTGGCAATGGATGAGGCCAGAGCCACGTGGAGGATTCTGGATGTAACACTAGCATTTACCAACCCTGACACTGCACATTATGAGTCCCAAGTGTTGTGCCATTTACGCTCACAAGCTAAAAAACCGTGCCAGTAACATTTATAAGACCTGCTGTTTGAGAGATATGGGAGGCATTGCAATGAGGGGAGATGCAGCTGTTCTAACATGGCTGAGTTTCTGATTAAAAGTAAGTAGGACAGGAATCCTTCTCTAGTTACTAATTATCAGCTAGCCTGCTACATGATTAAATGAATACTTGTTTGCAGATAATTTATTATTGTTTGGCAAGCACTAGCTCCCAGTAGAGTTTGCGTTCTAAGATCCTAATTAAAATTTGAAAAGCGGTATGAGTCGAGGCTCCTTTTATGTATATTAATTAGCTCACAATCCCCATTCTGTCACAAATCTTTATATGTTACACCAAAAAGAGACAATATTCCCTCCACTCACAGAATTGAGGGTTTGAAACAGGATGAGCTAATCTCCCCAGACCATTTTCCAGTGGTTCAACCTTACTTAAACCTTTCAGTTTGCATAAAACATCAATATGTATATATCACATTAAGCCCTGCCCAGGGGTGAATTGTGAACATGTGGGACTTTGAAAATAATTGCAATGAATTTCAAAATGCAAAGTGCAGCTTAAAGGGGAGCTAACCAAAACAATGTACCGTTAACAATTTTTTCATTCTCACTGAAGACTTGCTGACTGCCTGCAGTGCACTTGTAGCATCAAGACTATCTGACCGCAAATAAAGGAGATGAGAAGGAAAAGGTAGGGATAAGTAACTGGTGGAGGTGAGGAGATCTAGAGTAATAAGAGAGGTGAGGAGAGTTTAAACCTTTAAGTATTTGGGAGTAGGAAGGGAGAAGGACCACTTCTTTTTTTTCTGGGATCTGAGCATTGCCAGAAAGATCAGTACTTGTGCCATTGCTAATTGTTGTAATATTTAAGGCTGTGGGCCTAGTGCTAGAGAGTGGATTAGTGTAGTTTTGATGGTACAAAGTTGGTGGGCTGAAAGGCCTCTTCTATGCTGTTTGATTCTATCACTCTAGGATTAATTGTCCTTGAAACAAGTACCTTGATAGACCTTTTGCAGGGGCAGTTAAGTGTCAATCACATTGCTGTGGGTCTGGAGTCACATGTAGGTCAGACTGAGTAAGGGCAGATTTCCTTCCCTAAAGGACACGGCTAAACCGGATGGGGTTTAAAATAATTGGCGGCAGTTTCATGGTCAACATTCCCGGCCAAAATTTTCCAATTTGCAGCCTAACTGCAAGGCCAATGTGTTCAGTGGTGACTGACTCTGGGCAATCACACAGATCTGCACTCCGGTGTGCCAGCCACTTGGGGCAATTTATCAACTGCAAGGAGACATGGTGGTGCCAATCAGCACCAACCCAAGGGGGAACCATAGTCAGGCCCCCCCACTGAATGGCAAAATTCTCCTCTTAATATCTTATGGGTCCTCAAGCCACAAATCCTGGGAGGACCAAAACTCCAAAGGCATGGGTTTCACTCCAGGGCAATGTTTCTCCACCTCAGCTGCAGAACTTAAGACATAGTAGGAGAGGAAAAGAAAGGATGACTTTTTGAGGGCACAGAGTTGGCATGGTGGCTCGTTATTGTAAATATTTCCAACATTTGGAAAGATAGGTTCACTTTTCACCATCAACAGTGTGTGCCAATGTCTGTTTAGCCACAATTGTAACAATGAAGGTATGGAACCTAGTCATATGTGGCACTACATGATGTTTTGTAGTCCAAGGTGTGAAGTGAAAAGTTCCTGCACAATATCAAGGCTGTGAAAACATAGACGGTGATTTACTGGTGATGCAGAGGAGAATATGTGTCAACCAAACTGATGAGAGCTCATACTGATTTATCTAGAACATGAAAAGATGGAGATACTTTGTTTGGTGATAATGATTGACCAAGCAAAGGGACATAGAAGCTTGACTACCTATCAGACTTCATTATGAAACATTCCTGTCATCAACTCATTCAAAGTACAAGTTGGGAATGTCCATTGTGAAATGTAGAAACATAGGGACAGGAGTAGGCCATTCAGCCTCTCGATCCTGTTCCTCAAGGACAGAGTTAAACAGAGTTAGAAAAGAGTTAGATTTTTAACACAGACAAATCTGCTCTCCCTGCTTTTCCTTAGAATGAAATTCCACACTTTTCTGGTTATGTTTGAGTTGCAGCACACAACGCTCACTGAGTTGCCATTTTATGTTCCAAATTTGGTTGAGAAAGCGGCACTCAAATGCAGCCAGCTAAATTAAGATTAAACATTGTATAGTTTGGCAGCTAATTCAACAAGCTTGATCTGTAGAGACTGTTGAGTTGCTCCTGTCATTTAGTGTTTCTCAGCTGAATGGAAAGCAAGAGATATTGTACATTTCTGCAAGAAACAATCAAACTTGAATTCCAGTAACGACAGATCGATATTGTTTCTGCTGATATTTCCACTGCCAGTGGAAGCCACACTGAACGGGAAATTGCAGTAATATTTCAGTCAAAAACAACCCATTTGAAATCCAGCTTTACCTCATCAACAATAACAACTAGAATTTATACGGCATCTAGCTTTACAATGTGATGCACAGAACGGAACAAACTGGGTGTTGGGCCAATGATCTTAGAATGGCAACAAAATGGTGTAAGGGATAGCTTTTAAGGAAGGTCATTAAAGAAAGAGAGATTATATTTTCTAGATTATCCCAGAAGGGAAAAAAAAACAACTAAACTTGCAAATGCGATCTACTGGTCTGACCAAACTGTATATTTCAAAATTGATGTCAAATACGATCATTTTGTTAATTTCCTAATGTTGAAGAATTTTTTTAACTGTCTTTCCCCTCAGGGAGGAGACAAGGACACAGTTAGGTGAAAGCACAGCGACAAAATCATAGAGGAAGGGTATGATGCATAGAACATTGGTCATACGTTAAGGTTGGTTGGCTCGCCGAACTGGTTTGTTGTTCCGCAGGCGTTTCGTTACCGTGCTTGGTAACATCATCAGTGCAGCCTCTGATGAAACTTCGGTGTGTTTTCCCGCCTGGTTTTTAAACTCTGGGGTCCGTTGCGATAGATTGCTTCACTTCCGGGTTTCCTCCATAGTGGAATATATATGGAGTCGAGTTCAATGTGTTTATTAATAGCCTGCTTCGTGGAGTGCCATGCTTCCAGGAATTCTCGTGCTTGTCTCTGCCGAGCCTATCCCAGGATCTTGGTGTTGTCCCAGTCGAAGTCGTGGTTCTCCTTGTCCATGTGGATTAAGATGAGTGAGTATTGGTCATAACTGAAGTATGGTGTCTCGCCACATACAAATTTCAAATAAGTTCTGGACCAGAGAGGGTCTTTTTTAATTAATTCATTTGTGGGATATGGGCGTCGCTGGCTGGCCAGCGTTATTTGCTCATCGCTAATTGCCCTTGAGAAGGTGGTGGTGAGCTGCCTTCTTGAACCACTGCAGTCCTCCTGCTGTGGGTTGACCCATAATCTATTAGGGACGGAATTCCAGGATTTTGACCCAACGACAGTGAAGGGACAGCAATATGTTTCCAAGTCGGGAAGGTGGGTGGCTTGGAGGGGAACTTGAAACTGGTGGCGTTCCCATGTAACTACTGCCAACAGAGTGGTTCGCAGCTGGCACAGGTCAGGCACCCCAGGCTTCCAGCTACCCAGTGAGATAGAGAGGGTACTGATGACTAAGGAACTTTCCATCTCTTGGTTGCCACCTAATTCTACAAAGCAAATATTAATATCTTTTTCCCTCAAACTGCCTGCCCATCAGATTCTGCCCAGGGAAAAACCATTCTTGTTTCCCTACCTCACCCTCTCCCGACTACGATATACCCAACAAGATAATGGTGGATGAGGGCTCCTGAGCCGGCAGCCGTCTGCTCTGACTACTTTCCTTCCTTCTTTTCTCGCCTTGTTTCTTCTTTTTTTCTTTACTTTTTCTTTTATCGACATACCTTCTGGAGGGAGCTCGATCGTGAAGGCAGCGGTGGCAATGGCAACGGCTGGGCGCTTTGGCGGTGAGGTGGTTGGGATGCCCCGGTGGAACTATGGTGGTCGGCGGTGGAATAGCTGGTGAGCCTGGATGGCAGTCAGTGCAGGGATCTCCCAGCACAGAGGAGAGATAAAGCCCTCTTGGGGAATGCAGGTCTTTGTGGGGAGTGCGGACCCTTGCGGGGAAAGCCTAGCATGGAGCAACTGCAGGTCTACGGCTAAAGAAGGCTAATTTTGAACGTAACTTTATTTCTTCATTTACTACTTTATACTGAGAAGAATTGTAATGTTTTACTTTTGACTTATTTCTTGAGTTTTCTGTCTGCACCTAAGATTTTGTATCTAGGTACCTTGTACCTAAGATGGTGCCAGGAAAGGCAACATTGTACACTTTTCACTGTGCTCTTGCATCCCTGTATACATGACAATAACACCTAAAGCCTACCTGACAAACATTGACGCTATGGCACCCAAATTTGAGAAGATGCTTAACTGAAACAAAGAACCGTGGATGCTGGAGATCTTAAAACAAAAACAGGAAGTTGCTGGAGAAACTCAGCAGGTCTGGCAGCCTCTGTGAAGAGACAACAGAGTCAACATTTCAAGTCCGGTGACTCCTCATCGAAACTTTTTTTTATAAGACACTTGTTAGACCTCAGCTGGAGTATTGTGCATAGTTCCGGGCACAACATTGCAGGAAAGATGTGAACTCATTGGAAAGAGTGCGGAAGTGATTGACAGGAATGGCCCCGGGAATGAAGAGCTTCAGATACGAGGAAGGATCTGGGAGTGTTCTCCTTGGAGTGAAGAGGGCTGAGAGGAGATCTGATGCAGGTTTACAATATCGGGCTGGATACCCTGGATAGGGAGAAATTGCTTCCACTCTTAAAAGGAAGAAGAATGTGATGACAGGGATTTGAAATGATTTGCAAAAGAAGCAAACTTGATGTGAGAAAAACTTCTTTTGTCGGCGAGTAGTTAGAATATGATCTAATATGGAAATATAACAAAATTTTTACATGGCTGTCAGATCAACAATCCAAAAATTCTGTCACTAACAGCATAGATGCCACACAAACCAGGGAAAGGCTCAAGGAGCTCGCTCATTGTATTCTACCAGGTTTAGAACACAACACGCCCCCAACCAAACATGATCTCAAACAAGACCACAAGAAAGTGACTTCACAAGCTTCAAAATCTCCCCTCCCCCGACCGCATCCCAAAATTAGCCCAGCTCATCCCCGCCTCCCTAACCTGTCCTTCCTCCCACCTATCCCTGCTCCCACCCCAAGCCCCACCCCCATCTCCGACCTAATAACCTCATCCCACCCCCTTGACCTGTCCGTCCTCCCTGGACTGACCTATCTCCTCCCTAACCCCCCCACCCCCCCCACCTACACTCACCTTTACTGGCTCCATCCCTGCCTCTTTGACCTGTCTGTCTCCTCTCAACCTATCCTCTCCTCTATCCATCCTCTATCCGCCTCCCCCTCTCTCCCTATTTATTTCAGAACCCCCTTCCCCTCCCCCATTTCTGAAGAAGGGTCTAGGCCTGAACGTCAGCTTTCCTGCTCCTATGATGCTGCCTGGCCTGCTGTGTTCATCCAGCTCTACACCTCGTTATCACAAGAAAGTGAAACCAGGGAAAAACCACAGCGAAAAAGTGGCAGAGGTGGTGCAGGTAGTTCGGCTATTACTGGCAGAACTGATCACATGACTGTGACATCAGTAAGAGAGAAGGCAACTAATCTGGAATAAGCATGTTAAGAGTGAGGTGATCTTAGAGCGATGTATTTGAGAACCTACTATATACAGACATAAATAGAGTGTTACCCTTGATAAATAGTTGAAGAGTTTTACATAGTGATAAGGAGCAAGTAGGCTTAGGACAATGTATGCGCAGACACCCATAATCTAGGATACTCTGGACCTTAATGTTCTGACAGTGGTATTGATTTAAAGCAAAAGGAGTGACAAAAATGACAAGAACTCATAAAATAATAAATAAAAATTTGGAGAGTGGTGTGTAAGATCCAGGCGGGGGTTAGGAGCTTGATACATGTCAGAGGCTCAATGTTGGGATCGCTGTGGAATGTTGGTAGCAAGTCTATGGTGCAGACTGACAGATTCAAAAGGCAATAAAGAATACCTTCAGCAAAAAATGAAAGAAAGCAGCTAAATCGTTGCTTCACAGACCCCACATGAGAATAAACAACTCTATTTCTCTTTCATAAACTCCGTTAGAATCTGCTATCAGTGTTAGAAATTGATAACGACATTTGAAGACTATAAATGGGAATTGGTTGTCTAGCAACTGTAATGGTTTTAGCTTCTCCAATCTCCTCAATAGATTACTAGAGTTTAGCTAGTGTTAATGAAGCTCTAGGATTAATCCATTGCTGTTAAGTGAATGCTGCCCAGGACCGTGACACATTAGTCACAGTGCGGCTTCAGATAAGCTATCTCAAAATATTTATGAGTTCTTAGATATGAAAAATAAAATTGCATCCAGTGATCTCAGTCTGCTAGAATGGCACCAGAGACTCCAGATGCTGGGGGTTGGGGGCTTGGGGGGAAATTTTTGTGATTTAAGCCTTCAACGCTGTCCTTTCATTTCAGGTGTTCACTTCTTAACTGCTGCCAAAAGGCTTAAGAAATATTCCCCTCACAGTTAAGAACCGTTTCTTGCCAAAGCAAATTTCAGAGGAAATGGAGAACATCTTCACACTGTGGGAAGGAAGGGCTCATTTGTATTATATTCCCCTGACTGGATGAGGTGAGATTCTGAGAGATCAGACCAGTGGTCACTAACGTGCGTTGCTATCTCCAATAACGACACCCAATCTCACCTCTCAGATTGTGACCCGAGATGTTATTTCATTGGTGAGTTATTGGATGGTCCTATTTGCCAATGGTAAAACTGTTTCAGATTGGGCAGTGTTTCATTGTGTTTTGCTAGAATCTTACAATTGGGACCAACAGAATAGATGTCATTGTTGTGATTTAGCACAATAGAACTTAATTGCTCCCTGGCCAACATCTCCATCTCAGGCTTGCTGCAGTTTTCCAGTGAAATTCAGCGCATTCTGGAAGAACAGCACCTCATTTTCCACCAGGGACCCTGCAGCCCTCCAGTCTCTATATCATGTTCTTTAACTTTCAAGTTTGACCTCTGCCATGTCCTTACCCCAATACCCACACATCAGGCCTCACTATCACATTGTCTGCTATTACTCACCACCCACAGTTAGTCACTAACAGTCTTCATTAACCAATATTCACCCTACTAGCCAGATTGTGACCTACTCCTTTATCTGTCTAACAGCTCTTCTCTCTCTCTCGCTTTTATCCCCACCTACTGTTTACTCCTTACCCCCTCCCCCCACTCTACCTTCTGCATATAAACCAACCTTTACCTAGCTACCGAGATAACAAGCATGGGGCTGGATGAACACAGCAGGTCAAGCAGCATCATAGGAGCAGGAAAACTTGATGTTTCGGGCCTAAACCCTTCATCAGAAATGGGGGAGGGGAAGAGGGTTCTGAAATAAATAGGGAGAGAGGGGGAGGCGGATAGAGGAGAGGATAGGTGGAGAGGAGGCAGACAAGTCGAAAAGGCGGGGATGGAGCCAGTAAAGGTGAGTGTAGGTAGGTGGGTAGGGAGGAGATAGGTCAGTCCAGGGAGGACGGACAGGTCAAGGGGGCGGGATGATGTTAGTAGATAGGAGATGGGGGTGTGGCTTGAGGTGAGAGGAAAAACAGGTTAGGGAGGTGGAGATGACCTGGGCTGGTTTTGGGATGCGGTTGGGGGAGGGGAGATTTTGAAGCTTGTGAAATCCACATTGATGCCATTGGGCTGCAGGGTTCCCAGGCTGAATATGATTTGCTGTTCCTGCAGCCTTCGGGTGGCATCACTGTGGCATTGTAGGAGGCCAAGGATGGACATGTCATCTGAGGAATGGGAGGGGGTGTTGAAATGGTTTGCGACTGGGAGGTGCAGTTGTTTGTTGCGAATTAGGATTCTCCAGCATCTGCAGTACCTTTTATCCCTTTACCTAGCTACCATCAGTTCTGAGGAAGAGCCATTCAACCTGAAACGTTAACTCTAATTTCTCTCCACAGATGCTGCCAGACCTGCTGAGTTGCTTTTTCCAGCAACTTCTGCTTTTGCTTTTGATTTGCAGTGTTCCACAGTTCTTTCAGTTTTTAATTGTTTTTACGCAGTTGAATAAAAAGAAAGTACCTACATTTATGTATCATCTTCTAAAACCACAGAATGTCCCAAATAGATAACATTCAAAAACAAGGCAAAATGTAGGCATCGTGTCATTACAGCTGGTCCAGATGCTAGCTCTTTTATATAAAACTGACTCTCAATTACCAGCAATTTTGCTGGATGAATGTTGACTAAGATAGCCGACAATTGTCTTCCATTCCTCTCACTGGCATATATAACTTCTTTTTCAACAATGGCCTCCTTCATTTCATAGCTCACTCAGCACCATATCTCGTCTGTTTCATTGAAAATTAGTCATAATTATTAATATTGACCATTGTCTTCTGTGGCCTTCAATGGCAGCATCTCACTCTTGAGTTTGAGGTTTGCGAGTTCATATCTCATGCTCGGGATTTACTGCACAAATAACTACTGACATATCACACCGGTGGAGACGCATCTACAAGATATATGTCAAATTAAGGCCTCCCCTGCCATTTCAGAGACAAAAAAGTTCCCTCAGCTGAACGTCGAAGATGTGCAGGAGAGTTATTATCGGTGGACAGGCCAACATATGTCCCTCATTCACCATCACAAGAAAACAGATAATCAGCTCAATGTCACCACTGGTTGTGTGTGTGGGCTTGTTGTGTACTAGGTAGTTGTCTGTCCTAATTTATAATAATGACCACACATCAAAAAAAAAATGAGTTCTCAAATCCTTTGGGATATCTTGAGGTTGTGAGAAGTGCTGTTTAAATTCAAGCATTTATTTCTTCCTTGTTGACGTCGGTCACGTGTAAGATTTTGTTTTTTGGTGCATGGGTTTGGCTTGACTTTCAATGAAATGCCTGAGGAAATAAAACACAGCGATGTGGTGCTGGGGCTACTTTTATTTTTAAATTCATTCACGGGATGAGAGTGTCGCTGGATGAGAAACATTTATTGCCCATCCCTAATTGCCCAGAGGGCAGTTCAGAGTCAATCACATTGCTGTGGGTCTGGAGTCACATGTATGGCAGACCAGATAAGGATGGCAGTTTCCTTCCCTGAAGGACATTTGTGAGCCAAGGGGGCTTTTTCCTAACAGTTGACAATGGATCCACGTTCATCATTAGATTCTTAATTCCAGATATTTAGTGAATTCACATTCCACCAGCAGCCATGGTGGGATTTGAGCCTGGGTCTCCAGAACATTATCTGGGTCTCTGGATTAAACAGTCCAGCAATAATACCACTAGGCCATTGCCTCCCCCTAATACTGTCTAGCAGTACCAGAGACTTGGGTTTAATTCCACCCTTGGACCACTGTCAGTGTAGAGTTTGCACATTCTCCCTGTGTGTGCGTGTGGGTTTCCTTGCACGGCCCAAAGATGTGCACATTAAGTGGATTGACCATGCTAAATTGCCCATAGTGTCCAGTGATGCGCAGGCTAGATGAGTTAGCTGTAGGAAATGCAGGGGCACGGTGGGTCTGGGTGGGATGTCCTTCCAAGGGTCAGTGTGGACTTGATGGGCCAAGTGGCCTGCTTCCACACTGAAGGGATTCTATTAACAGAAAGCTATGGGAAGCAAAGTTCAACCATACCGTGTTGTGTCCAATTGAATATTTTTACTGAGCTCCGATTTCTCAGTTACAGCTTTTAGTTTTTCCAGGTGGATTAGAAATCAGGAACATTAAAAATTGAATCACCATGCTTTACAGCACCACAATGAAGTGCCATCAAATTACCATCATTGTTTAATTTAGTGTCCTTTGTGGGGATAGAGGCATTTTCCACATGGCTCTCCCACTCATGTGCTGTAACTTTAAGATAGGAACGTCAGAAACTTGTTACAAGTAGAATGTTGAAGGGGAGAACCTGAGTCTTACGTAGGGGCGATCAATAAAATGTGTAAGGTTTTAATAGAACAATCCAATTTCCTACATTATCATTGTAGTTGGGCCAATGGACTGAAACAGGTCTGAGAGAGGAAAACAGAATGGACAGGCAATTGGCTAATAGAATTTAATACAGAGAATATTGGAAGACGGTGACACAGTGGTAATGTCACCGGGCAAGCTATCTAGAGGGTAAGGCTAATATTCTGAGGATATGCGTCCAAATCCTGCCGTGGCCAATGGTCAATTTTGAATCCTGGAGTATAAAGCTAGTCCCAGTACTCATGGCCATTACAACTAACATCAATTGCTATAAAATCCCATCTGGTTCACTAATGTCCTTTGAGGATGGCAGCCTGCCAACTTTGCCTAACCCAGACCCCACAGTTGATTCCGAGCTGCCTTCTAAGCTCCTCAAGTGTTAGGTTTGGGCAACAAAGGCTGGTCTTGCCAGTGATGCCTGCACCCCCTCAAAGAATTATTTACTTAAAAATATGACATGATGCACTTTGGAAGAAGGAATTGTTTAAAAAGTTATGCAGGGACAAATGAATCATCTTGAAGATGACAGGAAATATTGAGATAATAAGTACATGGGATCTTTGGTTCATAAATAGAGATGCTGAATACAAAAGCTGGGAAGTTACGTGGAACCTGTATAAAATGCTGGTTAGGTTCCATCTCGTGTATTGCACCCAGTCCTGGTCAGTGCATGTTAGGAACTGCACAAAGGTTCTGGAGAAGGTGTTGGCAACAGCTGGGGATGGAATTGATAAGTCACTAGCTTCTAATTGACAGCGTATGTTAGGTTGCTTGAGAGAGCAGCAAAAAGGGAGGAAAACGGATAGCATAATGGCTAAAAACATGTTACAGTGCATGTGAGAGGATGGTGCAAGACAGCTAAGTGTGGCAGGAGGAACTACAAGCAGGTGCTTAGGAAGACACTACTGGAAAAGGTTGGTAAGAGATTCGGAAGGACCAGAAAATGAGTTTCAAAGTGACAACTAAGAAAAGTGCCAGCCGTAGGGAGCAATGCAGGGAATCATTATGTGATGCGACTGATGGCTTGAAGTAATGTCACAAGAGGTTGACTCAAACACAGTGGGTCAAGTAACGTCTACTTGACTATTTGGCCGCTTGTCTGCACTGTGACACCACTGGTTCTCTGATCTCTTGCCTTCTCTATTCTGCATGACAGGGGCAAGCTGTGATATCACTGTCAAAGGGAATATGGAGCCAGTTTCTGCCTCTATAGAGCGGCCAGCACCACATATTAGTTGCCTGCCTCTGGTCTGGCTGCTTTTACAACACAGACACAATGTGGGATTGAGACTTGGAAATGATCTTGGTGTAGTGTTCTTGACCCCAGACTGAGAATCAGACTCTGCATCTCCATATTTCTTGCATCCAGTTTCTTTTTTAATGAGACTTGCTGAAACATGAAGTTTCACTGAAATTCTAACTTGACATTAAAGAAAAAGATGGCTTTGAAGTCTGGTTGTTTATTGGTTTTCAATTCAATTATGTGACCTTTGGGCTTTGTGGTCAAATATTCCAAGGCCTGTAAGTGCTATTTTTCACCACAGATGAGTGATCATGTCTATTGGTGGAAAATAAAACACCGTCCACAACCACTCACAAGTCACTATGGTTTCAAAAACCTTTTAGCCTTTGTAGTGCATGCAGATTTAGCCAATTCTACACCTGGCCACAGGAACCAGCTTCCTGTGTTTCATTTAAACTATCTGTGCTGTTCCAGGGCTGTATAGCCTCACACATGTCAACCACATGTTCCAAGTAAAGTATTATCAATTTCCACTACCCCAACTGTAAGGCACCTTAGAGAGAGCAGCATTCCTTTGGTACTGCTTTGGGGTGTTAGCCTTGATTTCTGGGCTCAAATGTACATAATTGGGACTAGAACCACAACCATTGAACTCACAAACAAGAGTCCTACTAATTCTGAGCCATGTCAGTTTCAGTACAAGGGTTTTAAAGGGGCAGGAACATTATATTGAATAGAATACAGATGATTGAGTTGTTAAATTGTGAGATAAACATTGGAAGACAAATGATGTGTCAAATAGCTCCAAGTTGGAAAGAGGTAAAATGAGATGTGACTGAAAATAGCCCATTGCTGCACTCCCCACACATGCCAGGAGTATGATTGCAAATCTGTAGACATTCCCGTTGGGAATCTTCTATTAATATTAACTGCCCGAGCAAAATGAGGCTGAGACTGCAATATCACAAATGCAGAATTGGAGGTGGGTGGAGATAGCCTTCCTGAAGACTGAGTTGAGCTCAGTTCAATCAGCACAGGAAGTCAAACATGCAAATGTGTTTAGGAATAGATAAAAGGTGGTGATCTAGTGGTAATATCATTGGACTAGTAATCCAGAACCCAAGGCTAATGGTTTGTCTTGACATAGGTTCAAATCTCATCACAGGGAAGGGTGAAGTTTGACTTCAGCTTCGGAGGGCCCCTACTGTGGTAATGTTCCTACTCCTGGACTGGGAGGCCCAGGTTCACATCCCAGCTGTGCCAGAGGTGCATAGTAACATTTCTGAACATGTTGATCAGAAACAAAATAGAACAGGGAGTTGAAATAATGACTCACAGAGTCTGAATCCTGCTCAGAATGATGTGGACATTGATTGGCAAAGTCTTGTCCAACTTGACCTTTGGTATCTCTAATCTAGAGCACTGTAACCTCACTAGTGGTTGCACGGATTGGAGAACAGGAGGTCTATTGACAATTGACCTATGAATTAGATCTCACCTTAAGAGGCTTTGCTCCAAACTTCCAAATCTCCCCATTTGCACCAAGTCTTCCATTTCCAGCCAATTCTCGTCCTATTTTGGATTTTTAGCAATCGTTCTTGGATCTTCCAGTGTAGCATTTGGTAAATGTTGTGTTTACTTTTTAAAACTGTTGGTAGAAAGTAAAGATCAGGACACAATGGCAAAGAGCAAAGAAGGCAAGATGGGGCTGAGGGGAAAAGAGAACTTTTCATTTCGTCATGGAGCAATGAAGAAATGATTGAATGAAAAACAATTTATTTATTGTCACTTGTATTTTACAGTGAATGATACAGTAAAATACAGTGAAAAGCTTCAACAGCCACCACAGTCTGGCGCCATTTTGAATAGTTTGTGAATAAAGAGGATAAAAGATATAACTGAGAGCCCTGAGCCCTGAGCCAGCTCACTGACAACGCCAGCAGCACCATCCCTCCTCCACCTCCTCACTGCCACCTACACAGGACCCACCAACATCGGAGTCACCAATCTTTAGGTGCCACCTCTTTGCCAATGGGCTCACTTCGCCAATGCATCCGCTGAGGCTGATGCTTGGCCCCGTGCTGAACCCACATTCACTCTGCAGCCAGGAGTCCCCGGCTTCGCTGCCACCTTGATGAGAGTCCCGGTTCTGGGAGTACCTCGCTGCCGCCACTGTAGTTGCTGCCTCGCCAATGCTCAGCGTCCTCATTTTGGGCCTAATGCAACCAGGAACTCCTGGCTCTGCTGCCAGACCAGGCTGCCACCAACATCTCGCTGTGACTCTCCCTCTGGCTGCGCTCCCCCTCCTCCGAGATGTCACCTTGTCAGGGTCGCCATGTTGAAAGGTCGACTACCACCGCTGCCTCTGAACACTGGAGGAGCCTTGCCACTGCTGCCACTGCCAGCCCAGAGAAAGGAGAACAATCACTATATCTGTATCAGTCTTGCTGCTTTCAGTGTGTTAAGCATTTCTTAAATTAGATGAAGAACAAGCGAATCTATTACAACAGCATCGAGGGAGCACATTTTCCAGCATTGGTAGTTTGGGCCTTTTGAGAACACAGAAACATGAAAAGTAATTGTGTTAGGGACAACTCATAGTCAATCCATGCTTCCTCAACTGAAGATCAAGTCGTGCTTTGCTGTTCATTTTGGTGCCTCCTACACTGTAGTTGGACACAGTTTATGCGGGTACATCTTTAATTGTTTGCCAAAATAAGCCAAGGGCAAATGTCTGAGATGCCACTCCTTTAAAACAGCTCCATTATATTTTATATAACGTAGATGTAATACCACCTACCTCCACCAAGTGGCAACATTGTACTTCGTAAATTCTTCAGTGACGAGCTCTGTACAAATGCTTCATTGTGCTATCCTATAGTCATACAGCGCACAACAGACCTTTTGGTCCAAATCAACCGCGCTGACCAAACAATCAGTCTGACTTAGTCCCAATAGCCAGCATTTGGTCTATATCCTTTTAAACCCTTATGTACCCATCCAGAAGCCTTTCAAATGTTGTAAATGTATCTGCCTCCACCGCTACCTCTGGTAGCTCATTACATACATGCACTACCTCTGCATGAAATACTTACCCCTCAGATCCCTTCTAAATCTTTCCTCTCTCACCTTAAACCTATGCCGTCTAGTGTTGAACTCCCCCACTCTAGGATCACCCCTCAGCCTTTGATGCTCCAGGGGAGAACGCATATTCAACATCTCACTGGAGCTCAAACCCTCCAGTTCCGGCAACATCCTTGTAAATCTTTTCTGCACCCCCTTAAGTTTAACAACATCCTTCCTATAAAAGGAAGACCAGAATTGTACGCTGTACTCCAAAAGTGGCCTCACCAATGTCCTGTACAGCCCCCGTTGTGACCAATGAAGGCAAGCTTGCCAAATCCTCACTATCACCCGCCAGAAGCACATAGTGATTTTAACTCATCAGCTCTTCCAAATATGGTACAGATAGCTTGATATATGGTGTGAGGACTCAGTTTTGTGTCACACATCATGCATTAGCCTCACCTCAGAATGAGTGGAGGAACACGATATAGGTTCTCTGAGGTACAATCTCTGAGGGTATATCAGGAAGAAGTTATTATCACCCATGAATATTACAATAGACCTGAAGCTTTCCGATTAAAAAGGTAGTTCCATAGAGTCAATGTACATAGAATATCATCCACCTGTTAAAAAACATTAAATAACAATGACAGCTATGCTGAAGTGGAGCAAAAGAGGTTGGAGGCTTGTGGCAGATCAGTCATCATCTTGGTGAATGGCAGGGGAGGCTTGAGGGGCCGAATGGCGTATTCCTTTTCCTATTTCTTAAATTCTTACTCGAGGAGAGTATGATAATTGAATATGAATTCATAATTAGAGAATTGCAATATAATTTTAAAGAAAAGTAATGCAAATGTTAGACGTGCATATGCAGGTAAATACAGGTGGGATGTAACCCTTTGTTTGAATCGTATATTGGAGAGATGGTGTGTGATAGATCAACAGGTCTTTTCTTACTATGGCATATGTATATGTACATACTTAATATATCTTATCTGTGAAACAATATTCAATATAAATAGATCTGCTTTTCCCTCCTTGCCGGGGGAGAGTGGGAACTATATGCAATGCCAAGTCCTGAAAAAGTGGCTTTTCTTGATTTTTTTTTGAATGATTACGAAAGCCAGTAATAAAGGTTACACTGCCGTCCTCTGCTAACAATTGAATCCTTGAACGAAATCTCCATGTTAGAGATCTACCTGAGTTGGACATCACTCAGGTTCTGGGTCACTGGCATTACCCAAAGTCCACTCATTGCTCGAAGATGTAAGTGAGGGATGCCAATTTGTTCACCTAGCTCTTTTTTCCATAGCAACCCAACCATCACAGTGCAGAATTCAACTGCTCAACGATTTATTGCTTTTGGAATTCCAATATTTCAACTCTAATTATTTCTAATCAGCTTCTTCAGAGAAACATTGAAACATAGAAACATAGAAAATAGGTACAGGAATAGACCATTCGGCCCTTCCAGCCTGGACCACTATTCAGTACGATCATGACTGATTATGCACTCTCAGTATCCCACTCCCACTTTCTCCCCATACCCCTTGATCCCTTTAGCTACAAGGGCCACCTCCAGCTCCCCCTTGAATACATCTAATGAACTGGCCCCAACAACTTTCTGTGGTACAGGATTCCACAGGTTCACAACTCTTTGAGTGAAGAAATTCTTCCTCATCTCAGTCCTGAATGACTCGCTCCTTATTTTAAGACTGTGACCCCCTAGCTCTAGACTTCTTCAACATTGGAAACATTCTTCCTGCATCTAGCCTGTCCAGTCCAATCAGGATTTTATACGTTTCTGAGAGATCCCCCCCCACCCTCAGTCTTCTTAATGCAGCGAGTACAGGCACAGTCGACCCAGTCTTTCTTCAGTTACAGCGTACTTCTGGAACAGATGGAATTTGAGCCCAGGCCTTCTGGCCCAGAGGTATGGACACTACCCACTCCACCACAAGCAACCTCTGTGCGTCTATTATACGTTTATTTACTCTGTTGCCCTCTCCAAAGATGCTGAGTTTCTCTTACACTCTGTTTTATTTCAGATTTCCATCAATTGAAGTATTTTGCTTCTGCTACTACAAAATGTTAGCCATGTTCACCAAGATGGCTGTGTCCCAGCCTGCATTATTCACTTTGTTCAGTTTCTGATGACTGAAAAAATGTGCCTGCTTTGAGGTGATTCTAAGTATTTTGGATTAAAATGTCACCTTTAGCTTTACTCTAAGATTATCAACTGAGCACATGAGTTGACAGCTTTGGGCATCAGGGTGTCAAACCATCTGAAATTGGGACATGACTCAGTCCGGTTTGAGAGCTGGACCCTCTTACCACGCCCTTTCAATGACAAAGAAAAGAACAAATAAGTTTCCATTAAATAAGTGGAGCTGCAGGACTAAAAAAAGTCTTAAAATTCAGTCCAATAATCATGAACAAAATGATGACTTTTTTTTGCAAAAGAAAATCACTGTTTCCCAAAACAATCTGCAATAGCTGTCCAACTTGGGAAGTTAAATCATTCAATTGAGTGAAAAGGGGCTGGGGAGTATAAACAGCTCAATTGTCATCAGCTTCAAGGTTAATGTTATTTCCGAATTTTGCATTGAGCTGGACTTTTACTTTTGCCATTTGCGCTTGGGTCCAGTGGCCAGTTTCTGAGCACATTTTAAAAAAGCATCGCATTCAATCATGAATTAAATGTTTCTATTGTTAACTTTGTGTCCACAAGAGCCAATTCTTCATTCAAATGAATGAGTATTAACAGGGTTTATTAAATAGAACCATATAAAGTGGATGAGGAAGTTCTGATGAAGACTCATACAGAACTTGAAATGTTAGCTCTGTTTCTCTCCCGACAGGCGCTGTTGAGTTTCTCTATTAACTTCTGTTTTTGTTTCAGATCTCCAGCATCCACACTTCTTTGTTCAACATATTTCAGAAAGTCATTTACTATTTTAAAATCAGGTTACTTGCACATTTTAGTAGGAAAGCTTATTTATTTTTTGTGATAAACACCTGCCCGATTTGATCATTAATACTGCACCCAGTCAGAAATATAAAGTGCGTGAAGAAATTTTAAGATGGTACGTACTGGTCTGGATTTAATGATTGGCTAATGACAGAAAACAGACAGAAAGCATGAATGTGTCTTTCTCGCATTGGCAGACTGTAACTCGTGGGGTGCCACAAAGATCAGGACTGGAGCACTAGCTGCTCACAATACATTTCAATGATTTGGATGTGGGGACCAAGTGTAATAGTTTAACATTTGCAAATGATGCAAAGCTCAGAGAATAGCGCTACTTTGGAATTCTGTATTCCAGAAGGCTGTGGTGGGTCAGCTTTGGAGTAAATGTACAAGAAGTTGGCAAATGCTTGATTATCAATGGCATAAAAGGATGGTGTGTGTAAAAGGCATTGATATGTTTGATCGGCTATGATCATATTAAATGGTAGAGGTTCAATGGGCTGAATGGCCTACTCCTGTCTTATGTTCCTATATTTTTTGAAACAAGCTTTTTTTTAAAGTATTAAAACACTGCCACATAATTTAAAACAACATATTAGGAAATCGACCTTGAAGTTAAAATTAATGGATGCCAAATCCTTGAGTTTCACTACCAAACTGCTTGTAATACAGGAACTGAGAGCATGGGATCACCACTTAGCTGCTGGTTCGCGACTATTTTCTGCTGCTGGGGATTGTACGATGTTTGCCAGTTATTGGAACTTCACTCCATTCATTCTAGGCACTCTTTAAAGAACTAATACTTTGTGACAAGCTTCGTTGTTCCTTGCTAAGCTATCTGTTCTTGATGCTATTGTAATGCCTAACCAGCCAATGGCCACTGAGGTCTATGAATAACAAAACTTCTATCCACATATTGAGGGAAACTGCTTTATTCTACGCTTTAATGTAATATTGTTACTAATGTAGTGAGATACTTCTCCATAGTATCTCTAGGTTGCCAGTGACTACACACACTCATAAAGCTTGTTTCCTTATCTTTGAATAAGGCTTTTCCACTTCTGATGTAACATAACACTCTTTCATTGGTTTACTAATTACTGACCTTTACTACAGTCTCTGAAGCCCCTTTATTTCTATGCTTTGTCTTGCTTGATGTCTCCTCTTATTCTTTCATACTGAAATCAAAAGTCACATTATCAGTTAAGTCACCACTGATTGCTGGGATCTTGCTCTGCATTTTGGAATGCCTAAATGCCCCTCCCAGTGCAGAATTTCCTCTCTGATTGATTATGGTACTGTTTGGAGCCAGTCCTATTCCTTGCAGTGATTGTAACCAGGTGGATGGCATTGACTATGAGATCCCTGATTGGAGCTGTTAACCTGGGCTAATCAGGGAGCCCTGGCTGACTAATATAAGCAGGAAACTCAGAATGTCCTCAATTCAAGGACTGACTCTGAGCTGGCTGGCTACAGCTAATGTACTGTGCACAGGTAGATAAAGGGTGACTTGGTGATGGGATATCGTTAGTTATTTTATTCCTAATCTTTTGGTGTTTTGACGGGGTGTTTAAGAGACTCATGATGTCAATTTGGGGCCTAGCCATCCTCAATGTTTCCTGGAGCCACTGACAGATTTTGAACTTTGATCTCTACCTGCATAAAAAATTGCATCACCTGCTCCTACTTCATATCCTTCTTGGATTAAGGAAAGTCCAACATTCACTCATCCTGACTACAATGCTATCAATGACTACAGTCAGTGCCATCACTGATTACAATGTAATTAATTAATACTTTAATGCACTGTGGTCACAACAGCTTGCCAGACAGCGCACATGTCTGTGGAGAAGGCCTCATTTGATTCTCACAGCTGCTGAGTTCATCAGTTGAGTTTTGCTTTTCTATGGTTAATTTCTTTTAGGGATAAAGTATCCATCAAATGTTTTACTGAATGCGTCATAAACGGCCATGCTTTCTTTTCTATGCTTCGTCTTACCAGAACATCATCAGCTACGGGACCTACACATATACAAACATGCTGATTTAATGCTGCTGTTTCGTTGCATGCAAGCATGTTGCGATTCTGCAGCACCTAAGCTCCCACTTCTGGCATCATTGTGGGCTCTCCATGTTATCAAATGACAGTAGGATGGAAAAGTTTCTACTAGACCTGCCGTCCCTATGGGCTATTGGCACTTTCTAGTTGGGTGAGAATATTGGTTTTCCTTTCCTGCTGTTGAGGTGTTCCATTTCTCTGCCTTTACTCTTGAGATTCTTGCCAAATTACAGCTTGCCCTCAAAGTCTAAGGTTCTTTTCTCCCTGTTCGGATTCTTTCCTTTCTGTTGACTCATATTCCAGGTTTTCTGTGGTTCCTTGCCTGCCTTTGAAGTTTTCTTCTATTCCACTTTAGGATTCAAAGTCTTCCAAAGTTTTGCCCTGCCTGATCTTTCGAGTCTGGCTAGCTGCCACCAATTACCTGCCTGGCCCTAATTTGCAGTGTGACCATTTTGTTGAATGCGCTCTTCATGCAGTTCCCACTTTTGCGGATACACCCACAGTCACCCTACTGCTTCTCTAGTTTCAAAACATGACGCTCACTTTTTGAAGCTGGAGGCACTTGCCTCATGTACGATCTTCTAGGGAGCAGAAAATGTCCACAATTGCCCCACAGCCCAGGATGGGCACCCCACACAGCTGAGATAGCTTGCCATCCCAATTAGCCTGCTTTGGGGCTATTTAATTTAAATTGGAGACAAGTCTATTTGCTCAGGACCTAGGCAATACTTTCCATTCAAACTCTAGAAGAGGAAAACCTACCTAACAAAGACCTGTGTTCAAATATCTGTGCATTAATCAGCTGAGTCACTTTCTGTGAGCAAATCTAACCATTAACCTCCAATTCAGAAAGAAAGGAAGCAGAACGACAATAGTTCAGGGACAAACACGCTTTATTCTGTCATATGACAAGCAGTTTGATAAATTGTGTACTAAACAGTCCGATGGTCTTGTTACCACATTCAAGGTGGCAATATTGAAGCCTGTGTATAAAGGATTTGCTTGAGCTTCCTTGAGCCTTGTGGAAACTCAGATACAATATGTATATGTTTGTTTTGTCTGGACTTGTAGCACTTAATGATGTTGACTTTGCAATATATTAGCCCAACAGCAGGAACACATAACTTCTTGTACTGTGCAGGAAGGACTAACGGTAATGACAACAACTTGCATTTATATTGCACATTTAACTTCATGAAATATCCCAATGAGCTTTGCAGGGTCGTTAGAAAACAAAACCTGACACTGAACCACATAAGGAGATTACAGAGCAGTTGACTAAAGGCTTGATAAAAGGGGTACCTTTTAAGGAATATCTTAAAATTGGAAGAGAGAGGCAAAGAGACAGAGATTATATGGAAGGGATTGACAGAGATTTAGGTGCAGAGCAACTGAAGGCATAGTCATTAGTGTGGAGTGATTCAAATCAGGGATATGCAAGACACCAGAATTGGAGGAGTGCAAGAAGCTAAAGGGTAGGAAATATTACAGAAATAGAGTAGGGTGAGGTGATGGAACAATCTGAATTTGGAAATTGAGAGTCAATGTAAGTCAATAAGAACAGGGGAAATGGGCAAATTGAATTTGATGTGAGTTAGGGTAACTGTACAGAGTCCTGGATGGACTTCAGTTTATAAGAGGCTGTAAGATTGGATGCTAGCCAGGATTGTGTTGGAAGTCAAGTCCAGAAGGAACAAGAGCATGGATGAAGGTTTCAGCAGGAGACAAGCAAAAGCAGACCAGAGTTAGGTGATGATATGGAAGTGGGACGTACCTGCCTTATTGATGGTGGTTAGATGTTCACCTCAGGGTGAAATGCACATAAATGATGACAGTTCTGATGGGCTCATCAAGTCTGATGAAAGACCATCAATTTAAGAAATTACTTTGGATTCTCTCCACAGAATACCAATACTGCTGAGGTTTTCCAGAATTCTGAATTTGTATTTCACATTTGCAGGACTTCTACTTTTGTATGACTCCTTTCATCATGTGGCTTAAAACATGGAGGTGTGCTTCTCCAGTTCTCTCCTGCTGTCTCCTGTCAAGAGCTGTCCTTCTGCAAGATGTTTGGTTGTTGTGATTATCATGGCTGTTTGGTTGCCACTTCTGAATTATAAGTGCATGAGGCTGAACTGATTAACGTAAAGCAAAGAGTTAAAATACTGATTAATATAAATTTTTGCTGAGAGTCCCATGTCTGCGGACCTGTCTTCCCCAGACAGTAGTGGAGACAGGATCATGGAGTACTTTTTTAGGATGATTTAGATAGATTCTGGATTGGCATAAAGTCAAGTGTTTAGGGGATAGAAAGAAAAGAGGAATTGAGGCCACAATCAGATCTGCCATAACCTTCTCAAACGATGGAAAGGGCTTGAGGGGACAGATGACATACTCCTGCTCCTAATATGTTTGTATGTAAGGTTGAACTCATTCATCTTGACAACTCACGTCAGATTATTAAACTTCTTCTTGTAATACGCCCATGTTCTTCAAGCCATGGCATTGACAATCATGTTTACTTCCTCTTACTGCCTCCTCAGCATATGCCTGAAATCATTTCTGCCTCTCTATAATTCAGGATGTCTCCCCTTCTCTTCACCTCCTTGCACCAAATGTCCAGTGCGTGCAGTAAATTTCGGGAAGTTCTCTGTCATTCATCTTCAACCAATCCTCATGACATCAGATGGAGCACACAGAGGCCTGGCACCATTTCTTTTAGGCAAAATGCACCTTCTCTTTAAGAGTGCAGAATGCCTTAATGTAGAATGACCTCCTTGGTATATCAGTGCCTCAGCTGATGCAGCAGGCAGTGAATAGTATAGATAGTGCAGGCTATTTGCAGCAATTCTGAGAAAAAAAAACAAACAACACCAATTTAATCTGGTATATACAATGCAAAGGGAGGTGGTAATATCATGAGACTAGTAATCCAGAACTCCAGACTAGTGTTCCACAAACACGGGTATAAATCTCACGGTGGCTGAGAGTGAAATTTCAGTTCAATGGGGTAAAAATAAGCCAATAGCAAGTACTGGAGTTTGTCACAATCATTTGGTTCACTAATGTCCTCAAGGGATGGAAATCTGTATTTTTATCTGGCCTGGTCTTCAACTTTCCTTTGGATAATCAGGGATAGGCTATTAGTGTTGACCTAACCAGCAATGCCTACATCCTGTGAGCAAATAAGGAAAAGGTCAACGCTCATTTTTGTGGGGCTCATCCTACTTAACCTATAACCCCCACTGTGGATCTACAGAGAGAGTAGATACCTTGCAGGGCCATTGAGAGTATCAACATGCATTTTAAATGTGCTTCATTGGCATGGGTTAAAGAAGATGACAACATGCTTTAATTCAGTTTGGTCATATGTGACTAAAATGATGCACTAGCTGTTAATGATTACATTTAAATATCACCTTTACCAAAACAGTGCTGTTACAAAAACAGCCACACTTAAAGTGAACAGTGATCAGGCAGCAACACAAGGAGATTTCTGTTCCACAAATGTCCACAGGTACAGTGTCACACCAAGAAAATCAAATCAAAACTCATAACAATTGATTTTTGTTGATCTTTTCGAAAAAAGATACGAAAACTTTCATTAATTTTTGTTTTGTCAGTTGAGATGTAAACTATTGCAAGTCTAACAAATTGAAAATGTCACTATCAGGCAAGTGATATGATAAACAGCACTAGTCATGAGGTGACCATAACTCACTCATGACTTTCTCATTTGAGAGTTTTCTCATCAAGCTCCACAAGTAAGGATATATATCGCTTGTTATGACACATCCCTGCCTTTATACCTAAAAATAATTTGAGGAAGATAGAATAAAGCAACTCATAAAACAATAAAGCAAGGCCAATTCTCGCTTGGAAACTGGCCTGAAAGAAAGCCTTCAAAAGTGCGCCCATGACAGGGTGAAAAAGAGATTTTGTAGGGGACAGTGAGAAATTGCAGACTTCAGTCAAAGGAATTAGATATGGCAGAAATCATAAGGCCTGTGTCTAGTGAGAGCACACCAAGAAAATCTGTTATGAAATTTGAGCAACGATACACTTTGAAAGGGAACTCTGTGATCCCCTCCTCCCACCCAGGCCAAGCTGGGATGCCCCACAGGAGAACAAGTTGGCAAAACATATGTCTTGGGGGCAATAAATCTTCAGCTACTGACGCACATTTCCACTGTCTGCGTCACTCCCTGCAAGCTGTACTGGATCACAGGATCGCACTTTAGAGAGGAGGAACTGTACTTTCTTATATCTTAGGCTATGGGATAGATACTACTTCCTGATGTTTGTTCCAAGAAGGTATGCTTTAGTGTCCCAGGTACCTAGGTAGATATTTTCTCCTGGTATCGATTAGGCCAGATGAGGAATTGCTAATTCTTGAAGGAGTGTTCCCCATTAGCACTGATTGTAAACTTTCCTCCAGTCTGAAAATTGATTATTAATCAGTTTCTCTCTGTCTACTGTCACTCAGACAATTTGTGTACACATTGCTACTTGATTTGATCTATTGTAGTCACATGTACTTAAGGACGGTGAAAAGCTTTGTTTTGTGAGCAGTACAGGCAGATCATAGCAAACAACAACATACAGATCATAGGGGGCTTAGAGCAAGGCATACAAGGTTAAGACTGCACAGGAGGTGCATAAGGCAAGATCAAAATTATCTGATGTTAGAGAGATCCGTTCAGCAGTTTAATAACGGCAGGGAAGAAGCTGTTCTTGAACCTGTTGGTGCGTGTGCTCAAGCACACCTTCCTTCTAGTCGTTGAACTGTTATGCTGCAAGTTAGCAGGTGCCTTTTGGAAGTCCATGTACGCTATATCAACATCGTTATCATCATCAAAAATTAATGAAAGCTTTTGTAGACATTTAATAAGGTCAACAGAAATCAATTGTGTGTTTTGATTTCATTTTCTTGGTGTGACACTATACCTGTGAACATGAGTGTTCGTAACAAAGATGGTCAAAGTTTCAAACATCTCCACAATTGATCAACTGGAAATTTTAAAACATACATTGATAAGTTTTTATTTTGTGAAATGGAAGTACAAAGGGAGAAAAATTGTATATATAACATTAAGGGGTCAGTCAGAATCTTAATGAATTGTGGAAAAAGACTAAATTAACAACGCTCGTGCCTATTTTTCTTTAAACATTTGCTTTAAAAGACATTGTATTTTGTTGGGAATGCATATACTTATGGAATATAAGAACGGTAAAATTGAAATTTGGGCATTCCTGCGTGGCAAAGGGTTTATCATGTGATTTGTAATGGTAAGGCAAAAGATTACACAAGACTATGTTCTAATTGCTGTTTACGAAAAGCACAGTGACTTTGGAAAGCAGTGTCCAGAAAAGCTCCAGAAAAAGATGGAGCAGAATTTTATTGTTTTAATTGTTGAGCAAACAGGTTTTAAAAAACCCAATGGATCTGTACAGCTGCCACGTAGCAACAGCCACTGGATTGAGATAATGAGAGCTTGTTCAGTACATAATGAGAAGCTGCGGACAGTTGTTGGAGATGTTTGTGGGGACAAGGTACTGTCTCTCCTGTTGACTTGGAGATGAAAGCAACACACTTTATATTTCTCCCGGTAAAGTAGTTTGGAAAACCTGATACGGTTTCAAGTATCAGAATTCCTAACTGTCTCTCGTCTGAATCTGAAACCTGTTCTGAAGATTTTCCATTGCCCTACAACTGAGAGCAACATGGGCACATCGACAAGAAATTCAAGGAATTGTGAGGAAATCACTTCACTCCACCCTTTTAGCTTGTACTCTTGGTCAATGGGGGTTTCCCTATTTTTCTTCTTAGAATTGCTCGATAGAGCTGCATATGCACTCCTTGTCCTTTGCATAAACATGATTACGTTTGAGATTAAGTACAATTCACATGCCAGTTTAGTTGGTAACCAGCTTGCCACTCATTTGAAGAATAAGTTTACTTCTGATTAACATGTTATGTTATGAGTTTATTGAGAAGTGGTGAAAGTCTCTTGTCTTACAGTTAACAGTAATGAAAATAAACAATTGACTATTTTTGGTGATTGATTAATACATTTACACTGTTGGTACAGATTGCAAAGCAATGGGGCAAACTTCTCCCCCAGAGTTGTAACAACTTATATAGTGCTTTAAGATTTATTACAGATAGAACATGTTTAAGGATTTCTTTTGGAAGACGGGTAAATCATGCATAAATAATTTGCTTGAGTTTTTAATGAGTCAACAGAGAGAGTTGATGATGGTTATGACATTGATATAGTGTACATGGACTTCCAAAAGGCAGCTGTTAAATGCAGCATAACAATTCATGGAACTAGAAGGACAGTAGCAATGTGTACACAAATTGTCTGAGTGGCATTAAACAGAAAGAATCTGATTAACCATCAATTTTCAGACTGGAGGAAGGTTTACATTGGAGTGTTAGTACCACCTCTCTTCCTGATATATATGCATGACCTATAAATTATCAAAGGGATGTGATTGTACTGGAGAGGATGGAAAGGAGATTTACTAAGATGTTGCCTGGGCTAAAGAGTTTTAGTTATGAAGAGAATTAATGGTAGGGCCTTAGATAGTGTTATAGAACAGAGAGGCCTAGGGGTTCAGGTACATAATTCTTTGAGATTTGCGTCACAGGTAGACAGGGTGGTTAAGAAGGTGTTTAACACACTTGCCTTCATTGCTCAGACCGTTCAGTATAGGAGTTGGGGCGCCAGGTTGAAGTTGTACAGGACGTTGGTGAGGCCTCTTCTAGAATAATGTGACCAATTCTGGGCACATGGATCTGTAAAGGATATTATTAAATTGGAGTGGCCTCAGAAAAGATTTACTAGGATATGGCCAGGAAAGGAGGGTTTGAGTTAAATAAATGGATTGGATAGACTGGGTCTTTTTTCACTAAAGTTTAGGATGTCGAAGGGTGAACTTACAGATGTTTATAAAATCATGAGGGGCATAGACAATGTGAATAATAAGGGTCTTTTCCCTAGGGTGGGGGAATTCAAAACTAGAGGCCATATTTTTAAGATGAGAAGGGCAAGATTTAAAAAGGACACAAGGGGCAACATCTTTACACCGAGAGTGGTTCGCATGTGGAATAAACTGCTAGAGGAAGTGGTTGGTGCAGGTACAGTGACACTATTTAAAAGATATTTGGATTAGCACATGAATAAGAAAGGTTTGGAGTGATATGGGACAAACACAGGTGAGTGGGACTTTGGGAACATCGTCAGCATGTACTAGCTGCATCAAAGGGTCTGTTTCCATGCTGCATGACTCTAAGACTGTAACAGAGCTGTGACTATTTTCCTTGAAGTAGAGGAGGCTGAGAGGGAACACGATTGAGATGTACACAATCATGAGGGGCATAGATAGGATAGACAAAAAGCAATTTTTCCACATGATGCAGGGATCATCAACCGGGGGGCATAGATTTAACATAAGGAGCAGAAGATTTAGAACTGATGGAATTTTTTTTCACCCAGTAGGTGATGAGAATCTAGAAATCAATGCCTGAAAGGGTGGTTGAGACAAAAATCCTCAGAGCATTTAAGTCATATTTAGATGTGTCCTTGCAATGTCAAGGCAGACAATATGAGACTATTGGTTGTGAATAGATGCTTGCTTTTCATTGGCATGGACTCAATGGGCTGAAGATCCTTTTTGTGTGCTGTAGACCTCTGTGATTGTATGACCAAGACTGTGGTATAAACGACACAATTTCAATAATTGTTGATGATATAAATTTAAAAGTATTGTGAGTTATAAAGACAGGAGTGTGGAATTTCGAAAAAAATACAGGCATGAAGTTGTAGATTGCGGAGAATACAATGCACATAAATGTGGAGAATACCCTGCATTCCAGGTTTTGTCAATAATGGCATAGTGCAAGGGAATTTTGTTAAACTTCCAAACACTGGTTCATCCTTAACTGATCCTAGTTCTGGGCACTTTAAGAAAATGTGATGATATGAGACAGTGCAGAAAAAGGCATCATTATAATGGTTCCAGGGAGGGGAATTTATGTTATTGAGTTAGATTAGAGAACTCAGGAATTTTCTTAGAGAAGAGAATGTGGAGAGGAAATTTGACAGATGTATTCAAAATCATAAGAGGTTTGGAAAGTGAGCCTGTTACTTGTAGTGCAAGGATCTGAAATCAGAGAGCAAAGGTTTGAGATTATTGTCAAAAGAAGCAATGGAGATGTGAGGAATAATCTTTTCACCCATTGAGTGGCTAGGATCTAGACTATACTTCTGGAGAGTGTTGTGGAGTTAAGGTCAATTGCGGTATTCAGATTTTAAGGATTTTAATCTGAAATGGAAGAACATGCAGGGTTACAGGGAGAAATGGCCATGTGACAGTAAGTGAATTGCTCCTTCAGAATGCCAACACATATATGACAGGCCAAATGGCCTCCTTCTGTGCTGCTGTCATTCTATGAATCTGTGTTTCTTTTGTGAACTGAGCAGATTTGAAGTGTAATATTTACTAAACATTTCTGCCTTTTTATATGTCTCCTCTTTTCAAGGTACTCCTTAAAACCTAACTCTTTAACTAAGGTTTTGAGATCCATCCAAATATTTTCCTTTATAGCTCATGCCCAATTTTATTTGGTAACGTGAATCTTAAGAACAGCCTTGAGAACTTTTACGAAAAGGCACTTTATAAATCCATCCCGTTGTAGAGAGGTAGATAATGGACGGGATAGCATGAAAACTTCCTACTTCTTCTTTGAGAAGTACCATAAGAGGCTGAGGGAAGAATGAACAACGGTTTAAGAACTAACTTGAAAATCATTAGCTCTGATAGTGCAGTGACTGTCAAGATTATGTGTTTAACTCTGGTGTGGGATAAAACATGACTCATTCATGGCCTGAGGATAGGTCTTAAAATTAAGCTTCTTTTGCAAAAATGAATACGTTTCTTTGCCAATAACAGTTTGACCTTTAGTTGTGTTGTTTCATTGCTATGAATTAATGTAATGTACAAAAGGGGAAAAAAATGACTTATACTTATGTAGCACCTTTCATGACCTCAACACCTCCCAAAGTGCTTTACAGACAACAAAGTACCATTTTTGAAGCATAGTTGTTATTGCGAAGTTGGAAATGCAATGCTAATTTATTCACAGCAACGTCCCACATCAGCAACATGATAACGATGAAACAGTCCCTTTATTTGTAAAGTATATTCAAGGATAAATATTGATCCAGGAGACCCAAGATAGCTCCCCTTTCTTCAAAATAGAAACCTCGAGATCTGTGACAACCATGTGAGCGAACAGAAAAAGCTTCAAGTTAACTTCGCATCTGAAAGATGGTACCTCCAACTGTATCCCGATTCTTCAGTACCAGAATCCCTAGTGTGGAAGCAGGCTACTTGGCTAATCAAGTCTACATTGACCCTCAGAAGAGCATCCCACCTTGACCCACCCATGGTTAACCAACCTAGCCTGCACATCTCTGGACACTACAATTTAGCATGGCCAATCTGCATGTCTTTGGGCTATAGGAGGAAACCCACACAGACACAAGGAGAATATGCAAACTGCACAAAAACAATTGTCTAAGTCTGGAATTGAACCCAGATCTCTGGTGCTATGAGGCAGCAGGACTAACCACTCAGCCAGCATGCCACCCTACTCTAGAATGCTTTGTGCATGGAGTAGCGGTAGACCTTTATTTGTGACCAAAAGCTTCACAAATCATTTAATGGCAAGCAATAGTGCTTTAAGTGCTACTGCTTGTCAGATTTGATGCTATACCTCTTTGCCCATCACTCATCTGGCCAGGTTTCACACTCTTGGTCCTCCAATTAAAATAACAATGAAGTCCTATCCGCCCCCGGCCCCAGACTTAGCTAGGCCCATGCTACTTGCCACCAGACAAAGACTCATTCTTGCTACACCTGAATGCTCTTAGTAAGGCCAACAATACAAAATCAGGACCTATATGTAAGACGCAAAGTATGGAAGTCACTGAAGATTGAAGGAGTCTGGTAGAGCAGTTGGTGTTTTTGTGACAGATAGTGCTAAAGGCTGCTTTCAAAGATGAAATAGGAACTTATAAGGCAGTGCATCTATTTTAAATTTATAATTTGTTGGTCTGTCTGATTCCTTCCTGGATTTCAGCCATAAAGGTAAGTAGAAGGAAAAGTCCAGAGATGAGATAGCTGTCAGGATAAATGAAATCATGAATTTGTTGTCTGGATTTTTTTTATTGAGATGTTTTATAAGCAGTGAATGTAGAGATGATAATGTATTTGACAATATGTAAATACTGTATGCTAAGGACTGAATGCATGAGAGAAAATCATAACAAAATGAATCTCATCACATATTCTTACTGTTATTCGATAGATAATACAATTGTGGTTAGCTAAATAGTGATATAATCATACTTAATGAGAGAAATTTTTCAAAGCCATTTCAAAATATCTATCTTAATAACCACAGGGTCTCTTACCAAGAATGTTAACTTGGTAAATATTACACCGAAAAGCTCATTTTGTTTTTGTTAAACTGTATTGAAGTCTTTCCACTTCAATTTAGAAACCGTCACTTTGTGACTATTACACTAAATGTGAAGTTTGACTGACACAATGCGGATGATTGACACAAAGCAAACACATACTCAAATTTTTGCTCATTTGATTGCTGGCTTTCAAAGTGCACTGCCTCATTTTACTGCAGAAAATTGCATTTAGTCGCATTTTTAAGAAAGCACGCTACTGCTCCTCAAAAGACTGCCTCATGATGCTAAAGAATTAATTTGTTAGTAGTGTACAAACTACTGGCAATAATTTGAAGACGCTTTGGACTTACATATTTTTTGGATTTCCACTCAGGTTTTTACAAACTTACGAACACTCTAATTTGGAACAGGAATAGACCACTCAGCACCTTGAGCCTGCTCCTGCTGGCTCTTTCAGAACATTTCGAAAGAAGAGTCACTGGACCCAAAATGTTGACTCTGCTTTCTCTCCACAAATGCTGCCAGACCTGCTGAGTTTTTCCAGCAATTTCTATTTTTGTTTCTGAGCCTTAATCCTAGAGTCGTGCGCAGGAAGAAACATCCCCTTCATATCCACCCAGGATTTTATATATTTCAGTCGTCATCTGTTATTCTTCGAAGCCCAGTGAATTCAAGCCTATCCCATCCAAGCTTTCCTCATATGACAACCCATGCATTCCAGGTACTAGTGCAGTAAGCTGTGTCTGAACTGCTTCTAATGCCTTTACATTCTTCCTCAAATAAGGAGACCCATACTCTAGCCTACTCTACCGGTCTCGTCTCATCAGTGTCCTGTGTAATTGAAGCATGACACCCCCTGCTTTTATATTCGATTCATCTCTGGAGATTTATCTGAGTATCATTTTCTCTGTGGATTTCCAGAACTAGTAGAAAACATGGTGAAGACTGTAAGTAAAGGCAGGTGCTGTTTAAAACAATCAAAGTTATTAATGAGCAGTGAAACTTAAAGGACTGTAATGTCAAGAAATCCATGAGCCCTGATCACCATTGCAGCATCTGCATTAATAGATTGGGAGAGTTCAGACAGGAATGGCCTGAAGGAATGTAAATCTGGCATACTTTAGATGATCTAATCCCAGATTAGTACTTGAGTTGCAAAGTGTGCCAGAAGAAAATGCACGGCAGATGGTGCTGTGTCCTGAGTGTGTCGTTTATTAATCATTCCATTTTTGGCAGTGCTTTCTTAAAGAGACTCAGAATTATGAAAAGTTCCGATAGAGTCGATGGAGCAAATCTGTTTCCATTTGTGGGAAGGCAGTAACCAGAGGCCATAGGTTTAAACTAATTGGCAAAGACACCAGGGAGAAAAGTGAGAAGTTCTTTTTTATTGACACAGGGAGTTGTCATGATCCAGAAGGCACTGGTTGAAAAGATGACAGAGTTCAACAACATACAGGGAATTTAAAATAATGAGTTTAGACATTGAAATTGTTTCCAATGGACCGACTGCTAATAGAAGTTACATTTTCGCTAAAGTTAAACATGCTCAAAGATGAAGAAGTATTATCTGTATTAGTATTAATACTTATAAACCAATAGTGGGGTTTCTCACTTCTCACAAAGGATTACAACAACAGACAACGCTGAAACTGGCCAGTCGGCCTAACCAGTCCATGCTGCTGTTTATGTTCCGTTCAAAATCCTCCCACCTTTTTCATTTAAACCTGGTGTTGTTATCCTTTATTTTCTTTTCACTCATTGAACAATAATATTATTCCAGTAACGTCAGGGAGAGACACAATTAAACCTCTACTTGGCATTGTAAGATTTACACAAGTTCTGGTGCGGTGTAAAATCTGTCATGCTTTTGCATAAGGGTTAATTTTTGGTAAAAATTTGCATCCTTTGCTTGTTGTGATGAACTTTTATTTGTTTGAAAAGCTAGAATAAGGAAAATGGTGTACACCTGTGTCTAATGTGGCCTGAATGTTGTTAAAGTGTGGCCATTCACTGCTGTCGTGACACGAGAAAAAGAGTAAGAAAGAAGAAAGCAAACACAAGATCAGCAAATTCAACACAAATGAAAGGATAAAATATGATCTTCCCTATCCTGAATGGGTCAACTGTTAAACAGAATGCTTCACTGGACCACAGGGGAGAACTGAATCAAGGGATGGTTTTAAACAATGCAAGCAACTTCCATATGTCCCCCACAACCTGACTGTATTTTGCTCCTAATTCACTCTGCGGTGAAGTGACCACAAAGTGGTCAAAAATTGGACACTCTAAATTGACCCGCAGACAGATAAATCAGGCGTGACAGAAAATTGTCCCAACTAATTTAAACATCAACTATAGAGAACTGTGGAAATCAAGATCAAAGAGGTTACAAAGGTTCAAGGGGAAGAAGTTTCAACCAGGTCAAGAGTTGTGTGTTGGAGATCTGTCAGTCAGACTTTCTGGCATCTTGACTGCCCGAGTATGTGGAGTTCACACTTCCTGGCATGGCATCACTGAAGGGTGTTGGCGCGACCTCATTGGATGATTTAAACCCAGCTCATGAGCTAATTGGTGAAAGGCCACCGAACATTTTGGAAGGTCAAGAGCAAAAGGGGATAAAAACACACATCTGGACGGCACCCGTTCAGTGAAGACTTGACCTGGCCCAGCAGTAGATCTCCAACCACCTGAAGAGAAAGAGACAGAGCAAGAGAATAGAGAGAGAGAGAGATCATGACATGCAAGACCCACCTTTGTGGAAAAGAACCAGCCCTGTGTTGGAGAGGAAGGATATTCCAATGGCCCACCTCAAACCTGTGGATCATTGTGGGTAACATCCTTTCAGAAAAGGATAGAGCTAGATAGAGAGGAAATATCGTGGGAAATGCTTTCGTGGCATTTTTAATAATGCATATTTTGTTAACAAAATTGAGTTGAAGTGCAAACCAAATTCTGTATCTTTTTGCCCACCTCACCAACAAGAGCACATGGGTAAAGTGTTTGTTACTCATAAACTGGTCGAAGCATCAAAAGCAGAGACAACATCTCTCTTCCCAGTGGATTAAAATTCTTTAGCTAACGCCTTGTGCCACTTCGCACTTTCCATTTGAGGCCCTAACAAAGAGAACTTGTGTGATACAAAAGTAAGCATCGTTAACAGTTCCACTTGGTGTTGGAGCCTGGAAGTAGGACATGAATGCCATAACGGAATTAAAGAGTCAGAACAAAACCTCTTTCTTGGGTTTCTGACTCTCCACCAGCCTCTCCCACTGACAGTGGGTTCAAAGCTAAAACACTGCCCCCACCTTTTAATTTGAGGTGGACACTTTGGAGTTTTCTTTAGATGTTTTTGAGCATCAGGTAAAAAGTCTATGGAACTTCCATTTGAATGACAACAAGATAAAATGTTCGTGTTGTGTGGAAAGAATGTGTTTGAGGTGATTTGTTTCGCCTGATTTTTTTTTAGGTCCTTAAGTCTTCTGTCGCTTCAGAGTTTTACATATCACCTTCATTGCTGGAGGTACACTGTACATTCCATTTAGAGGTGGCGCTTTCAGTCAAGTTCCACAGATTCAGTCACAAGTTAATCAATGACTAATGTTTATTTGACCCATGTCACACGGTACGCAAAGGAAACAAAGTGTTAATTTAAGTGGTGCTTATCTCCATGAGTAACTGCAGTTGATATTCCATCCTAACATTGCCAACAGTATCTTTGCCATTTTGTTCTCTGTGGTCTCTTCCATTATCAATTTTACTTTTGTCCTGTCTCTATTCCTTCTTTCTGACTCCAGCTGACATTATCACAGAGCACTGTGTCGCTTACTGTATTGATAGTTTTGTTACAAAAGAATAATTTGCTTTGGTAAATATTATAAATATTTTGTATTATTAAATATTTCGTAATTAGGTTCAATAAGTAGTTTGCAGTAATTGGTCAGGATGCTATATTATGCCTTTTCGTCACTAATGTATGTGCTGAACAGGCTAATGTCTCCAGAAAGGTTTCCTTGTTAACCCTATGGGAAGAAAAATCCATCTACAATGTTCACTAAGGTGCTATTGGATCCTTTGGCATTGTGTGGGTTTTTGAAGGAACTATTTCACCACGATCATGCATAAGAGGAGTTTGTAGAGAGTTCAAATTGTCACTACCTTCCATCTTGCTCCATCTTTTCCCTACTTTTAAAAGTCTATGCATAGTGTGCAAGCATACAAAAAGAATAGGCAGGAATAGACTCACTGATGCATTAACGCTGTTCCAAAATACCTTTAGCACACTTTTCGATATTGTAATGGAAATACCACCAACTTTGGCAACATCCAAGAGTTAACATTTGGCTTTCACAAGAAATGCTTCATTTGGTTCATTCTGCTAACTTTTCCCCTTTACTAGTGCTCAGTGTCCAATTCTCAAAATGTCACACTTCCCACTCTATTTCAGCACAGTTTTTGTTGTTCTTTCTACTTGGTTGGGATTATGTTCACTGGGGTCTAGAAGAATGTAGGGTGATCTCATAAAAACACAATGTGAAATTTGTCCAACGTGAAAGTGGTTTGTTGAGTGAGATTCAATGCACCCATGACTCCAATCAACTTTTCTCATGCAATCTCCCATACTTCACCTCACTAACTGTGCAACCGGGATCCTGGGCACCTTTTTTTGGGAATTTGCATGACCAGAGAAGTAGAAATGCCTGCCACTGCTAAGACATTCTGGCCTACATGCCACTGCCGATATATTGAAAACTCAGCTACACACCACTTCAGATGTTACAAGCCAGGAACTGGTCCTCACAGTATGGTCTTTACAGTCAGGACATGGGCCTGGACAGAAACTCCCACCTCACTTCACAGACGGGGCCTGGAGGTGTTGGTGGATGGTTTGGAGGGGAGGACAGCAGTCCTCTTTCCAGTTGGCCTCCACAAGAGGCTAAATCACCAGACCAAGCCATCATAAGCACAGAAGGGAGGTCGGATCAGGGTTGTGTGAAATGGTATACCCAGCAGTGTAGCAAGAAGGTCAGTGATCTTGTGGTCAGAGCTCTTCTCTTTGCTACTTCACACTACTTGAGATAGCTCTCACGCTAACTCTTCTCATTATCATCTCACCAAGCTTCATGGACTAAAACTTTCACTATTCCATGCATTTGTGTCCATTCAATTGGCTCTTACCTACCACATCCTCCCAATCTACAAATACATCCTGCACTTTGAGCTTTCTCACTCCCTACTTCTTCACTGATGACACCTCACCATGCCTCCAGTTCATGGAATAACTTTAACTGATCTTTTATCCAGATCCATCATTCTCAATAGGGCAGCACGGTGGCTCAGTGGTTAGCACTGTTGCCTCACAGCGCCGGGACCCCAGATTCAATTCCAGTCTCTGGTGACTGTCTGCGTGGAGTTTGCACACTCTCCCCGTGTCTGCATGGGGTTCCTCTGGGTGCTCCGGTTTCCTTTCACAGCCCAAAGATGTGCAGGTTGGATGGATTGGCCATGCTAAATTACCCAGAGTGTCCAGAGATGATGCAGTCTGGGTGAGTTAGCCGTAGGAAATGCGGGGTTAAAGAGATAGTGTAGGGGGATGGGTCTGGCTGGGATGCTGTTCAGAGGGTGGGTGTGGACTCAATGGGCTGAGTGGCCTTCTTCTACACTTGTAAGGATTCTATGAATGAATCCCTCTCTTTGACTCATCGCAGGAAACAATTGGCATATCACTGGGCTGAGGATTCCAAGAGGGTTGGGTTGGGGAGAAATTCCCCTCCCTGGTGTGGCAGAAGTAATGATGAGTACAGTGAAATACAGTGAGGATGGAGCAATCAGATATGTGACATGGAGAAAAATTTTCCTAATTTTCCCTCCAAGGTTTGTATGGACACTTCAGAATCTTGCTGTTGAGCGCTGACTACC
>JAHRHZ010000091.1:5720780-5768253 GCA_024137785.1 Ginglymostoma cirratum | reverse complement strand
TTCTGAAATAAATAGGGAGAGAGGGGGAGGTGGATAGAAGATGGATAGAGGAGAAGATAGGTGAAGAGGAGACAGACAAGTCAAAGAGGCGGGGATGGAGCCAGTTTTCTCCTGGAATTAGAGAAAGGGAGGGAGTGAGTTGGGGGACGGGTTCGGGTGAGAGCGGGTGAGGGGAGATTTTATGGGCAATCGTGCGACTGGCAGAGCAAGTGCCTTGGTGGGAGCTGTGTGCAGGAGCAGAGATAGGCTGCATGTGTGGCAGCGGAGAGTGGAGGTCATTAACCCTCTTTCTGCATTCCTGACTTTTCCTCTGCTCGGTGGAGTTGGTACTGAATTGGGAGGTAACAACAGAACAGACTGACAGGGTTTATTGCAGTGGCCATCTCAGTCATTCCTTTGGGAAGAGGACTCCGTTCCTTTGTACCACCCCATCCACCAGGATTACCAGGTACCCTGAAGGAGAATTGGTGCTCCATCTTCCTCTTTTCCAATATGTTCCGACTCGGTCTGTGAACAAGCAGGTCATCTGCAGAAAGCCAGTTCTCATCCGGGGGCACAAGGCTTTTGAAGAAGGCGCAGACACAAAGGATGCTGATCTTACAGTGGAAACCTGCTGAGTGGTGAATTGTTCTGGGAACAGCGTGTGGTAAATTGGGGACAAATTTAATGAATACCACAGGGCAGGGTAGATAAATAAAGTGACAAAGTAAATTTTGGTCAGATACAGAGAGAAAGGCTTCATGGTGAAAAGCTTCCCAAAAAACACTCAGAGCAGCAAAAAAATTTGCAAGATTCAGTCTCTTTTTCTGTTTTTTTAAGTGTATCAGCAAATTCTTATCATATTTGCAAATTGAGAATCCTTGATAAAACTTTAGATCAGACTATCACATTTTGAAAGCAAACTGTCTCATCCCACCATCAAAAGAAATAGACTGACACAAGGAGCAATTTACGAAGTTTGTAGCAGTGATTGATATAACCAATAAAGCAACTATTATTGTCCCCATTGCGTAGAGTTCAACAATCTGCTCTCATGTTTTTAAAAGAAAATCACTTTTATGGAATGACGCTGTCTTTAAAAATTAAAATCCACATTCAGTTTATATCACAGTTATCCCTGTCAGAACATAATGACTGCATCCTTTTTCAAGCTTAATTTAATAATCCATCGTGTAAAGTAGAACAGTTGTGGTCCAAAATATATTTTAAGCTATTCCTTGGCATTGATCACCGGTAAAGCCATGACCACACCAGCTTGTGATTTAAAGGGGCATTGTTCTCAAGAATTTACAGCTGATGAACTGTGGCACCAAGTAAACCTGTGATCATTTTCCCATTTGCAATACTTCAACCAGTTTAGAGATGCAGATCTTTTGCAATGTGTTAGCATATCATAAACAGCGGTTGCTACAAAACTCACATGGAAATGGAAACCGTAATCTGTCCTTAATTCAGTTCAGATCAGAGATTTGAAATAGTTTTAAGAAAAAGCACTATTCTCTGGTGAGAATACTGAGTATCCATGACACCATCATTTGTCAATGAGACATACCTGAGAGCACCTTTAAATCACTAACAAAAAATGATGAATTAAATGTGAATAATCCCCCCAGGCGATCAATGGCGCTTATGAATAAGTTAAACTCATAAGCTGAACATGCCAAGCGTCTATAAAGAAAGTAGAAATGAGTTGTTTACTGAAAATAACTATTGTTTTATTTCCTTCAAGAATTCTGGCAAGGTTCTCGATGAGAGCTGATGATTGGTGGGTGGATCAAGTTTTTTTTGGTGGTTTCATTGCATAAACTCTAACAAAGACCTGTGGAAGCATTACATGATCCACATCAGACGTTACTATGCAACGTGAAACAGGTTGTGGGACGAGGAAGGATTAGGTTTCCATAAAAAGTAAGCTGTTGAGTAGATTGAACAGAAAATTCCACAGAAATATGAACCAAAATAAAGGACTCAGGAGGTGATTAGAGGCAGCTTTTTAGTTATAAGAATAATTCTTTTGCTCTGTGCCAGT
The DNA here is from genome assembly GCA_024137785.1 of Ginglymostoma cirratum. NCBI lineage: Eukaryota > Metazoa > Chordata > Chondrichthyes > Orectolobiformes > Ginglymostomatidae > Ginglymostoma > Ginglymostoma cirratum. Next base: position 5,766,224 of record JAHRHZ010000091.1, on the reverse strand, counting down.
TCAGAATGATGTACTAATGGGAACTCATTATCAAAAAGGAATGAAGGTGTAAAAATTTCTTTTGCGTTGGTCTCAAAAATGTCAAGAGTGTAAGTATTTTTGTATCATCAAGCTTAAGTAATGTTTCTGTATCGTCTTATCTGTTACTTGCTTTCATGTGATAATAAACAATTCAGTTGCTGAGTCAGAATTATCTGTATGCTTTCACACCTAGATTGTAAGAAGTTTGGAGTGTCTTTCTACAGGCTGTTCACCCAGCAAACAGGTAAGCTGTATCTGTGAACTGTACAGACACAATGTAAGGTATGGAAATATTACAAACCCAAACTTATGGTTGGGCTATAAATAAAATCTACCTGGGACATTATTGATTAAATATAATATTATGAAGTATATAACAAATATGTTATTACAATGTAACGATTCATTCAAACTTCTTAATTGCGTGCTAATGTTTCAGAAGAAAAGCTGTCTAAGAGTTATTTATAAATTTTGTATGTGATTTGGAGCTTCGAGTTTGACCTATGAAAATAAATGCTGGCATTCGAAATAACGATCACTTTGTATTTCTTGAACATAGTAAAGTTTTATGAAACATTTTCCCTTTATCCATTGTGCGACACATTCTGCTTTATGATAGTGCCTTGGTTTCAACTTCCCTCATTTCAGAATGGGATTTAATGCAAGATTGACTGCAAATTGTAAATCTGAAATTGATAGATTATTATTGAAGATTGGCCAAGGGCGGCTTAGTGATTTGGGCTCACTGATCAGATATGGTCTCACTGAATGGTTCAACTGGAGCAAGAGGCAAGCTTTTCAGCTAGCCACAGGGTCAGAATTGGAGACACAACACTGTCTCACTTGTCATTGTGTTTGTTCAGTTACATATTCCTGATCCAAGCAATTTTTGAAAAAGCTTCATTGAGTTTGGAATGATAACTTGTCCACCAGTGGTCCAGAGCCTATTGAGGATGATTAAGATTTCTTTATTGCACTCACTGCGATTTCCAATCAGCTTGTGAACTTTACACTTTAGACCAAGAAACAGTAGTGCATTAAAGCAAGAGGGGAGTGTATAAGTGATCACTGCAACCTGGACCTCACATCCCTATCATAGCCACTGAGCTACTGGGTCTCTTACATGACATTGTGCACATCACCTCTGTTTTGGCCATCTGAACACCATTATATGACTATATGTTACTGACCCTTGAAGGAGCTGCCTATTCTCTGCAGCAGCACAGCAACAGGCTACATTGTGGCTACCATCTGCCTTTGCTACAGGTGCCATACAGACAGCTCCCATCTTCTGAAGATGCTGGACATTGATGATTGGTTTTAGAGAATACCTTTTTGAATAGTTATATTTCAAAATCGTGACACATGAACACAGTAGTTGAGATGCAGAGACGGGATTGTTAAGTTCCCAAGACCACTTTGCAAATACAATCTCTTGTTTGAATCTAAATGGTGATTGTGGAAGGGGAAAGAAAGAGGATGCACAGGGAGTAGAGGGGTCTCAAGCTCATCCAGCACCTGCCTGCATCTACCCAGCAAATTTAGTGACTCAGAAAGAAAAAATGGACGCCCAACTATTTGTGCATCTCAGATCACCCAGAGGTAGACTCGGAACTAGATTTTATTGACATGTGTACTCACACACAGGAATACAGGAGTACAATGAAAAATGTACAAAGTTGCCATTCCCTGGCACCATTTAAAATACAAAATACAAAATCAGAATTTAAAAAACAAACAAGAGAAGAAATTTTGCTCTGTACCATAGAGCAAAAAGGAGAAGAAAAAACATCCAGATCTTGAAGTCCTTACCCAAAAGAAAAGGAAATTGTCCACATTTTAAAGTTTTATCTCTCTGGGCCTAGCCCTGGCCTGGATTTTCAGTCAGCCTCCACTTGGGGCATGGTTCCCCAATCGCTGGGAGGAGTGACCCTGTTGCTGCACTTGCTCAGGAAGCCAGGCCCGCTCTCGCCCTGCTAACGACGCCAAAAAGGCTTTTAAAAAGGAAAAAAAACAAAAAGAGCAAAAGATAAGGCCAAATAGTCTGTTTCCATGCTGTATGACTATATGCCGCTATAAAAAGCTAAAGTAAAAACAAAAATAAAGAAACAAAGAAAGCAGATGGAAACGAACAAACCAGGAGCCCAAACGCAGTGCTGCTACTCTGCCGCCATCTTGAAAAGAGTCTGATGGCAGGACCTCAATGTCGCCCCAGCTAGAATGTGTCAATCCAAGGACCTTCCTCATCTGCATGGCTGAGAAACACAATATACAGTCCTTATCCAATGAGCTCATGTCATTATTCAACCTTTAAATCAAATAGGATAGAAACCTACTTACTCCACACTAAGAGGTTATAACACTTACAAGGGCTTACGTAACACATATGAGGAATAATGTAACTATTTAGTTTTATTAACTGACATAAGTAAATTTTTCCTGCTCATTTCACACGATCAAATCAACTGGTGGGTGCCCAGCTTTTGTTTCTGGATTTGTACCTAAACCTCTTGATGGGGACAGGGCATGTTCGGGTTAACTCCATAGTTCCTGCTCTTCATAACAGATCCTAGTGTTTTCATTTAGGACATTTACACAAACGAGATAACATTTGAAATGGCAGTCCTTTCCATATCTGCCTAGCCCACGTAAATCAAACACGACAACGCGTGTTTTAGACAAAACACCAATGAATTTGAGCTGCCTGGAATCTAAGGGCTGGTTCCCAATATTCATACTTTTGCATGTGGTCTCAAAGACCTTAAATTGGACTGAATACAGCTAAAGCCTGATGAATGCTGATTAATGTATCTGTACCTTCTTTTCTCATTAAAAGGTCATTGTGGAATAGATAATAGATAGTGGAGGTACAAAAATGGCTTTTCAGCGATCTTCTAACAACAGTACAGAGACCATTGTACCTCATAAAAGGATAGAGGATGAGTCTGTTATCAAGGTAAGGTTTCTCCATCTACCTTCAGAAATATCTCAGGACACATAACACTGCCATCTGCACAATGTCTGTAAATTCCATCAAGAATAATAATGTAATTTAATCTTGTAAATGCAACACCATATTTATCAAATAAATATAAATTATAATTGGCCAAAGCTGATGGAGAGATTAGGTTGAACATAAAAAGCACATTACAGCTGTTTGATCTTTAATATGCTGTCATGCTCTCTGTAAGTCAGTAAAGATGGATTGGAGATGAAAAGTTATCCAAAACAAAATAAAAGCTCAAAGACATTTGCCATTAAGCTTTACTTTCAAAATAATAAACTCAGAGATGAAGGCTGTTTTGGAATAAATTAGGAGAAACTATTTCCACTGGTGAGAGGATTGATATCTATAGGAGACAAATCATTGGTAACTAATGCAAAAGCAGCTGAGGAGAATTTTTTTTTAGAATAGCAAGCTGTTAGGATCTGGAACGTGCTACCTCAGGAGATGATAGAAGCAATTTGTTAGATACTTTATACACTTCAGATGGCAAGTACGGGGAAGGGAAAGGAGAATGAGACCAATTGTACAGTGGAGGTCTCTTGGAGATAGCATCCCTATCTCTGGACCAGAAAGCTGTCTGTTCAATATCCGCATCAGCACCCGATGGCTACAGATGGTGTATCATAATGTGAACAAGCAGGTTGATTATCAATTTGCAAGTCCTTCTGGTATATCTATGGCAGGCTTTGAGAGTGAGAGGGTTTCCTGGTCAGCCAGAACCAACTGGACAACAATCTCCTCATCTTAAAAGATTCCACTTGTCAGTTCTTGCAAAGAACAAGAATTATCCTTGCTCTGACAGCCTGCCACATTTCTGTGACTAGTTTCATCCCAGGCTGCTGCAAGGGAAAAGAATGGAGTATGTGACCAGGGAATGGAGCTTGGGAGGGAACCAAATCAAAGGCTTCAGACATCGAAATGTCTACTTGGAGGAAATTTCTGCTTATCCAGTACTAGGTGTCAGATAAACAATTTGATAGATTAGCAAAGGGGGAGGAGTTGAGAGCAGTAATGGAGAAGTGATCATAAGCTCACCTGTGAAAACCGCTTACAGATAATGTCATCGAAGGGTGTTGTGTGAATGAGAAATAGGAGTGGACCAAGGATATTCCTTGAGGGGACACAATGGGTATCAATATAGGAGCAGAAAGAGAACCAATTCCAAGAAATTCTCTGTCTATGGTTAGATAGATAAGAATGACACCATGACCCACCTTTTGTGTGCAAAGCCCTCTAAACTTTACCTCTAAATTTAACATCACGCTGTCTTACTCCAGATTCCCCCCTTCTCAGATCTACGAGAATACAAGATAATTTATGCAACTGGTCCTCATAATGTAAGCCTTTACACCCAGATACCATTTAGTGAATCTATTCCACTCTGAGCTGGACCAGGGACAGAGGCTATATTAAGACCTAATTACAGGGGCCCAAGGCTGTGGGAAGTTGTTGGGGGGGAGCACTGCTGCTTTGGGTCAGGGACAAATGAAATGAGCAGCATCAGGTCTCATGATTTCTGCCCCAGTCACTGACTTAAAGACCAGTAGATCTTTGCTGGCTAGACAAGAAGGTGCCCAAAACAGAATGTAATATTCTAGATAAGATCTGAATGAGCTTCTGTTTAGCGGAAGCATAACTTCCCCTGCATTAATTCTAATCTGTCCAGATAAATCCCAATATTCCATCAACCTTTTCAATTTTATTTACTTGCTGATGGAACAGATTTTAATATGTTGTGCACCGGACACATAAATCCTTTCCCATCTTCTCAGTCCCTGGTCTCGCGCGATGGAATATTCCAACTTATCCGAATTGGATCTTCATCCAAAAAAAAACTTGGATCACACATTTCCCTGTGTTTACTACAGTTTTACCCAATCGCTTGGTCTCTATTGGTGCAAAGAAGGAGTTGGTCAGAGGCCATATCAGAGATTGTCAGTTTCATGATCATTGTAAGGTGTTGCCCTGCAAGGCTCCCCATCCTGCCCAAAGCCACATCGAAATAAATCATGGCTTTTAGAATCAGATCTAAGAGTTTTAGCCGTAACATGGAACTACAGTCCTGACTTGAAGATGGAACATGAGAGGAAAAAAATACACACAGCATCTTTAATAATACCTTCTTCTGATTGCCAGCTTCTGCCTAAATTACTCAAATTTGGATACATTTTCTAAAGAATATGGTGAGAATTAATTGAGAATATGCATTTGATGTATAATTTTTAACAAATTGGATCTATATAAAAACTGAAAAACTGTCTGAAATGATGGATAAGAACCAATTAACTCTGCTGTTCATCCTTAAATTCCTGGTACTACTGACTTGAAGATTTAATTATATGAGAGACTGTGGGATTAGGAATGAGCTGTTATACACGTGATTGAATGCCAATAGCCTCCCTAGGATATTACAGCCCTCTCATCACTGACTTGAGACAGGCACTTACTAAATTTAACCTCTTGAAACTTTGTGTGGTATTCCAGCATTAAGATGATATATTTGATAAGACACTGAAGTCCTGAAATTATTCCAGATGTTCCAGTGATCTCTGTACCCGAAAACTAATCTGCATTCTTATCGAAAGGGATTTAGCCTGTAATGACAACAGGAACTTGCTGTTATTTAACCCTGTTTAGGATATTAGATCCTCCCAGATAAACCCAAGATACACTTTTCTGTGTATTTCACTGCTGCAAGATTAGAAATGTGATGACCCAATATGCTGATGCTGGTGTTCAGAAGTCTAAGGCCTGAAATATCTTATTTCTGCTCAGGTTTCAAAATATCAGATCAAGTAGGGGATCACTTCCACAGATTAAATTAAAATATTTGCATTTAACCCATATTTCATGTTGTTACATTAAATTCTTATGTCACAATTCGAATACACCCTCCAGCACCCTTTTATTACTTTCAGGTGTAAGATATAAATTGATATTCATCATGATACATACACGTCAGTCTGCCTGCAATAATCTGCATTTATGTAGCACCTTTAATGAAGAAAATATCCCCAGGTGCTTCACAAGAACATTATTGCACAGAATTTAACTACGAGCCACACTAGGGGAGATGACCGAAAGTTTAGTAAAAGAGGTAGGTTTTAAGGAGCATCTTAAAATTGTAGACAGAGTTAGAAGTTTTAGGGAGGCATTTCCAGTATTGAAAGGCTTTCGGATCTGAAGGTATGGCACCAATAGTGGTGTACTGAAAATTGAAGATACTCAATAGAACGAAAATCTGAGAAAATTCTAAGGCTGGAGGAGGGGATACAGATAAGGAGAGATGATGAAACTTTGTGTGACAATGTTCCTGTGGTATATAAATGCAGATTTCTGTTGGAGGACTGGAGCTTTAATGGCAATATGATATTTCGGGTTTATCTGAACAAAAAAATCAAGAGATCAGGTGAAAGACAGATGTGTGGAAGCTAGAAAAACACAAAGGAAAGAGAGGGAAAAATGAAAGAAACAAAGGGCAGAAAAGAGAGAGTGAGAGAGAGATCAGGGCAAAAAGAAAAGATAGGGGGTGGGAGAATTATTGTATGGGTGTGTCAGCTAACTACACTGTGTGAACTGCCGCTCATAATGTGGCTTGCTACCACCGTCCTCTTTAAGTGTAGGAAACTCCAAGGTCCACCTGCTCTAGGGTGGGAGAGGAAAACCACTTTCTGACCTAACTAGATGAGTGTGTTGTAGTTACCAAATATAGCTTATCACATGTTAGTAACGAGTTACGGGTTACAGCGATATGATTAGAAATCATTACAGGGACTTTGAGGATGAGCTGATGTTAGGTTTCTATTTGATTTAAATTTGATTTATTATTGGCACATGTACCTCGGTACAGTGAAAAGTTTTGTTTTACGTGCAGTACAGGCAGATCATACCATACAAAGTGCATTGGGGTAGCAGAACAGAGCGAGGAATACCATGGCTTCAGAGAAGGTATACTAACAGCAAGATGAACATTAAATTTAAAATTTGTGAGGTCCATTCAGAAGTCTAAAACTAGTGGGGAAGAAGCTGTTCTTGAATCTGTTGGTACCTGCACTTAGGCTTTTGTATCTTCTACCTGGTGGAAGAAGTTGGATGAGATTAAAACTGGGATGGGAAGGATCTTTGCCTTCCTGATGCCGCAAGAAGTACAGATGGAGTCAATGGATGGATAGTTGGCTTGTGTGATGGTCTGGACTGTGCTCACAACTCTCTGTAGTTTGTTGTGGTCCGGAGAAAAGCAGTTGCCATACCAAGCTGTGATGCATCTGCATAGAATGCTTTCTATGGTGCATCTATAAAAATTAGTAAGACTCTTTATGGGCATTTCAAATTTCCTTAGCCTCCTAAGGAAGTAGAGGATTTGTTGTGCTTTCTTGACCATAGCATCAATGTGGATGGACCAGGACAGAATGCTGGTAATCTCTCTTGAAATACTAGGTTGTTCTGCCCACATCCATATGCTGTCATCATAGTGGATGGTGGCACTCCTCAGTATTAATCCTTTCAGACCCATATACCCCAAGACTTATCGGAGCAGGAGGGAACGGCAGAAGAGAAAGAATTGTGAAAGAGGTGGCAGTAAGTATTGGGAATATTGCAGCACCTGTGGACATGCAAAATTATGAAAATAAAAGCTGAAAATAGAATGTGATCTATGGATAGAGAAGGAAATACATCAGTATACCATGGGGCGAGTTATTCCTGGTTGGTGGTTCTATTTCACTAAAAGGTTACACTTAGTCTCAACTCTTCATGTAAGGTTTGTGGAAGATTTGCTAGTTTTATATCTTATCCATGGGGATGGCCAGACCTACAATCCCACAGCAATAAACAGATTTACCTTGACTCATTATAGAATGGTTGTAACACAGAAGGAGGCCAATTGTCCTCTCTGTTGGTTCTTTACAAGTGCAGCTCTGTCAGTTTCATTTCCTGCCTTCTCTCATGGCCTATCAATATTTTTCAGTTCAGAAAATTATCCAGTTCCCTTTTCAGAGGCAGGGTGAATCTGTTCAGGTAGTATATTTCAGACTTAAATAGCTCACCGTGTAAAAATGACCTTTTCCTCGTTTCACCTCTGCTTTCTTGTCCTCTGATTCTCAACACTTCCATGAATGGTAATAGTTGGTCCCTCTCCACTCTATCCAGACACCTCATGATTTTGAACACATCTGTCAAATCTTCTTTAGCTTCTCAAAAGAGAGCAAACAATTTAGCTTCTCCAATCCAACCCTGTAATTGAGGATAATTCCTAGAAATATTGTCATAAATCTTTCTGTTCTCTCGTTAATGCCTTCACACCTTTTCTAAAGGAAGGACACAATGTTCCAGTTGAGGCTGAACCACTGTTGATAATCATTCAGAGTTTACTAAAACTTGCTTGCTTTTATTCTGCATTTATAAAGACCACAATCCCGTATGCTTTATCAACTGCTTTCTGAACTTACTCTATCGCCTTCAATGGTTTATGCACATATACCCCCAGGTCCCATTGCTCCTCCACCCCCATTTAGAATTGTACCATTTATATTGTATTACCTTTCTGTGGTGTTGAACTTTTAACTGGGTTTCTTTGTTTTTCTACTTTCAGTAAGAAGGACTGTATTGTTTAACTTTTTAACCTTGTTTCTTTATTTTATTGCTTTGTAACTAAGATTCTTTACCTAGATACTTTCGTACTTAAGATGGCACCGTAAATGCTGACTTTTTGCTGTTCTCATGTGAGTGCATGTGACATTAAACCTAATTCTACCTCTAATTCTTTCTTCATTCTTCCTAAATACATCATTTCACATTATCTTGGAATTAATTTTCAACCAAGTCTAGATCATTAATACGGTTATGACTAGGTGAGGCGGGTGTTTTGATCCCAGCTAATGTTAGTACTAAAAAGTCAAATCCTAGACTGAATTCTAGCTGGATAGATCATATTTTGTTTTGTTATTTTTATTGGTTTCAGTGAGGTAGTCTTTCACAGAAACACAAACGCACAATTCGGCATATTTGGTTTCATCAGTAAAACACAGTTTATTATGCAAAATAAATTTAAATAAAATAAAACAGCCACTGCTGACAACTCGGAGAAGGCACCTCACTTTGTACGAAACAATATGGAAAGACTGAAGTACTGTGAGCCTTTAAGGTCTCGCAAAAAGGCAAGACGACAAAGCAGGGATGATGTGAGCACTAAAATGTGCGCAAAGTGAGTGAGCACTTTGGGACCAAACGAGCAAACTCTGAGATGCAGCCTGGTCCAAAACATGAGATGGATGCCTGGCCCTGTGCACAGTATTCTGGCAGCGATATTCCCATGAAAGGTGCCATGTGCTTCAAAAGTACAGCAGAACAGTATTGGAAGTGGCTTGGAGATGTATCATGATGATGCAGATTGCAGACATGGAGTGTGTGTGGCCACTATCCATGGTCTGTTCCCTGAGTTATTAGTGAATGGTGTCCAAGGTGGAAGTTGGGAGTAGCAAGTAGTCTGCTTGAGACACCAGTCAGATTTTCACGTTGGGAATTCTTAGCATCTGGTATCTATACAGCCGGTGGGGAATGGGAGATTGCACATTAATGAGGTGAGATTAGACAATATTGAGCATGATAATGAGTGATACTGCATGTTAATATGCCTCTCATCATTCAATACTGAGAATCTTATCTTGTTGTTCAAAACTTGGTTGGAAAATGGGACTTTTTGCTCTCAACATCAAAAGGTTCCTCATTTGTCATCTCAAATAACATTTCCACCTTTCTCTTGATTGCCCATGTCATTCAGGAAATGGACCATTCTGCCCGGTAAGTGTCACAGTTTTTGCTTATAAATGTGTATTTCCTTCTCTCCTGCTAAATAGCAGGTGTTGAAATATAGTTTGATGTGCATTTCAAAGTCTAGCTCCATTGTCTGTCTAAGTTGGCTCATTGGTGGGAGAGCTTTCATCTACTAAATTGTCATAGATTTCAATTAAACATAAGATGCAAATTTCCTGAAACTGACTCAGTTGCTTGGTTTTGATCTTTTTATATAAAACCAATAATTTCAGTGTTGATTGTTTAGCTTTTTGCAAATATGTCCCACATAGCTTCCCCCAATCTGTTACCAGGTGACCACTGTAGCCTGTATAGGTCCATACTTCTTCCTTTTCAAAATAATTTTAATCAATGAAAGGTCTAGTTATAACGTGCAGTTGATGGAAGTTAAAATTTAATTGTCCATACTTAGTAAAACTGCAACAGTTTTAGATCAAGAAAGACAATTCTTACAATGACCCAAGAGGAACTCATCTACAAGCATCCTCCTGTTTTCTTTGTTTTTTGTCAACCAACTAACTCCATATCCAAGCTGCCACAATCCATTTTATTCCATAGGCCTTAACTTTGCCTACAAACCTCTTGGTTCTTCTTTATCAAATTACTCTTGGAAATCCAAACACATCAAACAATGCACATAGTCCTCACAACCCTCTCTGTTACCTTAAAAAAACTCAATCAGGATGGTTAACACAATTTGCCTATAACAACCCCATGTCACCTTTTATAGAGTCATTGAGCCATACAGCACAGAAACAGATCCTTCATTCTAACCAATCCATGCCGAACATAATTCCAAACTAAACTAGTCCCACCTGCCTGTTCCTAGCCCATATCCCTCCAAACCCCTCTGATTCAGGTACTTATCTAAGCACCTTTTAGATGTTGTAACTGTACCCATATCTATCACCTCCTCTGGAAGTTCATTCCACATGTGAACCACCCTCTATGTAAAAAATTTTGCCCTCGAGTCTTTTCTAAATCTTTCTCCTCCTACCTTAAAATTGTGCCGCCTGGTCTTGAAATTCCTCATCCTCAGGAAAAGATACCCAGCATTAACCCTATCTATATCCCTCATAATTTTATAAATCTCTAAATGGTCACTTTTCAAAATCCTATGTCCAAGTGAAAACATCCTAGCCTATCCAACCTTTCTTTATAACTCAAACCTTCCGTACTCGGAAACATCCTGATAAATGTCTTCCGAACACTTTCTAGCTCAATAATATCCTTCCTGAAACTGGGTGACCAGAACTGGACACAATACTCCAGAAGAGGTCTCAACAGCGTCTTATACAATCTCAACATAATGTCTCAACTCCTATACTCAAAGGACTGAGCAATGAAGGCAAGCGTGCCAAACGCCTTTTTTTTAAACCACCCTGTCTATATGCGATGCAAACTTCAAAAAATTATGTACCTGAGCCCCTGGGTCTCTCTATTGATCAAGAGACCAGTTTCTAACATGTGGTTGAGGGGTCTTGTGGTGAACTAGTAGTTCCATATCCCTGAACCAGGAGGCCCAAGTTCAAGTCCCATCTACTCCAGAGGTGTATAATAAATGTATGAACAAATTGATTAGAACAGATATTATTTGATTGCACCATTATCCTCCTCAGTAAAAGTCTTTCCTCAAAATACTGGATCCACTAATTTCATTTGCAATAAAGATACATTTTAAGTAAAACAGAACACAGTATAAAACAATAGATTTGTTTTAATATGTAGTGACTATGAGTACCAATGCAAAAAATCGGTTTAAGTACCAATACTTTGTGATAAAAGAATCTTCAATTTCTCAACATATTTTGATGTTAAATTTATGTTGTGTATATTGGACTTTGAATCTGAAGTGTTTATCACATTTGACTCTCATCCCAGTGGGATTATTGGCAAGAATTTGATTCTAATGAGTGCTCTGTTATGTTCAGGTGGATCTGTTTGAGAAATAATAAGTAAGGTCTCCTAATATGAGATGGCTGAATGCTAATTAGAGTTATACCTTTAGGTGCTTTCACTGCTACCTATCTGGTAGAAGGTAAATTACAGTTTATCTTTATGGCCACTGTCTATTGGGACTGATTAGCGATCCATGCCTTCAGTGACGGAATCTTCCTTTATCTAATCATTGTCTCTTTAGGCTCTGTTTGCATTGAAGTGTACTTGAATTATGTAAGACACGTTTAGTACTTTAAGCCCCAAATGTGCACTATAATGCTGCTGCTTCCAACACACCTTGACTTTAGCAGCTTCAGTCTTGTTTTTCCTTTGCACTGAGGACATATAACTGAAGGCACCTTACTAATTCATATTCTTTTTAACTTAAGAGCTAACGATCCCATCAGAAGAACATATGCCTGCAGTATAATAGACGGATGCACTATGCATGAAGGTACAAAAGATTCACCACCTTTTCATCCCCTAGCGTTTCAGAGAAACAAAGTATGAACAGAAGAATATGTGTAGGCCGTTCAACCCCTTGAGAGAGTTCTGTCACTCAATTAGATCAGGGCTGATCTGCATCTTTGGGAAGACATGATTGACATGTCAGCCTACCCAAGCTTTTTGGACTTGCAGTATGCTTTAGATTTTAATTATCCATAGCTGAAGGTTTCAAGTTAATTTCTAGTGGAAAAATTGTACTTGGCGTCATCTGGCTAAATAATTCTGTCACGTACAATCTGTATTAAGCAGTAGTCTCATGGCGTTGCTCAATGGTGAGTTGGAGGACAAACTGTATTCTGATAACCAAGGTTTCATCATCATATCAGGCTAAGTAAGTTATTATGGAAAATGTGGCCAACAGTTATGGGACGTTTGCGTTACACAAGACGTTTAACATGTACGAAATGTAAGTGTATGAGTCTGCGTTTGTGAGAGGTTGGAGGAAACAAAGAAACAATGCTATAGTGAGTCAGAAATGGATGTTGATCAGGATACCAATGCATATACAAAAAACAGAAATTGCTGGGGAAACTCAGCAGATCTGACAGCATCCGTTGAGAGGAAAACATGTTAATGTTTCGGGTTCAGTGACACTTCTTTGGAACAGAAGTTCTGAAGAAAGGTCACTAGGCACAAAACCTTAACTCTGCTTTCTCTCCACAGATGCTGCCAGACCTGCTGAGTTTCTCCAGCAATTTCAGATTTCCATATCCAAAGTTCGTTGTTTTATACTAATGCCTGTACTCTAGATGCTATTCACTGTGCAGAAAGAAAGACAGAGGGAGAAAAACATAGGGGTACAGACGCACATTTTTTGAGGCATTCCAACTATTTCAGGAGCCAAAACGAGATTGTGAGCTATTTCACCAACAGTAAATCTTTTCCATGGAGCATACACTATCATCAGGAAGGCAAACCAGACTACAAGACTAGTAGCACTAAATGTTCTCAAGGTGAAGCCATCAGCTGTATGAATCTGAAAACTCTTGACTGAATCAACTCTTGATAATCATGTTACTTTCTCACGGTTAGGGAAATAAATTTGTGTTGGAGATGTAACTCTGTTATTGCTGAATTCTAGATCACTGTAAGAGAAGGGTTAAGTGGTTCTCAATTGTTTCTGCATGTTGACAGGCCATTTGTAAAACAATGATACTTCAAGTTCATTTTGGGTTAGTTTAAGAAAGTTGGAAATATTGTAAACTGTGAAGAAGAGAGCGCAGAACTTCAAAAGGGCATGGACAAATTGGTGGAGTGGACAGGTGGGTAGCTGATGAAGTTCAATGCCATGATGTGTGAAGTGGTAATTTTGGTAGGACATGAAAACATAATATGAAATAATGAGTACAATTCTAAAGTGAGTGCAGAGGAGAGTATCAGAGATAAAATGTACTGCAGATGCTGGAGAATCCGAGATAACAAGGTGTGGGGCTGGATGAACACAGCAGGTCAAGCAGCAGCATAGGAGCAGGAAAACTTGACGTTTCGGGCCTAAACCCTTCATCAGAAATGGGGGAGGGGAAGAGGGTTCTGAAATAAATAGGGAGAGAGGGGGAGGCGGATAGAGGATGGATAGAGGAGAGGATAGGTGGAGAGGAGGCAGACAAGTCGAAGAGGCGGGGATGGCTTGTTAGATGCAGAGGAGAGTACTTGGGTGTATATCTACAGAAGATTATAAAATGGCAGGAGAGATTGGGAGAACTGTTAATAAAGCATACAGCATCCAATAATAAAAGGATACATTATAAGGGGCGTAGAGTAAAAGAGTAAGGAGTTTATGTTGAACTTGTTTAAGATACAGTTCAGCCTCAGCTGGAGTTTGCAGATCTGCACACCCCGCTTCAGGGAAAATGTGAAGGCATTGTACAAAGCATCAAAGAGGTTTATGAGAAAGGTCCTGTGGATGAGAATTTGAGTTGTGAAAATAGATTGAAGAAGCTGGGATTGTTTCCCTTGGCGAAGGGAAGGCTGAGAGGACACTAATAGAAGTAATTCAAAGTCTTACAAGGTCTGGACAGAGTAATTGGGGAGAAGATATTTCCACTTGTGAAAGGGTCAAGGGAGAGAGAGCACAGTTAAAAAATGATTAATACAAATAGCAAAAGTTATATGAGGGAAAAAGCTTTATCAGGCAATGAATGTTTAAACTCTGGATTGCACTGCATTAGAAGGGGATAGGTTCAATTTAGTCATTCAGAAGGGAATTATATGGCCATTTGAAAACAAACAATGTGCAGGATTACAGGACGAAGACCAGTGGACAGCACAAAAAGGAAATGTTTATTTGAAGACCCATTCCCGAAATAATAGACTGAAAGGATTCCTTCTGTACTGCAATAATTCAGTGATTCTAAGTTTAATGTGGACTAAATTTGAAGAAGTCCAGTTCAGTATTTTCTGTTAAATGCTAGACACGTGTTTCCGTCTACATACAAATTCTGAAATAAATTTCAACATAAAATGTACACAACAATAATGCAAATTGAACTGGTTTGTAATATCTGTTACTTTATGAAAAATTTTGCATATTGTCAGAGAAAGTAGGAGCAGAGTCAACTATTCCACCCTTCAGACCTGCTTTACCATTCAATACAATCATGGCATATCCTCTGTGTCAAAGCCATCTTCTTGCTTTCTCTCCATTCCTTTTGGTGACGCAAGTCTAAAAATGTACCAATACTCTAAGGTTTTGGAGTAGATCTGTAGCTCGGGTTGTGGGTGTTGAGGTTGGTTGGCTCGCCGAGCTGGTTTGTTGTTCCGCAGACGTTTCGTTACCGTGCTTGGTAACATCCTCAGTGCAGCCTCTGATGAAGGCTTCATCACACCGACACTTCATCAGAGGCTGCATTGAGGATGCTCCCCAAGCGTGGTAACAAAACGACTGCGGAACAACAAACCAGCTTGGCGAGGCAACCAACCTCATTGTACCAATACTTTCTGGTAATTTGTCACCTTTTAATCCCGTTAATTTCCTCAGCACCATTTTCTTACTGATTTCTGTCAATTCCAACTCTCACTAGATGTTTGGTCCCTAACATTTATTCCCTCTTTTATGAAGATGGAACAAAACTGTATGTTTGAATGTGGTCATATTTCCAGTAATGTGTTAAGACTGGTTATATACATATTCTGAAACAAATTTCACACAGAGGACAATACAGTGAATCAAGGGATATGTGAGTAGGTTGAGAGAGTAGAGCTGAGGTAGATTGACTATGGTTTTATTGAATGATGGAGCAGACTGAAGGCCCTGTATAATCCAAACCTGTTCCTGTGTCTTATGGTCTCATAAAAGTGTGAATGTTGTCTTAAAATCACAGAATCATAGAATCCCTACTATGCAGAAAGAGACAATTCAGCCCATTGAGTCTGCACTGATTTTCTGAAGACCATCCCATCTTGTCCCAGTCCACCAGCATATGCCCATAACGTTGCATGTACTATGCGTGCCCAACTAGCCTGCACATCCCTGGACACTAAAGGGAAATTTACCGTGTCCAATAAACCTAACCTACACATCTTTGGACTTGTCAACATCTGCCACCTGAGTCTTGTGTAACTGCTGGGCACAACCAAGAAAGTCTGCTTGATTTTTAAGAAGCCTGGAGAGGAAGGCTCACTTTAATTGGGTATTGCAGACTGATGCAATGCAAAGATCTTACTAGGGCTATTGAGGACACTCGTTGTCGGATCACACTATCATATTAATGTCAGAGTGACCAAAAACTCATGGTTGTCTTGAGGTTCACGTCAATCCTTACAATTAATTCAAAACTGCCATGAGAACTGGCTTTCCCTTTCCATTTGGTTCACAGGAACCTTAGTGGTTTCATTGAAGGGCAAAGATACATTATTATCTGAAATTTCCAGCCTCTAACATAAAAGGCTGTACATTGAAAATGCTTGAGAACAGGCACATTAAAATTTCTGGAATTGTATACAATAGCACAATGACACTCCATTGTCTTCCACCAACTAACTTCCAACAATGAAGATGTTAAAAATGTGAAAAATTGACATTTAGTTTTAATTACTCATGCTTAAACACAATAATGTCAAACGAATAAGAATGAAGAACAAAAACAGAAGTTGCTGAATAAAGCTCAGCAGGTCTGGCAGCATCTGTGAGGAAAAATCAGAGTTAACGTTTCAGGTCCAGTGACCCGTCCACAGAATGAAGAATCTGTTGTATTAAATCAGTTGGCTCTAAGAGTGTGAGAAAATAAATTAAAATCACTTTTCAGTGGAAGATTATTTGAGGGATGCCAATGAAAGTTAAATGATTCAGAGAGCAAATAAAAACCTAAGTTATTTAAATATGAAGTGCCAAAAGGAAATATTCCATATAAAAATTAATTCAGAAGGTAACCAGAGTGTGTGTACTGGCACAGCATAAAATTAAATAACCAGAGGGTAATTTTATAAACTGTATGAAAGTGTAAATGGCATTGTGGACAATTTGTGAACACAACCATCTAAGATTTACTAAATGAATTCACTGTCATGTTATTTTGTTATTGTATCCATATTAACTCTCTTTTGCTTAAAGTTTCTCTCAGTTTTGGTTATCCATTATCCATTTTTTTTCCTTTTCTATTTGCTTTATTTCCTTTCCTTTTCCTGTATTATTTTTTTGTTTATCCCTGTGCGTTATCTTCCCTTCCTTTCCAATTTTTCATGAGCCCTTATCTTTAGGTTTACAGTTTCGACTTCAGTTACCGTACTGCCTTTTTCAAATCAATTCTCTCTGTGTCTTCGTTCATTTTTAATGTATCTCTTTTTCTTTCCCGTGTCTGTATCTGGAATAGGCCAGAAACAAAGTGAAAGCGGCTAATGTGAGCAAGAGAGAACACGGGTGAAACTTAATGCCCTTCTGCCTAAGTGAATTGGAGATAGGGGGCATTTAATTAGCACTTAATTAGGTGGGTGTGTGATGGAGATCGCACTGACTTTCTTTCTCTCCTCCGATTAAGTTCAGCAGGGAAAAGGTTCATGGGCAGTTTCCCCATCCTGATTCCAATTGAAGTTTTTAAGCGTTCAATTTAATGGCCCGCTTAAGGACTGGATCCTGCTGTCACTTGTATTTTATAGGGAAAGGCAGGAGAGTCACCACATTGGAGATTGAGAAACAAATCCTTTCGGGATTGTTTCCAGGCTGTTGCGAGCGGGAGAGGTTCTCATTTAAAGAGTACCTGGTTAAAGGACCTAGCAATAGGGTGGAATGGTGGCTTAGTGGTTCACAGCATCAGGGACCTGGGTTCGATCCCGGCCTCGGGCGACTGTCTGTGTGGAGTTTGCATATTCTCTCCACGTCCGGGTGCTCCAGTTTGCTCCCATAGTCCAAAGATGTGCAGGTTAGGTGGATTAGTCATGGGAAACACAGAATTACAGGGATAGGGTGGGGATTGGGTTGATCTTTGGAGGGTTGGTGCTGAATTGATGGGCTGAATGGCCTTTATCTGCACTGTAGGAATTCTATGATTGTGTGAGAGCTACACACTTGCTGTTTCCCGTTTGTCCTCACTGTCCTTTCAGGGATTTCAATTCCCTGGTAGGCACATCATTTGCAGCAGCCATCACTCCTGTCCACCCTGCCTGTTATTCATAAGGCAGCAGCTTCTGGGGACAGGATTTCCACTCCCAATTATGATCCTTGATCCCATGGAGGACTTGCCAATGTCCAATTTTGTATTTAACGTGTTGGACTCTGCCAAAAGATAAAGGGGTCTAGTGGTTGAGAGCCCTGTAATCCAGAATTACATATTGCCACAGGAGTGATAGTGGCAGCTCAGGGAAGAGAGGACAGTGCTGAACCAATGAATTAGCAAGGAGGATGCAAGTAATAAGCTGAACATTGAAAGAGTGACAGCAGAACAAGCCAGAATTGAAAGTGCATCTTCAGTGAAATGTGAAAGAATGAAATCCCAATACACTTCATGCTATCTCCAACCATGACCTTGAATCACCACCTTAATGGTATTAGCAACAAACTAACACCTTGAACTTCCGTTTGCAAAATAAATAAATCATAATTCTCTGCCAATGCTGCTATCTTCTCTCTGGTGAATGTGGCCCTACCTGTCATTTACTGTTGAAAATTCAAAAAGCTTTTGAGTCCTGTATGTACAGTTCTGGTCTTCACATCATGAAAAGGGATTTCGAGGCACTGGAGAAAGAGCGAAAAAAAAATTTACAAGTATTACACCAGAACTCAGAAGATGTAAGTATCAGGAAGGTGTTTTTTTTTTGTAGAAAAGAACAGGCAGTCTGATAACTTAATAAAGGTCTTTGAAAGTTTAAAGGGGTTCAATAGGATAAAGATGGAGGAACCTATTTCTACTCGTGAAGGAGGCCAAAACCAAGAACTACAAATAGTAGATAATCACTCATAAACCGAATAAAGGAGTCAGGAGAAGTGTCCTTGCCTTACAGATGGTTTAGAATAGTTGAGGCAAGCAAAATGGATGCCTCAAAGTAAAGGTTAGAAAATATATGAGTGAGAATGAAATTGGAGAATATGCAGATAGGGTTAGTAGCTATATAGTGGGAGGAGGATTTTTTTTAATAGAACCCCTACAGTGTGCAAGGAGGCCATTCAACATATTGAGTCCACATTGACCCTCTGAAGACCATCCCACCCAGACCTTCCCCTTACCCCATCCCTGCATTTCCCATGGCTAATCCACCTACCCTGCACATGCCTTGACACTATGGGCAATTTAGCATGGCTAATCCACTTAAACCTTGGACTGTGGGAGGAAATTGGAACACCCAGAGGATACCCATGCAGACACAGGGAGAATGTGCAAACTCCACACCAACAGTTGCCCGAAGGTGGATTCCAACCTGGGTCCCTGGTCCTGTGAGGCAGAGATGCCAACCACCGAACCCACTGTGTCACCCCTTATGTAGAGCGTAAACAACAAAATTGCCTAGAGATAGTAGGAGCTGCAGATGCTGGAGAATCTGAGATAACAAGGTGTAAAGCTGGATGAACACAACAGGCCAAGCAGCATCAGAGGAGCAGGAAAGCTGACGTTTCGGGCCTAGACCCTTCTTCAGAAAATGGCACTTCAGAAACGGCATTTTCTGAAGAAGGGTCTAGGCCCGAAACGTCAGCTTTCCTGCTCCTCTGATGCTGCTTGGCCAACAAAATTGCCCAGTTGAGCCAAATAGCCTTCATGCTATGTTAAAACAAAATCAGTCAATGTGGGATCTGTTTCCCCAGGTGCATTGTGCATCGTATGTGTTCTTGTTTTGCAAGGAGCCAATTTCTTGAACTTCTCGCAGTCTGCCAGCCACCTGGAAAGCTATCATGCATTTACTTAACAAATATAGAGTGGGATCTAGTGAAGTCCTTCCACTATTTAGAAAGCCAGTGAGAACTGGCTCATTACTTCAATGTAGTAGACCTAATACAATATCGATGCCTTCAAGCCTTCCATAGGATCAAGCCCTCTCCTAGGGGCAGAAATTTCACTCTCAAGAGCTGCCCATAATCCAATGATGCTCAGCCTCAGGATCATCACTGGATCCTTGAATAGGGATCACAGAGAGAGTGTCGCTGGAACGAGGGGATGTGAGGCAAGAGCAGGGGGAGACTATCAGTCCAACAGCACTAAGTGCCTGGCAATGACGTGCCCACTCCCAATGATGTAAGCTGACAGGATTTGCTGTGCAGCCTTTGCGAGGCAAAGAATAGGAAAGCTAAGTGTGATCCAGTAAATTCCTGAGCCCCCAATACGTTGGAATGGGGGCCAGTGATATTTGATGTCAAGTAGCTAATTCACAGGGCTAATTGAGTTGCAGCCACAAACAGGCAGGATTCTCGTATTTTGCCCATCATCAGGAAATGTGGTTGATGCCATTGTCTCTAGTGTGGGTACTCCTGCCAATTCACCTAACCCCCTGGCATCATGCCACTCTGCTGGGCTCCATTAAATTATGTTCATTCATTGAGCAATACCAACTTGGACTCTGACGCACTTGTTTCTAGATCTCAATGCTCTGGATTCCAGCTCCATTCGATGCATGTGAACACATAATCTATACTGATATCTCAGAGCAGTGCTGAGGGCTGCATTGTCAGGAGTGCTGCCTTTCTAACAGGATTTTATACCAAGTTCCTTGCTCGTACTCTGTGCCGATAAACAATTCTATTCTAGGGTGGGACATGGTGGCACAGTGGGTTCAAATTTCAGCACAGTGAGATGAAAGAAAACTAATCAAACTTGGTTGTAACCACTTTCAATTCTGATGAAATCCATCTGGTTCACAAGCGATTGAGTAAAGGAAATCCGTTGGCCTCGTCTGGTCTGACTCATGTGTCACTCCAGACCTGCAGCAACGTTTTTGACTCTTAGCTGGCCTCTGTGCAATTAGAGATGGACATCCCATGAGAACATTTAAAAGAGGTTCTCCTGGTAAATCTGGCCAATGACTAAGTCTCATTAACACCAGAGCAATCCTCTCATTTGGACCTTGCAGTGAACAAATTTGCTGCTGCAGCTGTCTATATTAAAAAAAAATGGTAAGGTAAGCCATTGGCTGTGAAATTATTTGGGTTATCCTGAGACAACAATCATGAGCGATCAATAAATCCATGTTCTTTCAAACCATTTCCCAAAAGTCAGTATCATGCCATTCCAAAGTGGACCTGACATTGACTCTAAAGCTGCAATTAAAGTCTGAGCTCCAGTGAAAAGTATTGAAACTGGGGTCAACACTTTGATTTTCGTTTGTGTGTTACTGTATTCTCCTCTTTCCCCTGGCTAAACAGGCTCATGTGGCTGAAAGGTCTGCTCCTGTTCCCAGGTTTCCTATCAACTGTTTTCTTTTGTGGTGTCATGAGCTGTACAGTGAATCCTAAATACAGTTGAGGTTTAATCTGCAACAGTACTATGGAGGTTTCAATGAACAGGGGCAACAAGACACAAGTGATGATGACATTGAAACAAAAGGGACTTACGATTTAAAAGTTCAAACATTAGTATTTGACATGGTCTTAATTGTTTACTGGAATCTAACAAGATCGCTGTCCGCCATTCAGTTTAGAAATTTGTGTTAATGAGGTAGCTGTCCTCGATTTCAGTATCGATTTTTTACACCTGTGTGTTAAAAAGAGCCAAAATAATCTTCATGATGGATAAAACATGCCATGTGCAGAGTGAGAGAGAGAGATCACAAAGATGAGGTGAATTCTAATCATCTTTAACCTTCAGTACTATTCTTTTCAGTACTTTGGTTTTTATTAGAGATCATTTGAAATGGTCAGAATTGTCTACACCAGAACACATTTTTCTTTCCATTACCTACAATCATACCCAGAGGAGCCAATTAAATGCCTGTGCTGGCAGTTCCTGACTCCTTTATTAGACTTATTATTTTTTATGGAAAAAGTCAACACATTCTGCTCTAAATTGGGCTTTGTAGCAGTTGGAGAGAGAAATCTATCAGGCATCTCTTTTGTCAATATAGGTTAACAGTTTAAACTGACTCTGAGGTGATTTAATAATGCCATGCTACAAGTGGAAAGATGTGTCTAACCAGAATATGCATTGGAAACAGGAACATAGGAAAATAAATAGGCCATTCAGCCCCTCATTCTGCCATTCTGATTGATGATGGCGCATTTGTATCTCAACTCCATGAATCCGTTTAGCTCCATGTCCTTCAAAATTCTTACAAAGTAAAAATTATCTCTCATCTTGAAAGTGCCATTTAAGTCAGAAGGACAAATCTAGTTCAAACAATTACACCTGGACAGTCTACCTTGAATCATCACCAAAGTGTCATCAACAGAGTTGTCAATCTGCACTTATTCAGTGACAACGTGTTTACATCGTGTTCTGGTAGCATCATACCAATTGACAAAAGAAGTCAATTCCAAAGGTGAGGCAAGAGTGATTGTCCTTGTCATTAAGGCAACATTTGATCTTTGTGGCACCAAATAGCCAGGGAAAATCTCTCCAAAAGCTGCTGTTATGCCAAGGGCATAGGAGGATGGTTGTGGTTGTTTGAGATCAATAACCTCAGTCACAGAACAGAGGATTCCTCAGGGTGGTGTTGAAGATCCAACCAGCTTCATCAGTGACCTTCCTTCTTCACAATCTCAGAAATGTAAATGCTTACTGGTGGCTGCATAGTGTTCAGTCTATTTGCAATTCCTTAGATACTGAAGCAGTGCATTCCCACATGCAATATTGGCCTGATAAATGGCAAGCGATATTCATGATCCATGAGTGCCAAGCAATGATTACCCCAACAAGAGATAGTCTAAGCATTGTCCCTTAACTTACAACAACCGATTCTGTCACAATCTGAGAGACCTACGGCCAGAACCAGGCAGATAAATGCTATGGCTACAACATTTTGTTGGATCAGTATTTTAAACCTGAGGCAAAGTTGTGGTTTACCAAGCAGTAACGATCTCCATGCTTCTATGCACTTCAGATATTTGAATGACCCTTAACAGACGACTTAAAGAACCCAAGGAATACCATCAGCAAGCCCTTCACAAAACCTTCTCAATCCAGTAGGAAGAAAGAGGATCCAACAGTGGCATCCTTTTCCAAGCCCAATGTGCCCAGCATCGTTCAAAAGTATCTCCACTGACCAGGTGCACTGCAGTATATTAAAGATGGTGCAAGCACAAGGGATACCAGTTTTTCAGCAGTTATCTCGTAAGTGATGAGTTGTTGTGAGAAGGGCATGTGGTAAGATGGGGTGAAAACCCACACTATAGGGGCATGGTAGGTAGTCAATTAGGTGATTTTAGTAAAATATAGTGAGAGAATGTGCCAGGCCTCAGGGTAGAAATCCCTCCAGAAAGCTCAATGCAACTCAGATTCAACCAAAAAATAATGTAACATTCAAACTTATATTTTCTTTGACGAAGTCATTGAAGATGGAAATAAAAATGGAAAATGTTGGCAATACATAGCAACTCAGGCAGCATCTAAGGAGAAAGAAAATGATTTTGATGTTGAGCTCAGTGACCTTTCAACAGAGGACTGAAATAATGAATTCCTGATTGTAGGATTAAGTGAGAATAGCAATGACAGGAAATCTTTTCCTAATTTGCTCATGCAATTTGGGCATCTCTGAATGTGCCAGTATATATTGGCCAACTTATTTGCCAAGTTGTTAGTTAAGAGTCAACCACATTGCTGTGGCAATGAGACCAGGTAAAGACAAAGGACTTATTTCTCCGAAGGACATTAGTGATCAAATAAGTTTTTATGACAAGCAAGGATGGCTTCATGGTCAGCACTGGACTAACGTTTCTATTCCAGATACTGGAATTACCAGAATGTGTCACCATTTGCCAAGATGCCATGAATACTGAACCCACAAGGCATAAACATTTGAACCTATCAATCTGGATTTTGGATTGCTAGCCCAATGCCATAACCATTACATCACAATGTTTCCTATGTGTAATAGTAAATGATCGCTATATTAATCTCAACTTGTAGAAGTTTAGCCAAAACTCAGTTTAGCCCTTGCACAAGTTTTTGGTTGTCAAAGTTGTCAGTTTTTCGCCTTTAATATTAATCAAGTGCCGTCATAATCTGACAGCATGGGTTTGGCACTGAATTCCATCTTTAAACAACTTCTCACTTTATTGTTAAAATATGCTCAAGTCCTGAGAAGACAAACAAAAAGAGACTGCAAGTGTGGAATTGCTGTAATGGGAATCCTGTGAATGGAAAGTGTTGGTTAGATTTCAAATGAAAGGACACCCATTCCATGTTGTTAAAGAGTTGTGGGAATGCAAGTTTGGAAACTGTGGATGTACAGCCCATCATTTGGCACCTCACCCTGTGTTTCCAGCCATATTTTGGGGCCAACACATTGTCTTCACACCTTAACTTCCATGTAGGGGAACTTGTGGACTATTTCCAAAATATGCTGGTGATAGAACATTCAGCAGGTGAAGGGTCCATACCTGAAATGTCAGTACTCTCTCTGGCTGATGCCATGCTGAAATGTATGAGAAAAATTATTAGATGATAAGTGCTTTTGTTATCTCAAAGATACATCTACTCTATTAGGGCAGATTTCATAACCCAACCCACGCCCCAAAGCTGGACATGAAGAATATACCACCAGTGGAGATCATAACCATAACAACTTCATTGGACTTTAACATCCTGGGAGAGTGGGGTTGAACTGAAGAAGCAATTAGCTTTTACAAGTCTTGTGGCATTGGCGAGATAGATATTTCAGTGGCAACTGGAGGGGCAATTTTGTCTTATTGGCCCAACAGTCTGAGCTGTTTTTCAACCATATCCGGGGAGGTAGAAGGTTAATTATGTTAACCAACAGTGCCATTAATAAGCACATTCATTGATTTTTGAGTAGCTCTTTCTGTGATTTCTGTCATTGAAACTGCCCTTTTGGACAAAGCGAGGGTTTTTGCTATTTGTAGGAAGGAAATAGGTTGGTCTGATCAAGGCAGTTTTCTGAACAACTCTGAAAGGGACCGATATCATAAACACACAAACATTGTGCAACTTAATTTGGTTGCTGAGCTAACGCTTCAGCCCTCCAAACAGTTGAATAGAGCTGCACCTTTGTTGTAATGGAATTTCATACATGCCCCGTAATGCAAGTCAACATACAGGTTCCAAATAAGTGTGGACAATGTGTTGGCCCCAAAATATGGCTGGAAACATAGGGTGAGGTGCCAAATGATAATCCCGTAAGAATATTCCTGCAAATTTTCTTCAGGTGGAAATATCAGTCATTGAAATATTTTGTGCAAATGGGCTAAACATATTCAAAGCCTATTTCTTATCAACAATACCACTTCAAACGGCGGAAATAGTTTGGAAAAGGTTTAAAGGCAGTAATTCAAGAATGGCATTCTGCCAGCAAGGGGGACTGGCTGAAAATTGGGTCATACCGTTGTACTGATTCTTTGTCTGACACTTTCTTTAGGCTAGGAGTGTAACATCAGTAAATTTCAGCCAAAGCACTTCATTTTTATTTGGAATTGGCTGGTCCTTCCTAAAATCTAAAACATGGCTCACATTTCCTAAAATCTCCACAGTGTGGAAGCAGGCCATTCAGCCCATCGAGTCAGTAGCTAACCTCTCAAAAGCATTCCCAGCTATCTTTGTAACCCTGCAGTTTCCATGACTAACTCACCTAGCCTGCACATCCCTGGACACTACGGGGAAATTTAGCATGGCCAATCCGTCTAACCTGCACATCTTTGGACTTAGGAAACCCATGCAGACACAGGAAGAATGTGCAAACTCCACACAGTCACCCAAAGATGGAATCAAACCTGGGTCCCTGGCGCTGTGAGGCAGCAGTGCTAACCACTGAGCCATTATGCCACTTTTCACCTTTTTCTTCTGAATTATATCATTTGAAATTTGAATACTTTTGACCATTTGGAAAGAAATATGTAAGTTAATACTTAATAGGAAATATTGTTTGCTTGCAGTTTAAGAAATAAAAGTAAACTGTTATTCATGTCAAATGGACGTCATATATTTATTTTCATTGTTTAGAAAGTTAAATTGCCTTAAGCTTATGACAAATAATTCCTCTGAGACTTTGGCATTGAGTCTGAAGTCAGTCATATTGTGATTCATTTCAAAACAAACATTTGATTAGTAGCACAAAGGGACTTATTCCCTTCCATCATTTGCCAGGTTGGCAGGCACGTTTACAATAATTTTGCAAGAACAACTCATTATTTTCTGATTTCATAGTGGGAGGCCAAAAGAAGTATTGAGGTAAATTTGGCAAAATTCTATGAGGCATCACCCCCAGCCAGTGCACATCAGAGAACAGCAGGTCTTTGGGATTCCACATTTCATCTGCTGATATCAATTCAGATTCTAAGGGGTCTGAGGATTCTGAAATGGATACTATGACTGTTTTCTGAAACAATGTTAGTTGTGTACAAGTTCCTTCCAGATCAGCAACAAAAATGTACCAACGAGACTAGAGCTTTGACCATACTTGTATGTGGGAAGTAATTCAATGACCCAACAATTAATTGTTCCATTGGATTAGTTCAAAAGAGATATTTATTGATTGAGTGCATGGCAAAACTGTGACGAATGGATTTTGATGTAGAAAAATGAGACACCCGGACTCTAAAAGGATTTTTGTTTTGAACGCTGTTGATTGTGGGAACGGTGCTGGTCATGACAATTCAATCCTGTTTCTTGATTAGTTCCCATGGAAATTTGGCACATAACTGAACAGGAAGAGAGGACCTCGATTTAATATCTCAACCTTTACCTTCTCAAGTGTCATACCCTTGGGCAGCAATCCACAGCGAGGTTGTTCTGCTCATGAGCTCGCAAAGAATCTGCACTTGTCCAAGTCCATTGGCAACCCTGGGGCACTAAGTTCAAATCATACCATGGCATTTCACCAAACTGAATTTTCAAAATTTTGTTGACTGTGGGGCTAGCACCAAAAATGATCAAGGTAAATCCCAGATCATGGCAAAAACCTGAATTAAATTCATGAATGTCCTTTAAGGCAGGGAATTCACCTTGCTTAATCTGAACTAGTCTTCATGTGACTCCTTTTACACATTAAATGTGTTTGATTAAATAGTCTCAGGACAATAAGGGATGAGTAATACTGTCAATTGGGAATATTTTTTCAGTGATTATATAGATTAGTGAACCTGCGGATTGGGAGAGTTTTAGAAGCTAACGAAGGAAGATCAAGAATTGTGGAGAGGGAAATAGGAAATGACTTTAAATTAGCAGGAAATAGACAAACAGACTATCAGAGTTTTACACATATTTAAACAGGAAGAATTAGACATGGATATTTTAGACACTGGGACAGAAGAAATTAAAATGGAAATAAGGAAATGGAAGACAAATGAAATAAACATTTTAGATCTGTCTTCACAGCAGATAATGTAAAAATTAATAAACCAAACTTTAAAGTGACTGACATTCTTAAATGAATTAATATGAGAAAAGAAATTGCACCTAAACAAATAATGAGACCAAAAGCCTTCAGCTTTTCAGAGACTGCATTGTTTATGATCTTCCAAGATTCTCTTGATTCTGGAATAGGTCTCAGGGAATTGGAAATTAGAAAATGTAACACCACTATTTAAGGAAGGAGTGAGAAAGAAAACAGGAAACTGGGGACTAGTTGACATGTCATCCAAAAAAATATCGTGTAATGGAGAAGTAAAGAGAAATCATCATGATGAGGTGGTGTTAACATGATTTTATGAGAAGGTATTAATGTTTGAAAATATATTAAGTATTTTTGAGGATTTAATTAACAAGGTAGGTAAAGGGGAATGAGTGGATGTAATATATTTTGATTTACAAAAAGCATTTGTTAGGGTGTCACGTGGAAATGTTTTAAATAAAAGCTCATGGTGTTCAAGGTTATATATTGGCGTGGATTGAGATATGGTTAAAGGACAGGAAATGTCATGGGGTGTCCCACTAGTCAGGTATCATTTGGGATCTCAGCGATTTATAATCTAACTAAATTACTTAAAGAAAGAGACAGAAAGTATACTGTACCTTGCTTTAATGATGATATGAAGCTAGGTGGGAAAAGAACTGTAAGGACAGAAAGGAAACTTAAACCGACAAAAGAACAGGTTTGGATCAAGTAAGAGGTCAGGCTGTATTGTCACTCAGTGTTTTGACTGTAGCAATGAGCAGTTATGCTTTCTGGGTCTGCCAGATCCACAGCAGCGGGTCTTAATGCCTCAGTGTTTGTTTCATCATTCCTTCCAAATTCATACAATCAGACAGCCTGTTCCTGGCCTTCTCCACAAAACATTTGACTTACTTCAAACCTTTACACCATCAAGGAGAACACACCCCCATCTACATCAACAGAACTGAGGTTGAGAAGGTGAAGAGTATCAAGTTCCTCAGAGTGATGATAACAGGCAAACTATCCTGGGCTTCCCATGTGGATGTGACAATCAAGAAGCCACAACAACACCTCTTCTTCCTCAGTCAGCTCAGGAAATTTGGACTGTCCATAATGTCCATCACCAACATTTACAAATGCACCATTGAAATCACACTGTCCGGGTGCATAATGGCCTGGCACGGCCTAGGCCAGAAACGTCAGCCTTCCTGCTCCTCTGATGCTGCTTGGCCTGCTGTGTTCATCTAGCTCTACACCTTGTTATCTCAGATTCTCCAGCATCTGCAGTTCCTACTATCTCTGATGAATGGACTCTCTAGCCTCAAATAATGCTAATCTTGCTAACATTGACCTCACTTAGTGCAAGCCCTGTGCAATGTGACCTGTATGCCTCTTTCTAAGTCTTTTTGATTGGTACATCCTTTGCTCACTATGATCTGCCTGTACCGCTCATAAACAAAGCTTTTCACTTTATTTCAGTACACATGACAATAAATAAATCAACCAATCGTTCAGTTTATCTTTCCACTTGCCTTTGATCCCTTCATCTCCAGATCTATAATCTCTTATTATAAAAAGCAGCAAGTGCTGGAAATTCTCAGGCAGCATCTTTGCAGGAAATAATGGAGTTATGTTCCAGATGCTCCCATCCCTAACATTAAAACCCTGCTATGATCATCCATGTGTGTTGACTCACCTACTTTCCTGGAAGCCCCAGCCATCATCTCCCCACTTCTGGGTTTGACCTAATCTGAGCTCAGACCCGCCTTGTACTGTGGCCTCCACCAAAACATTGCCATCTGACTGAAAGCTAAGCCTATCGATTGGATTGGCTTCCTGGCAAAGAACAGGTGAAGCGAGTGGACAAAAGGATGGCAGGTGGAATAAAATGTGGCAAAATGTGAGGTCAGTTACTTTGATAAAAAGAGAAAAACTCTTTTAAATGAAGTGGAACTATTAAATGCTGGCACTCAGAGGGATTTTTGTGTCCTTGTACATGAAATACAGAAATTTAACTCGCAGGTACAGCGAGGAATTAGAAAGGCAAATGTGATGTTTCTCAATATTGCAAAGGGCTTGGAATACAAGTGTAAGGAAGATTTAATACAGGGCTTTGGTAAGCCCACAGCTGAGGTTCATTTAATACTTGTGTCTCCTGACCTACTGAAAGATATCCAACATGTCCCTGCAGTAGTTTTCGACAGTCAAGGTATTAATTGCATTCAACCAGCCAATGATTGAAAACTCAAAACACATGTCCAAAATTACACGTGTATTCCATGATTGGACAGCATTTGCTAAATAATCTTGAGCACGCCAAGAACTACGTTGGTGACCAATTTTAAATTGTCAGTGGGGATCACAGTGTGATGCACTTTGTACATACTGCAAACTATAAAGGTAAATACACAGGGCTCTGTTCTTTGCAGGCAGGGCAAGCATATACACCCCTGTTTTAACTCAACAAAACAAGTGACAGTCATTCTCAGCTTCATTTCACAGAGAAAGGCCTTGATCAAAGTCAATCAGCCTGCTTCTAAAGTAAGAAAAGTTTAGTCATTAACTGTAATCATCATTTAACTGACACATTCTCCATAGAAATGTTTCTATAAATCAGGGTCCCCTTGCCAATAAATCAGCGCTCCCTATTCATACAGTATAAAACGTTATTTTCCTTTCACATTGATATTACTTGTGAACTGTTCTGATGAATGCAGGATGAAAATTTTTGACAAAATGTATCTTTTTATGTTCTGTATTGCCTTAGATAAAAATGAGTTGATGTTGAACATCAGCCATAATTGTCTAGAATGGTAGAATAGGGTCACAGGAACTTTTCACCAACTTCTGCTCCATCTTACGCTCTTATATATCTGAAGAAAGGTTATTTGTAACCTCATTAGGGTAAAAAACATAAAATGGCCTGCCTTTCCTTCTCCATTCTCCCAGTCACTTTTACATTCTCTAGTAATAAATTGTAATGGTTACTGGCCTTCTTTTCCTACGGGGACATTTCTTCCAGCTTACGTTTTGTACACACAGCCGGAAGAAAAGTGGATAGCCCAAAGAAAATCAAAACAAACGATTGCCATAGAGGCCAAAGCGTCCATTGTTTGAAATCAGATATGAGTATGCTTTTTTCTTAAAATGAATTCAGCTCCAGCCAAAATTCTGGGAAAGGCACACCTCAATAGCATTAGGTGTTTTTTTTTTGTATCATACATTGATTCGGCTCCAAAACAGTAACCATGACCCACGAACATCCAAGACAAGTTGCCAAAAACATAAATTCGATCTTTTCTCTGCCCTGGCTCTCTTAATAAATGGTTCACTTCTGGACACAACGACTCTCAGATTTACGTTTTTAAAGAAAATAAAATCGGAGGGAGTTCCTGCTTTGATAGATTATGGAGTGGGAATAATGTTTGTCATTTAAGCAGTGACGTTTCAATCTTTACTTGGAAACTAGCATTGATTTTGAAGACTACGTAAGCATGAGGAAACATGTTAAAGCACCAAAAAGAAATACCTTGCCATGTTTCTCTTTTGTAAAAGTGCTTGTTAATGCTACTTAAGTAATACTGTAAGCTAAACTCTTTCTGTAAGAAGTACAGATGTGTGTAAAGCAATCTTTTGGAAAGCAGAAGACTCATGAATCAGATTTTCAGAGGCCGTTATCAGAGGAGCTTAACGGGGTAATTTGCACTGTTTTCTCATTACCACATGCTGTGCACTGAATATCAGACTACATCCACCTTTAAAACCATAAGAAAAGTCCAAGGAAAGTTGTTCCAGAGTAACTCGACCATTGTCAGAAAATCTTGACATAATTATTTTTGCATTGATGTTGAACAACTTATAAAATTGTATGGCACCTCCATACCCTGAAGAAATTACACAATTCAGGAGATATCGGCACGACAGATCACCAAAAAATGAAGCCAGAGGGATCCAGCAAACCCTGCTTCTGTGGACTCTCTAAGGTACACAAGCCAGGAGTCCCCTTCAGGCCCATTGTCTCACTTCCAGGCACGCCAACATATAGACTAGCCAATGAACTACAATGGAAACTGAAATACTTAGTAGACAACACTACCCTCTCCATCTACTCCTCCCAAGAATTTCTCAGCATCATCAAGAACATCAGGATAGAAGAGGACAAGATAATGATATCCTTCGACATAACAGCACTATTTACATCCATAAACATCGACCCAGCCAAAGAGATAATTGGCACGCTGCTGGACAAATCAGGAAGGCAGACACCCGACAATGCCAACAGCATCAATAAGGACAGCACCCTGAAACTGCTGGATCTGTGCCTCACAACCTACTTCACCTTCAATGACCGTGTATTCAAACAAATCGACAGAACATCAATAGGATCCCCAATATCAGGACTGATTGCAGAAGTGGTAATTCAAAGGTTAGAACAGACAGCACTGCCACTATACAACCCAAATCCTGGGTCCGATATGTAGGTGATACCTTTGTCATGATCAAACGCAAAAGGCTGGAAGAAACCGACCCACTCATAAACAACATCCTCACTGGAATAAAATTCACAAAAACAGAAGAGAACAATAACCAACTACCCTTCCTGGACACAATGGTGAAACGTACGAACAATGAGGATCTCCAGACCAGAGTATATAGAAAGACGACACATATGGGCCAGATACTTAATTACACCAGCAACCAGGCACCCATAAACAGAGCTGCATCAGGACATTATTCAAACAAGCCACAACACACTGCAGCAACCCGGAATTGCATAAAGCAGAACAAGAGCACGTATACAGAGTTTTTAAAAGGAATGGATACCCACAAAGCACAATCCACCATTACCTCCTTGACAGACCACAACAAGAAGGCACAACACGATCAGACACACTAGTCACCCTGCTGTACATCAGAGGCACATCAGAGATGACCACAACACTACTCGGACCCCTAGGTGTCCGGGTAGCCCACAAAGCAACAACCACCCTGCGACAGCTACTGACGAATGTAAAGGATCCCATACCCACAACCAATAAAACTAACATAAAATACAAAATACCATGCAAGGACGGTGAGAAACATTACATAGGCCAAACTGGAAGAAAACTGACAATAAGGATACATGAACACCACTAGCCAACAAGAGACATGACCAGTTCTCACTGGTATCAACACACATACACAAAGAAGGACACAAATTCGTCTGGAACAACACATCCATAATAGCATGAGCCAAACAGAGACAAAACAGGGAATTCCTGGAGGCCTGGTATTCCAACTGGAACTCCATCAACAAACACATTGAACTGGGCCCAATGTACAAACCACTGAAAAACAGAACCGGAAGTAATGCCAAATACCCCAGCAAATGGAGGCTTATAAATAACAAGTGGGACAGAACACCGACACTTCACTGGAGGCGCACTGACCATGTTACCTAGCAGGCTGACGAAACATCTGCAACCAAACACGCAAACAAGTCTACAAGATTGGAAACAGTTTATCTGTATCGGCTCTGTCTTTTCCTGTTAACATCTTGAATATTTCTGATCACTCCTTAACCTTCTAAATACTAGGGAAACCAGGTCTAACTTGTGTACTCTCTCATCATAACTTAACCCCTGGAGACCAGGTACCATTCTTGTAAACTACATTGTACTCCATCAAGACCAATATACCCTTCCTAATGTGTGGTGCCCAGGTCTGTTGTCAGCACTCCAAGTGGGGTCTAACCAGCATTTTGCATAACTGCAGCATAGCTTCTGCATCTTTATACCACAGTCCTCTAGATGTAAAGGTTAGCATTCCATTAGCTTTCTTGATTATTTTTTGCACCTGTTTGTTACCTCAGGTCCTTGAGATGCCACTTCCTCAAAGAGGTTAAAGTGGTTGGCCAAACAGTAGTGTTCATTTTGAATCCAGGATGTGCTGTTATTTAAGTTATTATTGTGTAGATAATCTTTAAAATACATGCCGAGCGCCAATTGAATTAGGTTTACATAGGATTGAACTGACGCCAGTGGATCTCCAGTTACCTGTATTGCGTTCATTGCTGTTACAAATTATGTGAACTAACGCTGGCCTATTTCCAATACATTTGACTGTAAATTGACTGCCACAAACTAACACAACGATAATTAAAAATATCTTCTTGATTCGTTTTGCTGTTGCTGCTGGGGGTAACTTCTGGGCCAATTAACACTCTGATCCTGCTGGAATAGGACCATGGCACATTCTAAATCCTGAGCTAGTGCACTAACCCATTCAATAGGCGGCCACAAAGCATTCTTTGCTGTTGCAGTGAAGAGTTCATCTCAATTAGACCTGGAATATCAGTGGCATAGAAAATAAGAGAAATAGTTGTAGGGCAACCTGTAAGCAGGTTATAATTAGGCATGAAAACCTAACTGGATTTCATCCAGAGTCAATAGAGCTGAATGCTGCTGACATTTAATAGGAATATTTTACAGATAATGCAATGTACAAGTATTGCGGTTAATTATAGTGCAAAAGTTTAATGGCAATTTGTTTGCAATAAATTGATAAATAACACTTTCTTTTTCCTTTAAACTGACTTGCTCCTTACTCTCATGCTAAGCTGATAGAGCTAATGGTAGTTGTCTTTCCCTAGGATGGGGGTTAAAAGACTAGGGGGCACATTTTTACACAGAGGATTGCTCACGTGTGGGATGAACTTTCTGGAGAAGTGGTGGGTGCAGGTACAGTTACAACATTTAAAAGTCATTTGGATAAGTTCAGGAATAGGAAAGATTTGGAGGGATATGGGCCAGAAGCGGGCAGGTGGGACTAGTTTAGTTTGGGGTTATGTTCGGCACATACTGTTCGAACCGAAGGGTCTATTTCCATGTTGTACAACTCTGTAGCTCTATAGTCTTTATACCGTTGACAAATATTGTTACTTACGTCTTTGATTTGGACACGTATATTTTCAATAGTTTTTTTCCCTATGCTTTCAATATTGAAGTAGACATGAAATTAAAATCTTCAATGGCTAAATGTTGAACACACATTCAGATGAATTTATTTAAAAATAAGTATTATATTTGAATGCTGCATAGAATATGCAGTGGATCCCAATTCTAATTTTGTGTTGTTGACTTTGTGATGACTGCTCAGCCAAAGTAAAATACTTACATCTGCTACTTTGGCGACCGTAATTCACTTTGATTATATTTATTAAATAGAAAGGCAGTTCTTTAATAACTCTCCAAGAAAGCAGATGTAGATTAAAAATAGCAATAGCTACAGCAACACCAGGGATATGTGTGGTTGCACATCCGCACCTCAGTGGAGGAGATGGTGTTGGCCATGTTGGAAAAGCCACAATAGAAGCTGTGAGTGACTGTGGGGCTGAAACCATAATAATGAATACTATGCTCCTACTAACCCACATGCTCACATCCCACATTGCCCCACTCTCAATATCTGCATTCAATCCCAAGCTGCAGGGCCAGGGAACGGTAATTGTAACACTGTTGCCCAAAAGCAAGTGATCTGATCAGAAGCCTTGATATCGAATCCGAGGCTTTTACCACATGCAGAGCCATTTCTTGTCAATTTAGCACTTGTCGATAGCACCAGAAGACTCACTGAATTCTATAAAACTCCAGCAAGACCAATTGAAATTAGATCACAACTAACCTGAAGGTAATCAATGTTCTCTTTATATAGTTCTGGTGGGACCTTAATGGGATTTGTACGTAAATTATTCAATTCGAAACACAGGTGATTTACTGTTTAGGAAACGGATGGAAAAAAATACCCCAATAGTGATTTGGTGATGGGGAGAAAAACATCCAGTTGTGCCTGAGATCATTATGGATATAAAATGAAAAACAATGCTGATGGAGTGGAGAGGGTCATCAGCCCCTACTGCCTGCCTGTCTTCCACGGCTATGTTTGAATTTGGGTGTCCACGGATAGACAGCACACAGTGTCTAACAAAACTCTCAAGGCCCTTAGAGGAATGGGCACAGTAGGCCGGGGTTCATACCCTAACCCCACCCCTACCCTAAAACTAACCCTAAATCTAATCCTAATCGTAACCCTAACCCTAAACCCTAACCCCCCATCCCTAAATCGAAACCCTAGCCCCATCCCTAACACTAACCCTAACCATAACCCTTGCCCTGTCCCTAACCATAACCCCAACTCTGGCTCTGACCTTGACCCCAATCCTAGTCCTAACCCTAATTCTAACCCTAACTCTGAACCTAACCATATCCCCAACCCTAACCATATCCCTAACCCTAACCATATCCCTAACCCTAACCATAACCCTAACCCTAACCCTATCGCTAACCCTAACCATATCCCCAACCCTAACCATAACCCTAACTCTAACTCTATCGCTAACCCTAACTGTAACTCTAAATCTAAACCCTAACCCCAAGACCATTTTGATTTACTCCTCCTATCTTTCCCTACACTACCTTCTTCCTTCTGTTATTGTTGCACTGCCCCTCATAGGCAGAGCCTGTTAATTGTTACTTGCTCTATTGTTTAATGGGGTGATTTGGTGGCATACTTACAATCAGCAATAATGCTGGTGGGTGGGAGAAAGGTGGTTGCTGCTGTTCAAAACATGGTCCACGCATAGGTTTAATAAAGACAAAGAGGCTCATATGCCAATAATTGAATTTCTACAATATCTAGGCAAGGAACTCATGGGGAACACTTGCATTTGGCTCAAAGAGAAATGAATGAGTTCAAGAGGAAATGAATGAGGGGAATCCTACGCAAAGAAAATAAAGTGAAATACAAAAGGTTAATAACAAACAAAGAAATTGTTGGAAAAGCTCAGCAGATGTGGCATCATCTGTGGAGAGAAATCAGAGTTAATGTTTTGGGTCAAGTGACCCTCAAAACTGATGGTAGCTGGGAAAATGCTGGTTTTTATGCAGAAGATAGTGTTGGGGGTAGGTGCTAAGGAGTAAATGATAGGTGGGGACAGAGCCCAAAGAGAGAGAAGAGCAGTTGGACAGACAAAGGAGTGGATAATGATCTGATTGTGGGGTGGGCGTGAATGAATATATGTTCATGGGGATTGTTGGTGGCTAACAGTGGGTTGTGTGTAATAGCAGACTATGTGATAACAAGGCTTGGAGTGTGGGGTTTGGGTAAGGACGTGGGAAAATTCATACCCTAAATTTGTTGAACTCAATGTTGAGTCCGGAAGGCTGTTGAGTTCCCAAGTGTAAAATGAGTTGTTGTTCATCCTGCTTGTGCCGAACTTTGCTGGAACTGTGCAACAACCCTGAGAGAGAGATGTTGGTTAGAGAACAGGGTGGTGTGTTGAAGTGGCAGACAACTGGATGCTCAGGGACATTAACCTACAAAAAGTTAATGTTGTCTCAAGTAAAACAGGGATTTCTCTTGACTGGGAAGTCTAGAATGTAATGGTTCATCACTTAGGACTGAAGTGAAGAGAAATTTTGTCACTTAAAGGATTGTGAATACTTGGAATTCTCTGCCCCAGAGTGTAGATGCTCTTTCATTAAATACAGTTACGTTGCTATGGTTAGAATATTGACCTTTAAAAGGGATACAGGGAGAGAGCAGCAAAGGAAAGTTGGGGTAGAAGGTCAGTCATGGTCGTATTAAATGGCAGAACACATTGAAGAGCCACATCAGTCTATTCAGCCCGCTGCTTTTTTTAATGTTCTTATGACATGGGTCACATAAATTGGCAAAGGATGAGTTCAGCACCGGGATCAGAAAGGACCATGTTAAACAACCCCCGGAAAAACTAATGGCTTCTGAACAAATTGATAGAGCACAAAATAGATGAATCACTAGGCCCTGAATGTTGTTTAAAGAAGCCAAAGTAGGAGATAATAGAGGCTGTCCCTCATCGATCAATACTTCTCAAGTACTTCGCCATGGAACTGGAGAACAGCTCAGATAAGACACCTTGTTCAGAAGAATAATCAGTCTAAAGTTTAGATCAATCAGTTTAAGATCATTTGTGGACAAAATCATAGAATTGTTCACGATAACAAGGGTGAGCTTTCAAAAATGCCTAAGCTAATAAAAGACAATTAGCACGATGCTATTAAAGGCATATTGTGGATGATTTAGGCTGTGCCAGGCAATTGAGTTTGATGAAGTATATTTATTTAATAGTCATGAAATTATTATCTTTCATTACTTTATAGTTTTGTCCTTAGGCCATATGTACAGAGCCAGTATACACAGACAATATGAAAGGTTCCTTCCTCTGTTAATTGTCCGGGCCATGAGTATTACTAGTTTAGACTATTTCGATTGGAATTTTTGGAAAAGATGATCAGTACAAACCTGTTCACCAATTCAAAAATGTATCATTTTTTTCTCAGAGACATTGAGAAGTTGGCTGACATGGAGATAATAGGAAATCATAGTAGTGCATTCTGTTCTGAAATTGGAATGACAATCAAAAACTATTATGCTGCACTTACCCAGGGAAGGAATCTCTAAGCTTCTAACTGTGAATCTCTTGTAAATGAATTGGTATTATTTTCTTAATGCATTTGCTAATTTGGGTCACTAACTAAAGATGGGGATCCATTTAACAGAGACCCAAAATGTTGATTCCATCCACTAAATTGTCCTATCATCTTGTTGCTGATAAATGCTGTTTGGGAGCTAATACTGGGAGCCTCAAGGTCAAACTCAGATATCGCACAACAGCACTGATCCCGACATTTTCATCCTTCAGAGGGGATCAAAGCAAACGAAATCTTTGAGGATATCTGATCACCATTTTATGAGTTACTTTGCTACAACAAACGGAATAATTTACAAAAAGAACACATTTGTCTGAAGGACAGGCTGCTATCAGGTCAGACATCTCATGAACCTGTAAGAGAATATTACATAAAGCTACACAGAACAAACAGGACAAAAATAAGTCATTCAACCTAGTCAGTCCACTTCAGATGTGCATGTTACACTTGAGCCTCTCCTTTCCTTTCTCACCTAACCATATTTGTAGCATTCATTATTTCTATCTCCTTCATGTACTTATCAATATTCTCCTCAAATACGTGGACATTAATCATCCAAACTATTCCATTTGGTAACAAGTTCTACAGTTTCTTTACTCTGTCACACTTTCTCCTAGTCAGCAGGAAGTCAAATAGGAAATCTTTCTTAAATTGATGCCTTCTAATTTTGCACAAACATTGAACTGGCTGCAGTGGTAGTGGAGGCATTGTTTGAAATATTTTAGAACTTTCTGGATTCCAAGAACGTTCTAATGGATCGGAAAACTGTTAATCTGACACTCCTGCTTAAATATTGAGACAGAAAGCAGGAAATTGCGGTAAGTTGGAAAAATACTTGAGTCCATTATTAAGGAAGAAGTGGCAGGACATTTTGCAAAGTTCAATGTATTAAACTAATTAATCAAAGGGCATCAACATGGTTTTGGGAAAGGGAAATCATGTTTGACAAATTTGCTAGAGTTCTTTGAGGACGTAGCAAGAAGAATTGATAAAAGGGGACCAGTAGATGTAGTGTATTTGGATTTTCAGCAGGCATTCAATAAGATGTCACATAAAAGGCTATTGCACAAGGTAGCAGCTCACAGTATTAAAGGTAATGTATTAGCATGGATTGAGGATTTCTTAACTCTCAGAAAACAGAGTCAGGATTAATGGGTCTTTCTGAGGTTGGAAAAACATAACTAGTGGGTTAATGACTTGTAGGTGGGGTCAGAGTGTAATGTATCCAAACTTGAAGATGCTACAAAAATAGATGGGAGGGAATGTTGTAATGAGGACATAAGGAATCAGATCATTTCTGTGAATTAGTAAAACTTGGCAGATGGAGTTTAATGCAGAAAGGAAGGAGGTAGGAAGAGTCAAAAGGCAGACTACTATTTAAATGGAGAGAGAATATGATAATGTGCAGCACAGGGGGATCTGGGTGTTCTTATTGAAGAAACATTAATGTTAGCGTGCAGTTGCAGTAAATAATTAGAAGGCAAATGGAATTTTGAACTTTATCACAATGGAGTTGTAGTTTATATACAGAGAAGTTCTGTTTCAATTGAACAGGGTATCTGTAAAACCCTACCTGGGCATTGTCTACGGTTTCAGAAAGGATGTGCGGGTTCATAGTGCCTTGAAAGTGAGTCCCAGGTAGACAGGATAGTGAAGAAGGCATTTGGTATGGTTGCGTTTAATGGTCAGTGAATTGAGTACAGGAGTTGGAACATCATATTGTCGCTGTACAGCACATTGGTTAGGCCACTTTTGAAACATTGCATTTAATTCTGGTCTCCCTGCAATAGGAAAGGCGTTGTGAAACTTGAACGTGTCCAGAAAAGACTTACAAATATTTTACCAGTGTTGGAGTGTTCAAGCTATAGGGAGAGACTGAATAGGCTGGGGCTATTTTCTTTGGAACTTTGGATGTTAAGGGTGACCTTGTAGAAGTTTATAAAATCATGAGGTTGAACAGCTAAGGTCTTTTCCCCAGGGTAGGGGAGTCCAAAACTAGAGAGCATAAGTTTAAGGTGAGAGGGAAAAAATATAAAAGGGACCTGAGGGGCAATTTTTTCACACAGAGTGTGGTCCGCGTATGGAATGAGCTGGCAAAGGAAGCGGTGGAGGCTGGTACAATTACAATATTTAAAAGGCACCTGGATGGGTCCATGAATAGGAAGAGTTTAGAGGGATATGGGCTAAATGCTGGAAAATGGGACTAGATTAATTCAAGATATTTGATCATCATGGACGAGTTGGACTGAAGGGTCTGTTTCCATAGTGTACATCTCCATAACTGTACGTACTGGCATTAGTGGCAGTTCCAAAGAGATCATTAGGCTGATTCCGGGGATGAGGGGTTGGCTTATGGAGAATGGCTAAACAGGTTAGGTCTTTATTCATTAAAGTTTAGAAAATGAGAGGTGATTTTGCGAAAACATTCAAGATTCTGAGGAGGCTTAACAGTGTATGTAGAACCTAGAACATAGAACTGTACAGCACAGGAAGGGGCCCTTCGGCTCATGATGTTGTGCCAAACAGGACACCAAATTAAACTAACACTCCTGCCTGCACTTGGTTCATACCCCTCCATTCCTTGCATTTTCGTGTGCTTGTCTAAAAGTCTCTTAAATGCCCCTAATGTAGATGTTGAGCAGATGTTTCCATTAGTAGGTGAACCTTGAACTAGGGACATAGTCACAGAATAAAGGGACATTCATTTAAAACTGAGGGGTGAGGGAATTTCTTCTCCTGGAGAGTAAAGAATGTCAGGATTTCTCTACCCTAGACGGTTGGGGAGGCTAGACACTGTAGGTATTTAAAGAGGAGGTCAATTTAAAAGTGTCAAAGAGTTGAGAGCTGTGTAGAGCTGCCATGAAAGAGGAGTCAGCTGTGATCTTTTTGAATAACACAGCAAGTTTGAGGGGTAAGGCTTGACTTCTGCTTCTGTTTGTTAAGCTCTTGTGCTTTTGAAGGTTTTTTATACATCCTAAAGATGTAGTGTACAGTTTCCCACTCATATAATGCAACTATGTTTTGAACATTTCTGATTCATTTATCTTAACTGACTTGTCTAACAGGTTATCTATTGTCACTCTGAGGTTCACTGGTTCCACACAGCACATAGTGAGTTAATAGGCATAGACATGCCATAGTTTGAGGGGCCATGGAGGAGTCAGAGGTGAGGCATAAATTTGCATGGTGGCATGAAGAGCCAGGGGAGATTGTTTTAGCAAAGTGTGCAGGACCTGACATATGGGTGTAGCAGAACCTTTCAAGCGTATTGTTCAAACAGTCCCCTTGTGCAGACGATGACTCACGACATCTGAGGTGAATTGAACCACAAATCTTTGAAAAGTTGACCCAGCTCCATGGAGATCACAGAGGACAGGGACATGCCTAACACAGCAATGGAGTTGGCATGTTGTAAACACTGGGTGTGGACTCCTGAACTGCACTGGCCCATGGCTGTAAAAGGAGCTGGTGCAGATTGTAGAGCCCAGGAATGAGGCTGGGAATCCTGGAATTGGGACCCATCATCATTTTTAAAGAACACCTGAGTCATCCTGACATAGTGAAAATCCAAGTTTACATGCAGAATGATTGAGTCCAGATTACATGCTCAAGTCTCTACTGACTCAGAGATGGGGGGCTACCATTGAGCTACAGCCAAGAATCCTATTACACAAACATTCTGATAACCTAAACCTAATTAAAAATGTACATAATAAAGGTTAAGTGATGC
Source organism: Ginglymostoma cirratum (assembly GCA_024137785.1). Lineage (NCBI taxonomy): Eukaryota > Metazoa > Chordata > Chondrichthyes > Orectolobiformes > Ginglymostomatidae > Ginglymostoma > Ginglymostoma cirratum. Next base: position 5,724,802 of record JAHRHZ010000091.1, on the reverse strand, counting down.
ATGGATCAATGAACGAGGAGCATGGTGGGATATCAGGGCTAAGAATGTCTCAAATTGTAACCGTGCAGAGCGCCTTTCCTTCCAATGGTCCTTCAGGTGAATTATAGTCAAGGCTTCACAATATAAAAGACAGGCTACTGGCATGGGTTCTGATATCCCCTGCCTCTCTGGCATCCTATTTAAACCACTAATGGTAGGTGTTTCCTGATGCCTGTCTACGATCTGACTCAGGACAGAAAGAAATGGACCTGAAAATACATAAAAAAGTGCTAAATTATGGCTCCAATCTCTCTCCAAAACTACCTTGCTGTAACCGCAGGTCTTCTAAAATAGCTAATTTTATTTGAATTAATGCCTTGTTTTAAAAACATAAGACGCATGACGATAAAGAAACGGCATTTGGTCTACTGAAACTCCAGTTTCGAGTGTACAGTTTCCCAGTCATATAAGACAACTGCATTTTGAACATTTCTGATATATTTACCTTAACTGATTTGCCTGACGGATTATCAATGCAATTATGTTATTCCTTGTTTTACTTTTACTTCCAACTATATGAACTTGATCTTTTAAATAAGTTTCATGTTTTACCTCATTCACATATTGAATATGCTGACAATTAGGTTTCTTTTGACCAGGCCGTAAAGGTTGAAGTTTCTTAGTTTTTACTATGTAAATAATTCCCTTTCTACTTAACTGGGATTAGAGGATGTCTCGTGGCGTAGTGGGTAGTACCTCTATCTCTGGGCCAGAAGCATAGGCTTTAAGTCCCACCTCAAGACTTGGTGATCAAATACAAGTCGACACACACAGACACGCACACACACTCTTATCACCCTGCCGTACAATTTCTGCAATGTATTTTGTCAAGAATGATTTCCAGTTGAACAGTCTCTGGGTCCAGGGGCTTCCTATATAAATCTACTGTTAGTGTGGCACATTGTGAATGCTTCAATGAGGACAGGTAGAGATTGCAGAGAGACTGCAGATCAATCTAAAAATCCCAGCTGACCTTCTTCAATTGCCTTAGTTAGATCCTAATTGAGCCTAATCTGCAACCATGCCCATACAGTTATGGTAGCCTCTAAGGTAGATTTCTCCCCACGACCACATCACCCATACTGAAGTGCGCATGGAGGATGGAACAATGAGCTTGAGGTACTAGTGTTCCAGTGCCTTTATCTGGTAGGGCAGCTCACTGATGCCTGTATCTGCCACATTCTCTCTGGTTTGGTCTTAGATCCACGATGTATAGAACCACTCACTGAAAGCCACCCATGTTTAGGGTGGTGTGCTTGGGTGCTATTGTGGATGAAGGGAGCACCATGGCTCTCTGGACTCTGTGGGTACTGTCATGTCAATAATCTGCTGGGATGTGGAAATAGAAAGGCCCTGTGTTGACGTGCGTTTGATTGTGAGTCTGTTTACTATTGTTGCTCACTGTGCTTGTCTGTTTATGCCTGTGTGTGGACTTCCTGCAGTGTAAACAAGTGGTAGGGCTTGCTGGAAGCAGCTAGAGAGTTGACATTTTAAAAACACTGAGAATAAGCGTGTAGAAATTGGTGTGATGTCCGCATCAGTTAGGGATGGATACACACAACCAGCAACAGCAGTGATACAGCTGTGGATCATCTGACATGTGGCTAGATGTTCCCTCCAAAGGTGGGAAACAGGAGTTGGGGTGGTTCACAGGTATTGAGGCTACCTGGGGGAAGGCTGAGAGGGTAACAGTCACTCAATAGGATTGCCACAGGGATGCCTCCTAATTAGCATAGGGAAAATAGTTCTCTATCCAATTAAGGAAGGGCAGTGAGATCTCAAATCAAGAGGACTAATCAATTTTTCAGTTTGACAGCTGTAATATATGGTAAGTGAGGGGGCATTTAACATGCAGATACTCTCCCTGCAATGTTTTTAAATCTACATACAGGTGCTCACTGTAGGGGAAAGAACCTCTTTATACTGATGCATGTGTCCTCTGTAGCACCCAGGCAGGCAGTAAAGGCCTGGAGACCTAGAGTGAAGGCATTCTCATTGGTCTTCCAGTGCAAGGAGTTCACCTCAACCGAGTGTTGCAGATTGGTGCATTTCAAGGTCCAGGACCACATGCTAAGGGACGCACTAAAGCTTGGGTCAGCTGCTGCCAAGTCACAGTCGGGAAGGATCACCATCTAAGGATTTTTGGCCAAGTACAGTGGGGGCCCATTCACTTATCGGACCCTTCTGGTGCCTCAAATATATGTAAATGGTATCTTGCATAGGCAAGAAATGCCTTAGGTTTGTGGAACTGTCGGAAAATCAAACTGCAGTGTTTGTTTCTTTCCCCATTTGCAAAGACTGTATAGAACCAAACTGCTTTAGCAACTACCTTTGTGTGTAAAGTATTTTTATGAATAAAGTACATTTTTGAAATTAAAAAGAAGAAGGGACTCTGGCCTGCCATCAAATGCCTGCTGCAGGCATCAAAACTGGTCCCACTGATGTGCGAGGCTGCAGATCAATCTGAAAATCCCAGCTGATCTTCTTCAATTGCCTTAGTTAGGTCCTAAATGAGCCTAATTGGCAACCCAAAACTCAGCTTTGCAAGATGGCCATGCTGAGGGTGGCATCAAGATCCCAACCCACCATCCGGTACAGGTATTTTCTGACCAGGTCTGCCTCTGTTAGTCGGGCCTAAAAATTCAGCCATGGTGCCTGATGTATCTGTATTTGAGAGTCATTCCACAGATTATTTTGTGATGGAAACAGACTCACTTTTGTGACAACTTTTCTGGATCACCTCTGCCTAGCCCATAAAAATGCCCCTGACCTTCTATTTGCTTGTCATTTCAATAAACTATCCTGTTCCCATGTGAATACTTCATTTGCTGCTTAGCCACTTTACAGCCTCGAAGGCTCCCCACTGAGCTGGGGAAATTCAGAGCATGACCTCTCTCCTCCATTTTGGTTACAAACTACTCGCACCTCCCACCACATCTCATTTATGTTCTGCTGGCTTTGCTCTCAGCAGATCTGTTTTCTCCCTTATGCACCCATCATTAACATATTACATCTCTTTCACTCCTGTACTACCATTAGCAGTCATAGAATCCCTACAGCTCTGAAAGAGGCCATTCAGCCCATTGAGTCTTCATCGAGTCTCTGAAGAGCATCCAACACGGACGCACTCTATCCCTATAACACTGCATTTACCATGGCAAAATCCACCGAGCCTGCACATTCCTGAGCACTATGGGGCAATTTAATGTGGCTAATCCACTTAACCTGCGCATCTTTGGACTGTGGGAGGAAACCAGAGCACCCACAGGAAACCCATGCAGACATGAGGAGAAGTCCACACAGACACTCACCCAAGACTGGAATCGAACCCGGGTCCCTGGCTGACCACCGAGCCTTATCTTTTACTCTACTCACTGTCTGATCCATTGACTCCTCCTGCTGTCTGTCAACCGCTTAAAAACCATAACTATCTTGGACTCAAAATATGGACTGTTTCTTACCCGACATATGCGACCAGACCTGATGACCTTTGCTAGCACTCTGTTTTTAATTCAGAGCATCTTCCATTGACTACCTGTCACTTTCAATAGGTGTTGTGTGTAGTTACAACTCAACTTGTCTTGTCCTCTCATGATTTCTTGAATGCCTGGGATTTATTTTGGGTGTGGTGGGGTACATGCACCAGAATAATGCTGTCACTTAGTCCAGTATCTCTTAGAGAATTGCACCACTCTGAGAGTAATGTCTTTAGGGTCAATACATTTATAATGTATTGCTCATGTGCTCTGCCAGCAGAGGAGTTCCTCACAACAGAGAGAAACTCCATTAAATTCTCACTGACATCATCGAAATATTAACAATCCATTAGAAATGGAAAACAATGGGGATGGGAGGGGTGATCACTGCCGGAGGGTGATCACTATCAGAGGGCAATCACTATCAGAGGACGATCAGGGTCAGAGGGTGATCACTGTTAGAGTGTGAGGGAGGGTGATCTCTGTCAGAGGGTGAGGGAGGGTGAT
>JAHRHZ010000091.1:5616023-5709929 GCA_024137785.1 Ginglymostoma cirratum | reverse complement strand
TTGGTTATTGCATTGTGTATAGGGCTTGGGATGGTGTGTTGTGGTTATACAGGACATTGGTTAGGCCACTCTTGGAATACTGTATTCAGTTCTGGTCCCCCTGCTTTGGGAAAGATGTTGTTAAACTTGAAAAAGTGCAGAAAAGATTTACAGGAATGTTGCCAGGTTGGAGGGTTTGAGCTTCAGGGAGAGTCTGAATAGCCTGGGGCTATTTTCCCTGGAGTTCTGGCGGCTAAGGGTGACCCTATAGAGGTTTATAAAATTATTAGGGGTATGGATAGGGTGAATAAACATAGTCTTTTTCCCAGGGTAGGGGAATCCAAAACTAGAGAGTATAGGTTTAAGGTGAGCAAGGAAAGTTTTAAAAGGGATCTAAGGGGAAACGTTTCCCTGCAGAGGGTGGTGTATGTATGGAATCAGCTACCAAAGAAAGTGGTGGAGGCTGGTACAACTGAATAATGTCCACCACTGTGCTTTCATCAATCTTCTTTTTACACACCTTCATAAAACTCAATCAGGTTAGTGAGACACGATTTCCCATGCACCGTGTTCCAATGATACATCCCATGGATCAGGGAGCCACACAGCCTTCCAAAGCTTACTATCCATGCCATACGCTTACCCATTTCATCAAGACACTAAATGGTAAGAAAGCTCCATCAGTCAGGGAATTTTAGCATGCATACAACATTTTCAAGGGCATTGACAATTGCACTGATGCGTGGGATGACATCTTGTCATTGTGTCTCAGTGGTTTGTGGCAGAAACTGTGGCCCAAGGTTGTCAATAGTGAAGGAGATTCTTGTAATCCTGTTCCCGAGGTTGAGTGTGAAATCATGACCAAGGTGAGGGAGGCTAGTTTTGGTAAAGTGGATAGGGCTGATGCGGTGAAATTGTTTGCATTCCATGGAGAGGAATTGTCCACTGAGGATTTAATGCAGCTAATGAGCCTGTGGCAGAACAGCAACCCCTTGAGTGTTATCTATAACAAGTGTTGCCAACAGGTTTCCAAATCATGGAAGAGGCAGTGGAAATCCTCACAGAGGATAACCCAAACAGAGCACACAGTGTAAAAGTGAACAGGATGATAAATTATAGCATTAAGGACTACAGAGTGATCCACCAGGAGAAGTGAAGATAAACCATTCAACAATTCTTGGATAACCCTTTCAAGTGAATGTGATATTCTTTTTAAACAGCATGTCTGCTGTATTCAGTCATAGAGTTACACAGCACAGAAACAGACTCTTTGGCCGAGCTCATCCAGTGATTTATTTCATTTTGTACGTTATTTCAGTTAGGAATGAACAGTGTTGCACATATACGGTACTGTAATTCCAGACAAGATAACGTCTAAAGGAACCTAACTTTGGCTTTAACATCAATTCCCATGGGAACCCGTAATGCCTTTTTAAGTCATTTCACTTAAAGTGGTAATTCCCAGGCATGGAGACACAATGTTAAATAGGGACTACCTGTACTTATCGATTCAGTGAACAGGCAAAACTGTGTTAAATGAATTTCAACGTGGACAAGTGTGTGTGGTCATCCATTTTGGACTGAAGAAAGGTCAGAAAACGTTCTTAATTATGAAAAGCTAGAAGCAGTGAAGGTCGAAAGAGACTTGGGGCTCCATGCACGTTAATTTAACAAATCTCCAAAAGGTGTAAGGTATAATCAAAATGTTTATTAAAATACTGGGTTCATATCAAGATGATTGTGAAAAACAGGGATTATAAGTCATGGTACAGCCGGACAAAGATTTGGGTGGACCAAATAGAGTACTGGGGTATTACATGGAGTAGTGTATTCAATTCTGGGAATGACACTGTAGCAATGATATATTAGTCTCTGTGGGAGAGCAGGACTGTTTTACTCCAACGAGAACATTGCATATTGGGATTGTATTCTCTGGAAAGTCAAAGATTAAAGGTGGTTCAATCAAAACTTTTGGGAAGCAGAGAGTTTTTCTTTATTGAACCTTTTCCCGAGGGTGATATTTTATTAATTTAGAGCTAGACCTTTCAGAAATTAGGTTAGGAAACATTTATATGTAAACCAATGGTAGCAATCTGAACATTGATTAACTATTCACTTAAATTTGCAATTGATAGATTTCAGTTCAGCAAAGTTATGAAGGAATGTTTAGCAAAGGCAGATACAGAGTTAGGACATATTTCTAACTAGGTTAATATTGAATGTTGGAGGAGGGTTTGGGACTAAATGGCTACTCCCTGCTAGCGGCATGTTTTCCTTCAATGGCTCCAAGATCAATTTTCACCCCACTTAAAATAATAACTGGAGAATTTTACCATTTTAACGTACTTTTCTACATCAGTTCTCCATACAGATAAAAGTTCTAGCCTGGGAAATGAATGCAAGGGTTACAGAGAAAAATTTGTTGAGCTTAGTATGTTCTATCTAATGAGCAAGAAAACAAATCACTTTGTTTAAAATCTGAGCATTGTTTCAAAATGGAACCATTTACTCTAATGAGCTTAATACAGAGCACTGTTACAAAACATGATTAACCATTGACGCAAACCCATCTGTCTTCTTAAATAGGAACAGTGTAGTTTCCGGAATATGAGTAACTAGTAGCTCAAAGTCACGTCGCCCTGTGTTCTGGGCAGTCTTGAAACACACTGTGTCTCTCTCTCTCTCTAAATTTCCACAGCTCTTCTCTAATCATTTGGATACAAAGCAACTCCAGTTCTTGGTTTTTGATTTCACTCTTTCAAAATCAATTATGTCCACAAACTACTTAATTGCAAATACAAACTCGTATAATTCTCAATGTTATTTAGTTCGAAGCTTCCTTTTCAGAGGCTGCGTGACAGTGGGGAGATCAGTGGAATCATCCTTGTGTCACTGGACTAATATTCTAGACAGCCAAACTGTTCGGAGGACACAACAGGTTCAAATCTATTGCAGCTGGTGAAAATGAAATGAGTAAAATCTGGAATAGAAAGCTAGCTTCAGTATTGATAACTATTAGACTAGATCTTGCTAACTTTGACTAAATTTAGTTAGCTATCATTGAACCATCTGTTTCCCTAATGTCCTTTTGGGAATGAAATCTGCCATCCTTACCTGGCCTGGCCTACATGTGACTCCAAACCCACAATAATGTGGATGAGCCTTAACTTCCATCTGAAATGGCTGAGGATACCACTCAGCGGGCAGTTAGACAGAAGGCAATAAATGATGCCTACATGCCATGAAAGATCTCCTCATTGGAGTAAAACAGTGCTGCTATCCCGCAGAGATGAATACACTACTCCACATAACACTTCAGTACTCCATTTGATCCACGCAAATCTTTGTCTGGCTATTCTATGATTTACAATCCCTATTTTTTATAAACATCTTGATATGAACCCAGTATTCCAATGGACTTGTTGATTTTCCTTATACCTTTTGGAGATTTTTTAAATCAATGTTCATGGAGCCCTAAGTCTCTTTTGACCTTCACTGTTTCTAACATTTCACAATTAAGAAGTTTTTTCTGATCTTTCTTCCTTCCAAAGTGAATTTTGCTCTTTCTTTTAGCTTTACTTAATTACCATTCCTTCCCTTTATTTTAGCTTTGCTTGTTAATTTCTCTGTTATCATGTCCTCGCTCTTCTCCCCCTACCCCAGTGGGACCGTCTGTTCTTTCCAGTCTGGCAGGTAGACACATCAATGTTCTACCATTCTCATATTCCGATCACTTAATCTGAACTATCAACATCCTTTCTTCCCTAGCACCCTACCCGCACCACCCTCGCACTTTATCCCCCAACTGTAACTAAATGCTGTCCCCTTCACACTTCACTTCAGCTCTGGCTTGAAACGTTAGCTTCTCTCTCTCCATGGATGCTGTCTGACCTGCTATGATCTCCAGCTTTTGTTGTTTTTGAAAGAAAAAGCAGTCCTGGGAGATTACTGCAATTCCTATTTGTTATTACTTCCTACATTCTGAAGCTGTACTTTTGGGAATTTCTACTCTTGTCCGGATCTAACTCAAAGACTTGTGTTACCCACTTACAGAGAGCGGTAGAGCAGGGCTTAGTTTTCATCAGACTACCCAATTCCTTGTACTGTGGAAAATATTAAATATACTCCAAAAATTTATAAAGTCATTCGACTTAAAAAGAGACAAGTAAGACAGTCACAGTGACAGTTAAGCACTTTCAGTGAAATATAACTGCAGGCTGAAGTTTAATTCAAGCAGTTTAGAGCAGTGATTGCCAATGATGTCAGAGTCAGTAGGATCAGTAGGAGGGCACCTCATCACTGTGAGGTGACACATTGATCTTTCCTGTGCATCTCCAGCTCCTGCCTACAGATGGCACTGTAGTGATTGTAACGAGGCCAGCCAGCTGGACCTTATAGAGTATGAGTTCCCTGATTGGGGCTGTCGATCTGGTTTAATCAGGGAGCCCTGGCTGACAGATATAAACAGGACAGTCAGATACCCTGACACTCTGAGAGCTGGCTCTGAGGAAGCTGGATCACTTTCAATAATGACACCATGGTATTGACGAAAATCTGACACTAGAGTTAATGATCTTTAATATCATGTGTGCAGCTGTGGTGGAGTCGATCCACTCTTTTTAAAATGTAGTATATTCAAGAGAAGGCTTGTTTTTTGATTGATGCTTTACACACGCAGCAGCATCCATTACATGCCTTGTTTTAGAGAATCAACTCTGAGTTAGAATGCAATCCTGCCTGATGAATTAATATCTCCTCTCAGTGCTAATGGAAGGATCCCAAGTGAAACTACTTTTGGCAGCCTATAAAATATAGCCATTTCTCTTCCTGTCTCACTCATTGAGTAAATTGTTTCACATTCTGCCACTCTTTTACTGGGTGACATCAAAATGTATGACTATGGGGCTCCATGACTCTACAAAGGTAACAGTTAACCAAAGACCTTCTAGTCTCTTCCACTTCTCTGTTCCGTTAGAAAGTCTACCTTGTCATTGAATTCTGCGAGCTTGGGGAGCTGAAGGGAATTCTGGAAGAAAAAGGCCACCTGAGTGAATCTGAAACAAAACACATTATATCCAGCTTGGCCAGTGCCATCTTTTACCTCCACAAGAATGGTAAGATGTTCTGTGTTATATTAACCGTAGTGGCATTGTAGCTAATATTTACTGACAAGCCTCTGTAATTAAATATGTTCTACTCATTTATACTGGATATCCGCAAATGGTCAAACCCAAGCAACTTATTTGTGAGATAGTAGGAACCGCAGATGCTGGAGAATCTGAGATAACAAGGTGTAGAGCTGGATGAACACAGCAGGCCAAGCAGCATCAGAGGAGCAGGAAGGCTGACGTTTCGGGGTGTAGGCCCCCAGACCCTGTACATGCCTGCATCTCAGCTCCTTTTACTGACATTATTTTCACAATTCTTCTCCCAGCTACCAAACAAAATCTATCAGTTCCTCTTCAGAAATGCTCAATGACTCAATGGCTTTTTGACAGAGAGATTTTGAGCTTATCATAACTATTTGGATGAAGAGGTGCTTCCTGGCATCATTCTTGTACGATTTTGTAAATTTTGCCCATTTGCTCTGAACTCCTCTTCCAGAGGGAGTCATTCTCTCTGAGTACTCAACCAAATGCTTTAATCAGTTTAAGCATCTCAATGAGTTCACGTATTCATCTCCTAAACTCAGGGACTCATATGTTCTGGAGAGGAGTCACTGTACCTGGAACGTTAACTCTGATTTCTCTCAATAGTTGCTGCCAGACCTGCTGAGGTTTTCCAGCACTTTTTGATATTATTACCCATGTGTTAGGTCTTAGTCATCAAGTTTGCTTAGTTGTCGCTCGAACAAGTTAGCAATGCTGTATAATACCAATTTTGTAAGCAGCCCAGAATCTCATGGAGTGATAGAATAGGTCATAGATAAAGCTTCAGGTTTGGCTCAGTGGGTAGACTGACTGCCCAAGTCAGAAGGTTGTGGGTTCGAGCCCACTCCAGAGATTCGAGCAAATAATCAACCGTGACTCCGGGAAGCTATTATTTTCTGAATTGAAATGTTAAATCAAGCAAGGCTTTGCGACATCACTCCTTGTAAATAATTGGGGTCAGTTCAGATGGAATTTGGAAAAACATTTTGTCTTCCTGGACCATATTGTGTGAACCATATAACTTGCTTTGATGTTAAAATTCATCATCCAGTTAATTTGTTTGCATCTAAGACTAACATATCTTCACGTCCAAATTTAGGATTAATGCATGTCGTATTTAGACACTTAGAAAAACATCAATATTCTCTGTAAATGGTTTAGAAACTGTGATGTTTAAATGTTAGGTTTTAGAAAAAAAAATTTAAGACACGTGGGGATTATTGGCATACCCAGCATTTATTGTTCATCCCTAATTGTCCTTGAGAAATTGGTGATGAGCTGCCTTCTTGAGCTAACACAGATTAAGTGGATTGTAGATTATCAATGTGGTTTTGATACAAATAAGTGACTTGCTACACCATCTTGGAGGGTAGTCAAGAGATCACGATATTGACAAGGGCCTGCAGTTTATTTTGATCTAACTATAGACAGGTTTCCTTGCCTAAAGAATATTGGTTTCCACGACAATTCAGCTGTTGCTTGGTGTCCATCACCGATAACAGCATTTTGTTTATTTAATTAATTAACGTTGTGAGTTTAAATTCCTCAGCTGCATTGTTGGGATTTGAACCAACTTCTCAACATTAACTACTCATCCAGTAAGACAAGCATTGGAAGCAATCAAGGCACATTTGCTTCAGTTAATAGATATTAAAAAATATACTAAAACAAAAGGTGGTGAAAATGCGAATGAGTGACGAGACATTGACGTGTTTCCCCTAAGATCAAAAACAATGAGTAATCCATTATACTGCCTCAGTAATCAATGAGCACATCACACCTATTGTGTACCAGCCTCAGATGATCATTAATTATTTTGTATTATTATTTAAAAAGAAACTGCATGATCTAATTTGGCAAATCCACTTTGAACTGTTGTTCCAAATGTTCTCTGGCTACCTGAGAAATAGGGCAGTTCAATACTGACCTCATGTAAACAAAGTGCAAGCTGTCTACCAAATGAAAGGCAGGAGTAATACATGGCAGCATATTCTGAAGAATCAGGCCATGAGGTTCCACCTTGGTACAATCGGTGCTCCACCTGCAAATTGCACGAGCATTCAGAAAGATTTTCTTTGCACTTTGCCCAAGTTCAGTTTGACATTTCCAAACATCAAATATTCCACAAGCCAGCATAATCAGGCAGAATTTTAGAATGTAAATTGTTTAACAACTGCTCCTTTCCATATTTAAAGAGTGATAATGGCGTAGTTTTATGATTAGAGCTGAAAACGTGTTGAGCAATTTTATAGCGCACTACCCTACCCAAAGCATTTCACCAGAGAAATATAAAACAAATTGATAACCAGCCACAAATGAAGATTTTAGGTCAGATGCCAAAAATATTTGGTCAGAAAGGCAGTTTTTAAAGAAGCATGTTAAAGAGAGCTAGAGAGGCGGTGAAGGAATTCAGGGTTTTAGGCCTGGGTGACTGAAGGAATAGTCACCAACAGTAGAGCAATTAAAATCGAGGATGTTCAAGAGGCCGGTTAGCTCAATTAACTTGGCTGATGTCTTGAAGGGGTGGAGGGCTGGAGGAGATTACAGTGTTATGGAAGGATGCGGTTATCCGGGAACATGAAAACATTTTAAACATCAGGTCATCACGTAAGTGGAAATCAGTATTGGTCAAAGATCACGGAAGTGATGGGTGAGTGAGACCTAGATAAAAAATGAGATCAGGCAGCAGAGTTGAATGACCTCAAGTTTACAGAGGGTAGAACATGGGAGCACAGCCACAAATGTGCAGGAATAGTGAAGTCCAGGGTTGATGAATGAGGGTTTGAGGAGTTAGATAAACTGAGGCCAGGCCAAAGTCAGATGATTTTGCAGAAGTATACATTGGTAATCTCAGAGACAGGGTAAATGTATGAGGAGAAGCTCATTATGGCGTCAAATGTGACATTGAGTTTGCAAACAGTCTGGACTGATTGCAGTTAGTTGCCAGGAAAGCGATGGAGTTATTACTGCGCTGCTCTAAAGGGATGGAGGGTAGGAGATGGAGTTTGGAGAAATAAAAACAATGACAAACATTGAAAACAGTCTTCCCAATATTTAGACCATTATCACAAAGAAAAACATTTTTAACTAAAATGTCGTGTTCAGCAATTGTGAGTAACTTGATTTTAAATAACTGAAAGTTACTTTAAAAAACTTTAAAACTTGTTAGTTACATTCGCATACAAAATTTCTTAGTAAATTGAAATATATAAACCCTAAGCTACTAAAAAATATATATTAGTCCTCTTGCAACTTTAAAATAATATATAAATATTAAAATAAAATTTAAACCTTTTGAAAGTCCACCGTGATCACAATTAGTAGGGAATTCACCATCTGATGAATTCAGTTTATGGATGTGACTAGTGCTTTTCCTGGTTTCCAGCACTGTGTTTTTAAAACTAGTACAAGCAATCACTACTGCTCAATTTACACTGCCAGGAATTTCTTCTTACAATTTCTTCATTTAGATTTGCTCTGGTTTGGCCAATCTTGGGTAAAAATCAGTTCAATGTAGTGGGAACACTGGACAAGTTTGTCCTGCTGTGTGGTGAGAGGGTGGTATACACTTTCTATCCCCTATGTTACACAATCAGATTGTTTAATATATGGGCAGTATAACTGTAATGTGATATGTCTGTGATAACACAGTGTGGAGCTGGAGGAACACAGCAGGCCAGGCAGCATCAGAGGAGCAGGAAAGTTGACGTTTCGGGTCGGGACTGAAGAAGGGTCCCGACCTGAAATGTCAACCTCTCTGCTCCTCTGATGCTGCCTGGCCTGCTGTGTTCCTCCAGCTCCACACTGTTTTATCTCTCTGCCTCCAGCATTGGCAGTTCTTGCTATCTCTGTGATAGGTTTGTGACTGGCTTACAGTGATGTCACTGAATCCAAGGAAGTATCTATAGAAGCTTTGAACTTGTACCGTTGTCAGAATAAAACTAAGAGCACCCATTCAAGATTCCAGGCTCAGGAATCTCAAACAAACCAGATTAGTGAAATTTTGAAATTCAGTAAAATTAAAACATTGAGGATGAATCCATTATTCCAATGGGAGATAGCACCAGGGGAGCTTTTACAGTTATTAATTCCTTTGGTGCCTAGCGGTTACTCCCTACAGAGTTATGGAATGAACACTAGCAAATGAAAATACAATTGATTTATCTGGGCTTTGAGCAGTAGATTGCTAGGTCTTGAACTCTCAAACTTGACAGCGTGTCCAGTCTGATTAGATATAGTCACATTGACACGAAAGCTGTGATAATTATTTTAGACTTACTCTATTCCTCAACAGTCATTTATTTTAATTAAATATCTTCTTTTAAAGATATTATTCACAGAGATCTGAAGCTGGAAAACATCCTGGTAAAAAGCAATAACAATGCAGATGATGAGGAACTAAAACTTAATATCAAAGTAAGTTTTACCAATGATGCACACTCTGTTACCACTCATTACACAATGCAATCAGCAATTTGTATACTTATCCATCATTCTTTTAATTTTGTCTGTTATTCATCTCAACTCCTGGATTTGATACCAGGAGTTGAGATGAAGCTTTATTGGCTCATAGATACTCCACCAAATCTGTTCTCCTGGAACAGCACAAATAACTTCATTATGGACTCAATTCACCGGCTAGCTTCAATATCAAAACCAAAAGATACATTTTTTTCCTGACAGAATTTAACTCAGAGTTTCTCTTCGGAGTTCATTAGTTTTTTTTTTAAGTTTTTATATTTCCTTCCTGGAACTCTCTAATTATGGTGACGAAAAGAGATATTTAACAGTCTCAACCATTAGGTTGAGCCTCTTATCTATGGAAATGATTGAAAGTTTATGATGCGGAAAGAAAACATTTTTCTGATTTGAGTCTGTGCTGGTCATACCCAGTCTAATTCTCATCATCCTGCAGTAGGTCCATGGTCCTGCAGATCATGGCTATTCAAATAGACAAGCAACTACTTTTTAAGTGTGATGAGTGTTTCGGCATCTACCACTTTTGCAATCAGTGAGTTCTGAGCCTTAACCACTTCTAGGTGAAAAATTATTTCCTCTCCCCCAAAGCACTCTTATATCCATGCTCCCTGGTATTTAGCCACTCTGCATTGTATTAATCTCAAAAAGGTAGCTAGATTATATCACAGTACATGACACTCTAGAATAAAATGTCTCATTCTCTGAACAGTCAGACAGTTAGCCAGTTAGTAACTCTGTATGTAATGTACTAGCGATATAAAAAAACTCAGACAATATACAAATCTAAGATGTCATATCAGCATATGTATCTTATTGTCAATTAATTTCCAGATATCTGTCTCAATAAGGACACAAGTGCCTGTAGTATATGTTACACAAGCTAACAAATAGAAAAGAACATTAGATAGTTGCAGCAAGTAGACATTACAAGATTCGGTGATAGCACGTGAGCACCAGAAACCAGCTACAACAAGTCAGTACCAAAGACCTAGAAGGTGATAATATAAATGGCAGTTGTGAGAATTATTTAGTTCACTGTCACCTGTCATCTGTCTGAGTTCAAATCTGCAATTCATAGCTAACAATCAATGAGCTGTACTGAAATGTGATAATGATAGCAGAGGAACAGTTGTGAATACCCTCTCCCTTCTTTTAAGAAAAAGCACAAAGCCGCAGTATGTCCAATTTAAAAAAAAATCCTGGAAGGAAGTGCAACCAAAACAGTAGACAAAAATATCATGCGATATTTTGCTCACGCTTATCTGTACCTAGTTGTCAGTAGATTCTGCTATTCTGTCTTTTTGGAAATGGTATAAAAGCAGTAAAAGGCATGCATTACTTCATTCCATTACTTGCATGGCACCAAAGCAACATCCAGGCACTGCTCAGCTAGTTCTTTCAAAATAAAAGAAGAAGAAATCCACAACAAGGAGAGAAGTGGAGGGTTTGAGTTATAAAAAAGGATGGATAGGCTGGGACTTTTTTCACTGGCGTGTAGAAGTTTGACAGGTGACCTTATAATGGTTTATTAAGTCATGAGGGGTATAGATAGGGTTAATGGTTGGTGCCTTTTCCCTGGGATGGAGGATTTCAAGACAAGGAGACATATTTTTAAGGGGAGAGGGCAGAGATTTTAAAATGACATGAGGGGCAATTTTTTACAAGATGGTGGTTTGCATGTAGAATGAACATCCTGAGGAAGTGGTGAATGTGGTCAAGTTACAACATTTAAAAGACACTTAGATAAGTACATGAATAGGAAAGCTTTGGAGGGATATGAGCCAGGAGCAGGCAGGTGGGACTAGTTTAGTTTGGAATTGTGTTTGGCATGGACTGGTTGGACTGAAGGATCTGTTTCCGTGCTGTCTGATTCAATGACTCCATGACTCTAATAACATCATTACACTGCAATACAGATTCTTTTTGTGCTGACACTCTTAAAGAGCAAATGCTGCACAGTAAGAACAGAAAGCAAATATCTGATCATGGATTGGCACTCCAGTGGCATCTTGTCAGAACTTCAGTTATTGAAAGAAAGAACAAATCTCCATAGACCAAAGGCTGTTAAAGAAAGATGGGCAGTCAAACTTCTTATCACATTGGGAAATGAAGGATAAGTAAAATGAAAACCCTAATATTTTTGCGATAGCTGCAAGGATCTTGTCACAGATTCCCAATGTTTAGAAGATCAGCTTAAGATCCAAATCAACTTCAGGGTACAAAGGCTTATGTTCATTTTATATTGACAGCAGGCAATGAAACAATCAACCAATTCATAGACAGATATTGATTCACCAAAGCTAACATAACTAAAAGGTTTATGGAATGGTCACTGCCCTTAACCAGAAAGGCCCTGCTTTGCAAACTTAAAGATTATTACATTGACACAAGAAGAAGAATGCAGGCTCAATGTAAATGTAGCAGGACAGCAACACTGATAGGTCCTCCAGTCTGCAACACTATTGAAGCTGCCAATAGGTTCAGCAACACAGTTCAAATCCTGTAAGAGATGTGGGCTGTTTTACCCACCAAAACATTGCCCAGCATTTCATATGCAAGTTCCTGTTCCACAAGAAGTAAACTAAAATATACAAGAAGTCCAAGTCCTTGGAGAAACCCAAATTGCAACACTTCACTGTACACCAATATTTGAAGACAAACCAACAAAAGAAAAATGTCAAAGGCATTTCTAAACTTCTTTTCATTGCATGCAAGCAATTCCAAGAGTTAACTGTAATGATACAGCCTGCAGACTCCAGTCAGACTGTACATGTGGTTAATCTAACACACCGCATGGATGCTGTCAAAAAACAATGAAGCCTTTACCTCCATCCAAGTGACATATGCGAAAAGAAAAAGGCAATGTGAGCTATATGCCAACATTGACAGTTGTACAAATGTAAACATCATCCCTTTATGCATTTTTCACGAAAGGTACTCAAGAAACTGGCAGAGTGTTATGCAGTCCAAACATCATAAACTAACAGGTTACAATGGGACTGACATCTCTTGCATTGGCATTATCCATCTTAAATGTTGATAAGGCTCCTTGTGATGGACACCAGAAATGTCTTACATCATTGATACAGCCGGACCTTCCATCACTGGTCTACCAGCATGCATGGATGAAAGTATCATAAAGGGTGGCATGGTGGCTCAGTGGTTAGCACTGCAGCCTCACAGTGCCAGGGACCTGGGTTCAATTCCAGCCTCAGGTGACTGTCTGTGTGGAGTTTGCACATTGTCTGGGTGCTCTGGTTTCCTCCCACAGTCCAAAGATGTGCAGGCTAGGTGGATTGGCCATGCTAAACTGCCCATAGTGTTCAGGGGTGTGTGGGTTATAGTCAGATGGGTCTGGGTGGGATGCTCCAAGGGTCAGTGTGAACTTGTTGGGCTGAAGGGCCTGTTTCCACACTGTAGGGATTCTATTCATCAATTGGGTAATGAACTCATCAGTTCCAACACCAAAGATTCCATACCGTAGCATCAAATCTATCCTTGACTCGACTAAACTCTACTCATTAATTCCATTAGCAACTTTAAAACACCTTTAATCTTTAAAGAGATGCAGTGTTACATCTGAAAGATGTACAGCCCAGCATCAACACTCGTCGTAAGTACATTCAGGATCATTATGGTACAAAACAACATCGTTTGCAAAGTTGAGCACTAATTGATTGGTGCAATGATTTTACTTTTGCTTTGAAGAAAGATGACACTATATGAGTAAGTTTAATTTCAAAGCATCTGAACAATGAACTAAAAAGACACTCAACCAACATTCCTACCTGGAAAAGCTTAATCTCAAATTCTCAGAACCAAGCATTTTCCCATGCTTGAGTTAGTATATTGGTTCCTACATCTTTCCTCAGCAACTGGGAGATACAACTTTTAGAACACACTTCAAATAGATACCATTTTCTCAGATTATCATTTGGATTATCTGTGAGCAAGGATAAATTGCAAAAGCATATGGATTACATTTACCAACTTGTTTCTGTATTCCAAATGCTATTGCAGTTCTCTGGAACACTAAATATGAGCAGGACACTAACATTTCTTCAGAAGGGTCACTGACAAAGGGTCACTGGACTTGAAATATTAGTTCTATGTTCTATTTGCCAGACCTACTGAGATTTTCTAGGAATTTCTGTTTTTGTTTCAGGTTTCCAGCATCCGCAGTTCTTTCAGGTTTTTGTTTCAGAACAGGTTTCCTTATTCTTCAAAGGAAAAGGGAAGTGTTGTGTTATTGCACAGATCTCAGAAAGGTACTATACCTTCAAAGCAGCTGGATGATATTAAGATGTGATGTTTTAGTCTAAAAAGTCTTCATCTTACTTTTTGCACAACCATTCTTTTAAATAGTCAGTTTAAAATTAACTTTCTTGATAATGCTATAAGTGTCGACCAGCCATTCCAATTCTGATCACAAAGTAAATTTTTAAAAAAACTGCAGACACTGGAGATATGAAACAAACAAACCAGAAAGTGCTGGAAAAACTCATCAGATCTGCCAGCATCTGTGGAGAGAAAAACAAAGTTAGCATTAATGAGTCTCTGGCCTTGAAATGTTAAACTCTGGTTTTCACTCTACAGATGCTGCCAGACTTCCTGAGTTTCTCCAGTGCTCTCTGGTTGTGTCTGTTTGAATTCTGATCATCACTGATCTAATCACACCATGTTTCCCCTTTACTGGAAAATCTGCACGGTAGATTCCAAGTAATGATATGATTGAATTCAATAGGAGAGTAGCCTTCTGTTACTAACTGTTCTGCCTCACATGTGAAGGATAGTGGCTGATAGTGCTATAGGCCAGAATGAGACACGCCAGAGATAAACTCCCACAGGGTGAAGTATGAGAAGGATGGGAGGCCATGTACCCTTCAGTGAGTTTCCGCCTTTAGGAAGAGAACATGTTTTTATTGAAAATACTTTTGCTTCTCTGTTCCCAGGTGACAGACTTTGGCTTGTCTGTGCTGAAGGATGGTGCTGGTGTTGGCAGTGAATCGATGTTACAGGACACATGTGGTACACCTTTATACATGGGTAAGCAGCACATAATGTGCTCAGGCTAGGTAATGGAAAAGGAAATTGAAAAGTAGAACCTTTGTTTCTCCATTTACATTTCTAATCCTTTTCTCAATATTTGACAGCTCCAGAGATAATCAATAACTATGACTACAGCCAGCAGTGTGACCTATGGAGCATTGGAATCATCATGTATATCTTGTATGTACTTATTCCATTGCTTTTTAGGATCTTCTAACTGTTTTCTTCCCATGAAAACCTATGTGCAGCCTTATACATGTGCGTAATTGGCTTATTGGTGGGAGACAGAGAGTGGTGGTAGAGGATTACTCTTCAGACTGGAGGCCTGTCATCAGCGGTGTTCTTTATATAGATGATTTGAATAAGAATACAGAGGACATGGTTAGTAATTTGTGGACAACATCAAAATTGGTAGCAAAGTAGACAGTGAAAAAGGTTAGGATGGGACTTTTTTCACTACAGTGTGGCAGGTTGAGGAGACATTATAGAAGTCTATAAAATAATGAGGGGTATAGATAGAGTTAATGGCAGTTGTGTTTTCCCTAGGATGGGTTATTTCAAGACTAAGGGACACAGTTTTAAGGTGAGGCGAGAGAGATTTTAAAAAGACACGAGGGGCAAATGCTTTACACAGAGGGTGGTTCTCACATGGAATAAACTTCCTGAGGAAGTGGTGGATGGGGATACAATTTTAATGTTTAAAAGACATTTGGAAAGGTACATCAATAGGAAAGGTTGCCATTGTCTTACCAGACCATAGGGCTGCTCTCTCATTAGAGAGAGATGACTGGTGGTGATTTAACCTGAGGGCCACCATACCCCTAGGAAAGGGGAAAAGGTTGAGAAAGCGATTCCTTCACATTAACCTCAGTTAGTGCAGGAATTGCACCCATGGTTTCAGCATCACTCTGCTTCACAAACCAACCGCCAAGCCAACTGAGCTAAACCAACTTCCTCATGGAGGTAGGAGGCAAGAGGCAGACATTGGTCCTAGAGAGGGATTTTCAGTTTAATATACATATTAAACAATATTAAATATACAACACTTCCTAGAGATGAGGACCCATGAAAACACACGCAAGGACATAAGAAGCTGAAGCTCCTATATGTGGTTACGTTGAAACAGCATAAAACAATTAAGGATCTAAAAAGTATCTATTTATAGTGAATTATTTTAAATTATTCTCTTCTACACTGGAGACTTCTTTGGAGTTAAGATATCTATTTATTAATTCACAGTGATCACTCCAACAGTGCCTGACATTGGGCTCCAGCTAGGACAGGCCAGTGACCTTGAGCAGCTACTGTCATGGAGCACCCTCATCCTATGAATGTATAAAGAAAGTCTGGAGGGATATGGAACTGGTTTAGTTTGGGATTATGTTCGGCATGAACTGTTTGGATCGAAGGGTTTGTTTCCGTGTTGTATGACTTTATGACTCTATGAGTAAATTGATCCAAATAAAATCACTCAGAATTAAAGGTAAATGTAGAGAAGACGGTTCCACCCGTGAGCTAGTCCAAAACAAAAGGCCAGAATGATTAGGTAATCCCTAATGGATCCAATAAGGAATTCAGGAGAAACTCAAGGCTGGTAAGAACCAGGGACTTGCTATCAAATGCAGAAATTGAGATGAATAACAGACAAAATTAAAGGAATGATGGATAAGTATATGAGGGTTAAATAAATAATGTTTCGGTTGGATGAAGTAAGGTGGTAGGAGACCCTTGAAGGGCAGGACCTTTGCATTGATCAGTTGACCTGTTACTGTGCTGTAAAATTCTATGTAAAAATAAGTGCCAAATTAATCTTAGCAATTGTCATTCCCCACATTGGCAGTCAAAGACTTTTAATTTCTGAGCAATCACAGAAAGGTTTTGCACAGGGAAAACAGCAGGCTTCATAATTTTTAAACAATCCAGTGTTGGTTTGTACACCATCAGCAGCACTTTGGAGATTTGTATTTGATAATTACCAATGCTCCATCGCTAGTATTGTCTTCCTAGAGCTAACATCCCAAAGGGAGATGTTGATCAGGACATTATACTTATGTATCTAAAAAATGTCCAAATAGTCTTCACACTAGTGCATGACTCTGAGCAAATAGAAAATCTAAGAATGATTTCTTACTTTGCTTTGTCTTACAGGCTGTGTGGTCAAGCTCCTTTTACAGCTACAACTTCAGAAAAATTATATGAGGAAATTACAAAAGGGGAGCTAGATTTTTCTCATTCATCTCTGAAGTCTATTAGTGAGAGTGGTAAGATCCTTAAGTACAGTGAAATGTGACAAGAGAGGGAATTAGTGATTACCCTGTCTGAATTTTCCAAATGGCTTGAGAATGCATTCTGTTTTTGTTCTGCATTTTGGTTGAGCTTTAGCTTAATATTTCTCAGCTTTTAAAAATTGTCAGGGGTATGCAAGAAATTCAGAAGTACCTGCAAACATCAACATGTGTTTGGTTAGCTCATTACCTTGTGACACCACACAATTCAAATACAAAACTTGTTAAGAGTTGAGTCTCATTAAGAACTGTATTAAATTCAGAAAGGTGTCAAAGACTATGAAGTTTTAGTTAATAGTTAGAAGGTAATCTATCTCAATCCTTCTACCACCTTAGAAACAGGAGTTTGCAACGGAGCCTTTGAAGAGAAAACAATCTGGAACTTCTTAAAAACAGCTATTTCTGGAAAATAAGAAGAAAAAATAACTTACTTAGTATTAGCACAGAGCTGTGAATTTCTATTTTCTAAGAAGCTAAGAAAACTGAAATACTAGTGCTCAGAGATAAAAGGTACTGCAGATGCTGGAGAATCCGAGATAAAGGGTCTAGGCCCGAAACGTCAAGTTTTCCTGCTCCTCTGATGCTGCTTGGCCTGCTGTGTTCATCCAGCCCCACGCCCTGTTATCTGAAATGCTAGTGCTAATGTTTATGTTTTGTTATTGCTATTGTGTTTTTGTTGACAACTTTAATAAGTTTCTTTGGCATTAACACCTAAATAAATACTAGAGAGAATGATATCTGCTACCTTGTGAAGGTCAGGTCAAGCCTCCATTGTCTTACCAGACCATAGGGCTGCTCTCTCATTAGAGAGAGATGACTGGTGGTGATTTAACCTGAGGGCCACCACACCCCTAGGAAAGGGGAAAAGGTTGAGAAAGCGATTCCTTCACATTAACCTCAGTTGGTGCGGGAATTGCACCCACGGTTTCAGCATCACTCTGCTTCACAAACCAACCGCCAAGCCAACTGTGCTAAACCAACTTCCTCATGGAGGTAGGAGGCAAGAGGCAGACATTGGTCCTAGAGAGGGATTTTAGGTTTAATTTACATATTAACACTTCCTAGAAATGAGGACCCATGAAAACACACGCAAGGACATAAGAAGCTGCGGCTCCTATATGTGGTTACAGGCTGTGGAAACAGCACAAAACGGTTAAGGATCTGAAAAGAATCTATTTACAGTGAATTATTTTAAGTTATTCTCTTCTACACTGGAGACTTCTTTGGAGTTAAGATATCTATTTGTTAATTCACAGTGATCACTCCAATAGTGCCCGACATTGGGCTCCAGCTAGGACAGGCCAGTGACCTTGAGCAGCTACTGTCAACACTGATCTCTTGGCCTCCCATTTCTTTTAGTCTTCCTGCGCAAGGTTATGTTTGTCACCTACACAAATTCTCTCTTTGTCAACATACAGAAAGTACCAGTCCCCTCGTTCAAATTTGAACTCATCTTTGAATGTGTGTCATTCAATGATAGACCAACTCTCCATACTTTTTAAGCATGCTAAGTGTCAGTCTATTGACCATAAGATGAGAGTTATGATGCAAAGATGTACAGAGCAAGGAACATACTGCCCTGTTGTTGGGTCTCCTGTGAGCCAATCCTTTAAATAGAGATGTGATACCAAACATTCAGCTATGATATTTTCTTATTGTAATTCTGCTGCTTCACACGACTGAACTCTATTAGTATACCAGAGTGAGTCTTCTGCTGGAATACAGTACAATGGAAATATTGCATTGTGTTTTCTATATTCTTTTTAACAGCTCGCTCGGTGTTGAAAGGCCTTCTTATAGTGGATCCAGCCCACAGAATAACAGCCAGTGAATTGCTAAATCACCATTGGATAACTGTGAGTAATTATTAATTAAATACTTTGAAAATTTAGGCTTAGCACCTTCACAGATAAGTAAAGATTTCACTCATGATCGAACTTCGTGCATTCAAATTGTCTGTATTTGTTCTGCATTTGTATGTTTTGGCTCCAATTTGGGAATACACATTTTGGATTTGGATTCCAACAGTGATGTAAATATATCTGTATGCATATATACCTCGACCCATGGGAATAACATCAGTTGTGTACGGAAGTAGATTGCACTGGCATGTTGTAATTGGGCTACATTCAATTCCTTTTTGAAATGGGTAGAATGGTTTTGTTTGCAGAACAAGTTGCCTATATTATACAATGACAAACAAATCAAGTGTAAGATGATCAAAATGAAGGTGTGCATTGTAATTTTAACAAGCAAAACATATTCAAATTATGCTTCTGAATATAACAGTGCAGAGGAATGGCCTGCCATCAAATAGCCTGGTAGAAAACCATTTATTCTCACAAAATCTTTCACAAAACAGTTTCTTTAACTCCCAAAAACTTCTGAAGTATATTGAAATCTCAAAAACTCATTTGGAAAGCTGCTAAACCACAGCATTAAATAATTACAGAGAACTGTTTTACATAAGATGTGGGCACAGACCTCAATGAATACTCGTGTCAATCTTCACATTGGAAAAGGGAAATGCAGGTATAGACATTGCAGGGTGAGTTGGGGATTGGGGAACTGTGAAATATTAGAAGAAGTTACTATAAATTGAGAGGAACTACTAATGGGCTCAGCTGCCTTGAAAGTGGATAAATCCATAGGCCTGGATGACACATATCCCAAGCTGCTGAGGGAGGAAATATCAAGCACCTTTGCAATTTGGTCTGCCCAAAATTTTTTGGCCTTCTGGAACAAGGAGTTGACCCCAACCGAGTGACACATTCCCAGGTCCAGGACCACATGCTGAGGGACGTGCTAAAACTTGAGGCAGCTGTTGCCAAAGCGCACTGGAGAAAGACCACTGTCTGAGGTCTCCCTGCTGAAATTAAATGGGATCTGTTCAGTTATTAGACCGCCCAGTGCCTCGAATACATGCAAATATAGTCTTGCACAAGTAAGAGATACTTTTGGAGTTTGACTCTATCCGAACAAACAATCCCTGATATGTTACTATGTAGAACCAAACAAATTTGTGACTATGTATATATTGTTGCAAGGTTGGATAGAGTGCTTGTGGATTGGGAAGCAGGAAGTTAGAATATGATTTTTGTAAAACGTTAAGGGGGAAAACATTGCGTGGTCCCTTTAAAAGATGATGTGCTTTTTCTATTCTTAGAGATGTAAAATGAATGTCTGTGAGCAGCAGTTGAAAGTTTGCAAGTACACAGAGAGCACCCAAATAGAAACATTTGTATTGAAAGGTCATACAGTTAGCAGACCAAGCAGCAATTTTGTTTTGTTGCCAAGACAACAAGTTTTGAATTTAGCCAATCAATTTGAACCAGGCACTTAGGCATCAAAACCAATTAAATTTAAATTTGATGGTTTTGACAACAGGGGAACAATCTTATTGTCAGAAATTGACATGTCATCAAAGGTATAAAAGAAGGGGGCAGTTGGACAAAGAGCAGAAAGCTAACTGCCATCTACTGGAGTTAACAGCCCTCAGCTCACAACAGAGAATCATTGAGGTTGGTTGGCTCGCCGAGCTGGTTTGTTGTTCCGCAGATGTTTCATTACCGTGCTTCGTAACATCCACTGAGGATGTTGCCAAGCACGGTAACGAAACGTCTGCGGAACAACAAACCAGCTCGGCGAGCCAACCAACCTCAACACCCACAGCCCGAGCTACAGATCTACTCCAAAACCTTAGAGAATCATTGACTCTCACAGTCTTCTCCAAGTCTTAGAGAAAGCACCATCTAAAAACAAATGTATCAACAGCACAATTAGTTATTATTCCTGACAGATTATTCAATGAAGAAGGCATTCCTGGCAGAACATTCGATGGAAAAGGCACAGAACATTCTGGAAGACATTCAACCTAGCCATAATTTTGAGACTAAATTCTATGTTATTTTATATAAGTGGGACTTGTATTTACTGGAAAAGCATATCATTACAATCTTGCTTTATTTGGGAATAGTTAGTAGTTATAAGGGATTTCTATGGTTTGTTAATAGTTCAGTTAATTTGTTCGCTGTTAAAGTTAGATAAATTGTTACTTGTTGATTGTACAGCGAGTGTCAGGTTTTGTTTTACTTTTTACAAAGTTGCTGAAGAGCAGGTTTACACCCCTTTTCATACTCACGTTTACAGATTATAGGGCAAGGTGCTCCTCTTTGGGTGTTTTGGTGTTAATGCTCAGAGCGGGGTCTACCTCCACTTTATAACAATTAAAGTCTTTTTTTATGAATAAAGTACATTCTTAAAATTAAAAAAAAATTCAAATCCTCCCTGGCTACATATGTGATGTCAGAGGACTGGAGGACTGCTAGCATTGTCCATTATTAAACAAAAGGAGGAAGGGATTGACCAGGAAATTAAATGGCAGTCAGCCTAACCCCGGTGTTAGGAAAGTTATCAGAAAGAATTCTGAGGGATAGAGTAGATCTACACCTGGGAAGACACAAATTAGTCAGCAGTAGTTGTTTGACAATTTTGATCAAATGCTTGAAGAATTAATCAGTAGTGTTCATGAGGGCGGGTAATGTATTCAATGCGGTCTATGTGGAATTTGGCAAGAGTTTGGTTAAGGACTCTCATGGCAAACTGGTCAAGAAAGTAAGAGCCCATGGGATCCAACAAAAGTGGCACGATGGATCCAAAACTGACTGAGAAAGCAGAGGGAATTGGTAGAGAGATGTTTCTGTGACTGGAAATCTGCTTCCAGTACATTTCTACATGGCTTGGTGCTGGGGCTCTTGTGGTGTACATTCATGATTTGGAATTAAATGAAATGAGTATTGTCAAGAAGTATGTGAATGACATGAAAATAGTAGGGTGATAAATAGTGAGGAAGATAACTGTAAACTGTAGGAGCATATCAATGGACTGGTCAGCTGGGCAGAGCAATAGCAAATGGAATCCAAACCAGAAAAGTATGAAGGAATGCATTTGGCAGGTCTAACAAAACAAGGGATCATGTTTTGAATCATATGACCCTGGAAAGTACTGACGATCAGAGGCATCTTGGCGTGTATATTCACAGATCCTTGAGGGTAGCAGGACAGGATAGATAAGCTGTTTAAGAAAGCATATGGGATACTTGCCTTTAATGGCTGAGGCATAGAATACAGGAGCAAGGAGGATCACTGTTATGCTGAACAGTATAAAATGCTGGTCAGGTCACATCTGGAGCACTGCATGCAGTTCCGGTCACAACATTGTAGAAAGATGTGATTGCATTACAAAGGGTGAAGGGGAGATGCTGCCTGGGATGGCCGGTCTGAGCTATGAAGAAAGATTGGATAGGCTGGGATAAAAGGTACTGCAGATGCTGGAGAATCCGAGATAACAAGCATGGGGCTGGATGAACACAGCAGGTCAAGCAGCATCATAGGAGCAGTCCGGAGGGAGGAGGGTAACTTCTTCAGGGTAGGCTGATGCTGCTTGACCTGCTGTGTTCATCCAGCCCCATGCTTGTTATCTTGGATAGGCTGGGGTTGTTTCCCTTAGAGGAGGGAATATGGAGAGGGTTCTGTAAGATCATGAGGGGCATCACTAGAGTG
Source organism: Ginglymostoma cirratum (assembly GCA_024137785.1). Classification (NCBI taxonomy): domain Eukaryota; kingdom Metazoa; phylum Chordata; class Chondrichthyes; order Orectolobiformes; family Ginglymostomatidae; genus Ginglymostoma; species Ginglymostoma cirratum. The sequence continues at coordinate 5,687,426 of JAHRHZ010000091.1, read as the reverse complement.
GATGGGAAGGCACTTTTTCCATTAGTAGATGGGCCAGTAACTAGGAGGCACAGGTTTAAGATAAGAAGTGGAAGGAGAGTTGAGCAGAATTTATTTTTCATCCAGAGGGTGGTGGGAGTCTGGACCTTATTGACTGAAAAAGTGGTGAAGTCAGAAAGTCACATAACATTTCAGCAGTATTTAAATCATGCACTTGCATTGCTATGGCTTCCAGGGCCAAGAGCCGGAAAGACAGGATTAGAGTAGTATGAACACAATAGGCTGAATGGCTTCCTTCTGTGTTGAAAATGTCTGAGTCTCATAACAGCTGCTAATAATTCACAGCTGCTTTCAAGTCTGCAAGGTCTTTGAAATCTGTAGAGTATCAAATCGCCTTCTATAATCAATGTTGATACAAGAGATATGCCAGTTAGGAACTTGCAAAGAGTACCTTGCCATCTTTGATCTGCTGCTGACAGCTCTGATAGCACTGCCATATTAAGGAGTTTGACACTTTAGGTGTAATTTTGCATGTTTTCAGGGGGATGCCAGTAAGAGCAAACGGCCCAAAAACGTGTTGGAAATGATGAAACAGTGGAAACTAGGTAACAATAGCGACAATGAGGAAGAGGTGGTAAAAGAGAACGGGGTGAATGAGGATAATGACCTTACCCAAACAGAAGGAGAAATGAAGACTGACCTCAACTCCAGCAAAGTGCTTTCACGTACTTCAAAGGTACTGTTAAAACAAAATCATTTTTCCATTTGCATTACCCTGGTGTATATTCTCAAGGAAGCACCTTACAGCTGCTCAGTAAATGAACAAATGGGAAGTTTAGGGACACAGGATTTTCTGTATCTAGGAAGATGTGACAAACAATAGCAAGGTAGTGAGTAGATATGATGACACCACAGGTAAGGGGCAGTGGATAAAAAGAGGAGCTTGAGAAACTGGGCTCTCAAGGAAGATTTGCAAGGGACCTTGTAACAAAGTTGTTCAAAATTATGAGGTGCTTTGCTCACAATTACTAAGGCATCTGCATGCAACAGGAAAATATTTACCATAAGAGTAGGTGGAGATGATTTTAACTTTTGCTCCACTTTACAGAAAATGAGCGAGGGCGAACCAGCAACCTGGTTTTGCAATTTTTAATTGATGCCACTCAGATGAAAGATCAACTTTTTATTTTCCTTTATTCATTCACGGAATAAGGGCGTCGCTGGCCAGGCAGCATCCATTGCCCATTCCTAACTGCCCAGAGGACAGTTCAGAGTCAACCACATTGTTGTGGGTCTGGAGTCACATGTAGGCCAGACCAGGTAAGGATGGCAGTTTCCTTCCCTAAAGGACATTAGTGAACCAGATGGGTTTTTCCTGAAAATTGACACATGTTCACTATTAGATTCTTAATTCCAGATTTTTTTTATTGAATTCAAATTCCACCATCTGCTGTGCCAGGATTTAAACCTGGGTGGGTCTCTGGATTAACAGTCCAGCGATAATTCCACTAGGCCTTTGCCTCCCTTGTGACTTGTATTTATTTCTATACACACACACACAAATATTACATTCGAGTCTTTTGTGGTCTCAAGACATCTCAAAGTACTTTACAAACAATGCTATACTTTTGAGCTGTAGTCACTATAACGTAGAAATGTGGCAGCCAATTTATAGGCAGCAAGCTCCCCAAACACCAACCAAGGAGAGAGAACAAGCCAATGTTTTGAGTCTACTCAAAACATTAGCTTGCTCTTACTCCATGGATGCTGTCTGACTTGTGATCTCCAGCATTTGTTGTTTATAGTACAGATTCCAGCATCAGCTTGTAATTTGCTTGCTAAACACCAATAATGGTCAGATCATCCAATGGTGATTGAAGCACAAATAGTGGCTAAGACATTGCAAGATAAGACTCTCGATGTTCTTTGAAATAGTGACATTGTATTGCTTGCATCCATCTTACATCTAAGGCTTGGTTTGACGTCTCATCAGCCTAGTGTTTTGGGCTGAAATCACTGCAGTGCACCTTGAACCCACTCAATAGGCAACAGTGCTGGCAACTGAGACGTCAAACAGGTCGCGCTGCCAGATATGTTGGTTGCTTCAGTTCATGTGTCTGAAACTACTTCAAGCAGCAAGCTAAACTCAGAACAGTAATTCAGAGAGATGAAGCGTGTGAAAGAGGCTGAAAATTAGCAAAATGAAAGCCAATAATTGAAGAAAGGAGCCCATTAATTCACAAAGCCAGGCATATAAATTTAAAGTTACATGGCAACAATTTTTTTCTGTGCTATCCTCTGTTTTTGTTATCCAGTGAAAATTGGATTAGAAGTCTTATGTGATGATCTACCAGTTTACATTTGGTTTCTCTTGCAGGGCATTTTCTGCTACTTACAATAAACACTTCGATCTAGATTAAAAAACTCTCAATTATTTATGTGTTATCAGTAGGTAGTAATGTAACTACGGAGATTTGGTGTTAGATATTATGATTTGCCTTTTCTGGAATCAATTGAAAGGAAAGAGGAGAAACCCAACACCTTCCTCCAATCCCAAAGTTCTGACAGGGAACCAGCTGGTGAGCTTGTCTTCAACTACTCATAGATGTACCTGCCTGTTTACTAAGTGCTGCCTCAATTTGTATTCTTCCACCTGAGGGAAATGATAGGAAAGGACTATCAATAAGTTAATTGAAGCAACAAGAGCTTGCCTTTGACTGGAACAGTTTATTATGATTAAACCTTTCTTTCTAAAAATGTTACAACCATTGTCGTTACTTCTGAAGTCATCTCAGCTCTTTTTTATCATTTGATACTTATATCCGAGCCAATTATAATGATCAAGCAGTGAACAAAGTTAGAGTGGAGTCTGTGCTTTTGTTTCATTTTAATTTCAATTTGTTCTCTGCACAGGAGCAATTGAAATTTAACAACTGCTGTGTCTCGGTGGATGACCAGAGTGTAAACATTACTGTTGGGATGCCTTCCTGTGAAGACCATTATTTCTTGAATCTAAGCCAGAGACCGTTGAGAGTCAATCTTACCTTTAACTTTTGTTTCTGTATCTACAGCCTAGGATGCTTCCAAGCATTCAGTCTCTAAACAAGATTGCTAGCTAATATTGGATAAACAATTAACCTAGAGGTTATGGAAGTGGATTCAGAAACAGGAGGTCTTGAGGTCAAATTCAATACACTTAGTGAGCTGGCAGCTGAAAAATATTATGGACAATGCTTCCAGATGGTTGCAAAAAACTCTTACAGCTCCAGTGGTATTCCTAACAATGGAAAACTGATAGACCTATTTGATCAGACCTCCTCATGACTGCACTCCTATATGATGTGGTTGACAACATACCCTCAAAGCATTGGTATTGTACATTTCAAACTTTGTTTTTGAAAGAAGGTAGGAACTATTTATGAATTTTGCCAGTTATAGAGTCACATAACACCAAAACAGACCATTCAGTCTAACTCACCTATGCTGACCAAGTTTCCCAAACTAAACTGGATGGCTCAGCGGTTAGAACTGCTGCCTCACAGCGCTAGGGACCTGGGTTTGATTCCACCCTCAGGCAACTCTCTGTGTGGAGTTTGCACATTTTCCCCGTGTCTGCGTGGGTTTCGTCCAGGTGCTCCAGTTTCCTCCCACATTCCAAAGCTGTGCAGATTAGGTGGATTGGCCATGCTAAAATTGCCTGTAGCATCCAGGGATGTGGAAGCTAGGTGGATTATCCATGGGAAAGGCGGGGATGGGTCTGCACGAGATGCTTTTTGGAGAGTCATTGTGGACTCAATGGGCCGAATGGCCTGCTTCCAGACTGTAGGGATTCTACGAAACTAGTCTCTACTTGCCTGCGTTTGGGCCCATATCCCTCTAAGCCTTTCCTATTCAGGTACCTGTCCAAATGTCTTCTGAACGTTGTAAATGTACCTGCGTTTAGCACTTTCTCTGGCAGTTCATTCCACATACGAATCATGTGGAAAAAGTAGCCCCTTGCATCCCTTTTAAAACTTTCACCTCTCATCTTAAAGCTGTGCCCTCTGGTGTTGAAGCAAACCAGGTACTACAGCCACATCACCTTTCTTAGTACCTGCCTACGGAACCAGATCATCCCCAATGGACTACAATCCACATTCAAGCCTTCCCAATTTGGCCCCAACCGTGACAAAGATTCCTGATGAAGGGTCTACGCCCGAAACGTCAAGTTTTCCTGCTCCTATGATGCTGCTTGACCTGCTGTGTTCATCCAGCCCCATGCTTGTTATCTCGAACTCCCCCACACCTTTGCTATTCACCTTATCTATGCCCCTGATGATTTGTGGTTGTGTGTGCTTTCAGCCATCAGGTGCAGGCTCAAGACAAAAACGCCATTCGATTGACATTGCACCATTGCGGGCTACTTTTACATCGAAACATCATCTGGCGTTCAATAGAAAAGGCCGACGGAAGTCAGAATCGGCAGCGAATGCAGGAATATTTAACAAAGTGACCACTCAGGCTTCTCTGCTGAAAAGATAACTTTTTGTCGATGAGGCCTGTTATCAGGTAATCTGGAGAACAACAGAAGTCTGTTAAAACCATTGCAGGAGTTAGAACTTTCAACCTTAAAATCAGCTCACAACACAATGTTTACTCAACTGGAACGTCAGTCCTGAAAAGAGAGCTCGGCATTAACTGCCAGATAAGGTGGCACTCACTTTTTCGTAAGCATGGTGGGGAGAGAGATAAAGAAAATACATTTGGGTGCTGTACCTTTAAAAGAATTTCTTCTCAGTCTGGTGCTTATACTGATTCTGACCTGCACCCTTGGGTTCTTTTTATAGCCATTAGTAGATGCGGAAAAAGAGTTTGCTATTTTCCACATTTCCACTGTTTGAAACATGCCCACATTTCGATCCACAAACCAAAAGGTCATAAAATTCTGCAGATACCTCGAAATTCATTTTTAAATGTGTTGAATATGTGACAAACATTAAGCCTTTCCTCAACAGATGCTGACAGATTTTCTGCGTATTTCCACCTTGTGTTCCAAATCCTCCCCTGACGTCCAATTTGAGGGGAAGGCCCTATTAGACTTTTTGTTTTAATTTTACTCATGGGATGTGGGTGTTGCATTTATTGCCCTTCCCTAGTTGTCCTCAAGAAGGTGGTGGTGAGCTGTCCACGTGCTGTAAGTAGACCATAATGACGTTCAGGAGGGAGTAATTAAAACTTAATTGTTTATTAAGTGTCTCACATTCTGTATTGTCGTTTCAGTACCTAATTCTCATTGTTTTTATGTTCCCCCTTTCTTCTCTCTGGCACCGTCTCCAGTAATTATAATAGGTTGAAACCCTATTGATCTCCCCAGCTGCCAGCTCACAACCAGCTCTTCAAGTGTGAAATCTGCTTCTAACTCAGCATGAAGCCACCCCACAACTGAAAGGAATAATTATTCTCTGTCGCAACTTGTCTTCTTATTTTGGAAAGCAACTGTTCAATGAAACAATGTTTTATTTACTGTTAATCTTATTTGGCATTGCGATTCCAGTCACACTTAAGCAATTGACATCCTGAAAATATGTTACAATTAGAGGAACTAAAGTGGTGACTTAATCTAGAATTGTGTGCCGCATTGCACATTTTAAAATAATATCACTATTAAATGGAGAGAAAATTAAAAGGATGTTGTTAGTTTTTGTTATTAATTTGAAATTGTGTTTTAGATATGAAAACCCTCTGCACGAAACAGAATCAGTCGCGTGCTTGAGTTTTGGAATAGCTGAAGGACAAGGGAAGGATGAGAAAGATTTAAACAGCATTTCATTATTCCCTTAGGTTTCCCCAAAATTCTTCACAGTCAATCATTTTTGAAGTGCAATCACAGTTATATAGATAAACAAAGTATTCAATTTGTACATATCAAATGATGAATGAATAGATGCTAGAGGGTCAGGTTTTTCTCTGCAGAACATCTGCCCATTAGCAATACTTGTCCATCTGAGTTTCACACTTTTGTTTGCCAGGTTGTTGAAAGTGCGAGTCAATATTATCGCAAAGGCAGAAACCAGGACTTTTGGGACCCAGGAACAGGGATAGGCCATTCAGCCCATTCAGACTGCCATGCCATCCCATATGACTGGTGCTAATCAATCACTTCAATGCCTTTTACTCACTCCTTCCCCACAATCCTGGACACCACTGGTAACCTGTCTGGACACAGCAAAAATCTCTTATCAACTTAACCAAAGTAACCATGCAAGGACTAAGCAGTGAACATCAGAGCGAGCGATTTCAAGATCAAGTCAGGCTCTGAGAGAGAAAGAAATTTTGGACAAAAACAGTGAGAGAATTTGCATTTCAGTTAGGTTTATTGTCACATGTACACGAGTACAACGAAAAATTTACAAGTCGTCACTTAACAGTGCCGTCTTAGGTACAAAGGTATCTGAGTACAGATCGTTGAGTACAAATTTTTAGGGGAAAAAAATTAGAACAATAAGGTGATAAAAAGCCCAGCTTTACAGAAATTCAAAAACACAAAGTCATTGTGATAAATTGGATAAAAGAAGAAATAAAAGTTCAGTACATCCACAATAATATAACAAAGAAAAAAAAATTAAACAAGAGAAATTAAGACAAAGTCCATTTCATGGCTGTGGGCTCGAGGACCCAAGCCCCTGTTGGAATCCAGGAGGCCTGACCCTCTGTGATACCGAACAAAACCACCACATGGAGTCAAAGATTGACTGAAGCTGCCACAAGGGGAACCCAAGGGAAAAGCAGGACAGAAAGGAAAAATAACAAGTAAAATTTTATTTGTATAAGCACCAACGTTTATTATCTGCAGGAATGACATCCCACACTCAAATTAGTTAATTTTCAGTGTCAGAATCTAATTATGAAAATAGCAGTGGGCCATTTGATCCATCAAACCTGTTCTGTCATTCAACCAAAACATTGCTGGTTGTCTTCTCCTGTACCATCTCCCCTGTATTCCTGGACATCTTTAATACCTAGAAATCTATTTACTTGGATATACTGAATGATCACGTTTTCACAGCCGTCTGAGATAAAGCAATGGCATTAATTAATACTGATAGCATTGTTAAAAACTGCCGGTGTGGGAAATGACAGAACATAAAACTTTGTGGTCAAATTAGCTTGGGTTTACTATGCAAGTACAGTACATACTTGCCTGATGCATTTCAGTGGTGAAACAGATAGCAAAATGTCCTCTTGTGGAGTACTTTATTTTGGATATTGTTCTCTAGCTACCGCCTACCCATTCCCTCAAACCGCGCACCTTTGCACAAAAATGACAAATGCCATTTGTCCATTTCGTTTTAAACAGGAAATTCTGACCTAATCTTTCAGAATATTGACCAGACTCACTTTTCTTATATGAATAGTGCCTCAAGGCTTTCAACATGCACTCCCTTCACCAGTGCCACACAGGGGCAGCCGTGTGCATCACCTACGGGTTGCACTACAGCAAACTCAGAAGACTCTTCTCATTGTATTTTATTAATCTGTAACCTCTACCATCTAGATGGACAGGAAGAGGAGATCTGTGGGAGAACCACCAATTGCACACTCCCCTCTAAGCCACACGCTGTCTTAACTTGGAAGCATATCACTGTTCCTTCACTAACAAAATAGTGGAACTCCCTTGCTAACAACACTGTGGGCTGCAGGCTGCAGCAGCTCAAGGTGGCAGCTCACTACCCACTTCTTGGAGGTAGCTTAGGGATGGATGATAAATGCTGGCCCAGCCAGCAATGCACACATCGGTCTTGATGGAATGAAGTGAACACCCGATGGGGAAGACGAGTTTCACTTCTGTCAACGGAGGTTCTGTCACGGCTGCCCTACATAGTCAGAGATCAGGAGAATTAATGTACTTGACAGATTGAAACCTTGAACTTCAGCTAGCCCAAACACTCACCCCCAACCGCATATAATTTCACAGCATCAGTTGCTGGTCCTACCTAATTTACAACGACCATTTTACTCAGGAAATAAAATAGCTTGTCCTAAATCAGCAACAACAGATAAAAGCCGCTTCTGGGCGATGGAGCAGGCAAGTTAACTACTCCCTCAGCAGGAGCTGTGGTGAAGGAGAGTACACAGCTGGGAATTATTACCCCATCTTCCAATTATGCTCCACATCAGTAGGGCTCAGAGGAGGGAAGTGAATTATCCCTTGTTCAAGCCATGGGTATGAAGGTGCACAATGTTAGACAATTGACCTGTGTCGCAATGCTGAAACGTTTGGTTAAAAACAAACACAAGAATTGATATTGCTCACCTTATAATAAAAATGCACCTTTCTTTTGCACCTCTTTGATGAGTGTACCCTCTTTTTTAAAAATTTATTCATTTTGTGGAATGTGGGCGTCGCTGGCTGGCCAGCATTTCTTGCCCATCCCTAGTTGCCCTTGAGAAGGTGGTGGTGAGGTGCCTTCTCGAACCGCTGCAGTCCACCTGCTGTGGGTTGACCCACAATGCCCTTAGGGAGGGAATTCCAGGATTTTGACCCAGTGACAGTGAAGGAACAGTGATATATTTCCAAGTCAGGATGGTGAGGGGAACTTGAAGTCGGTGGTGTTCTCATGTATCTGCTGCACTTGTGTTTCTAGATGGAAGTGGTCATGGTTTTGGAAGATGCTGTCTGAGGATCTTTGGTGAATTTCTGCAGTGCATCTTGTAGATAATACACACTGCTGTTACTAAGCGTTGGTGGTGGAGGGAGTGGATGCTTGTTGATGCAGTGCCAATCAAGTGGGCTGTTTCGTCCTGGATGGTGTCAAGCTTCCTGAGTGTTGTTGGAGCTGACTCACTCAGGCAGGTGGGGAGTATTCCATCCCACTCCTGACTTGTGCCTTGTAGATGATGGACAGGCTTTAGTGAATCAGAAGCTGAGTTACTCACTGCAGTATTCTTAGCCTCTGACCTACTCATGTAGCCACTCTGTTAATGTGGTGAGTGCAGTTAAGTTGCTGGTCAATGATAATTCCAAGGATGTTGATAGCGGGGGCTTCAATGATGATAACACCACTGAATGTCCAGGGGCGGTGGCTGGATTTTCTCTTATTGGTGATGGTCATAGCCTGGCATTTGTATGGCACAAATGTTACCTGCCACTTGTCAGCCCAAGCCTGGATATTGTCCAGATCTTGTTGCATTTGGACATGGACTTCTTCAGTGGCTGAGGAGTTGTGAATGGTGTTGAACATTGTGCAAGCATCGGCGAACATCCCCACTTCTGACCTAATGATGGAGGGGAGGTTATTGATGAAGCAGCTGAAGATGATTGGGCCTAGGACGCTACCACGAGGAACTCCTGTAGAGATGTCCTGGAGCCGAAATGACTGACCTCTAACAACTACAATCATCTTCCTATGTGTCAGGTATAACTCTAACCGATGAAGAGTTGGCTTGACTTGTTCTCCCGTCCAAGCTTCTTTCACCTTTACATAGGGAAGTAATTTGTCTCCTTCAAGTTGACTGGCCAAGATTGGGAACTCTTTTTGTTTAACCTTATAGTTCTTAACACTTATCGCATAATGTTACAGCCCAATACCTTGACAACATGATTGATAGTCATCTCAGGGCTTGGTGAGGTTTCTCTCTCAAGTCTTCAACTTGGGAACTTTCATAGGAGATGAACAACGAGTGGAGTCATGAGTTTAAAATAAGTATTTAACAGACTTTCTTTGAATTAATCCCAAGAAAACATGGAAATTTAGGTTTGGAGGAGGTTGTTCCAGTTCTTAATTATTCTTTTTTGTTTATTCATTCATGGGATATGGATGTCGCTGGTTCAGTCAGCATTTATCACCCGTCCATAACTGCCCAGAGGGTCAACCACATTGCTGTGGGTCTGAAGTCACATGTAGGCCCGACCAGGTAAGGATGGCAATTTCCTTCCCTAAAGGACACTGGTGAACCAGATGGGTTATTCCAACAATTATTGAATCATAGAATCCCTATGTGTGCAAGAAGGCTCATTCAGTCCATTGAGTCCTCACCAACCCCTGAAGACCATCCCACCGAGACCCAAGCTCCCAATCTATTCAGTGTAACTCTGCATTTCCCATGGACACTATGGGCAATTTAGCATTGCCAATCCACCTAGCCTGCACATCTTTCAACTGGGGGAGGAAACCGGAGCACCCAGAGAAAATCCATACAGACACAGGGAGAATGTGCAAAGACAGTTGCCCGAGGGTGGAACTGTACCTGGGTCCCTGGTGCTGAGAGGCAGCAGTGCTAACCACTGAGCCACCGTGCTGTCCCAGTTGACAATGAATTTGTGGACATCATTAGAATCTTAATTGCAGATTTCTATTGGAGTCAAATTGAACGATTTGCTGGGGCAGGATACAAATTTGGGTCCCCAGAACATTCCGAGTCTCTGGGTTAACAGTCCAGAGATACTACACTTATCCGTTGCCTCCCCCTTAGGTAAAAGGCGTTAGCACAGGAAGCACATTGAGCTGTGTTACAGTTGAAACTGTAGGTTGCAAACTCTTTGAACTCAATCACTTTTGGGCTTAATGAACTTGTAGCCATTGACTCATTGAGGTCTACAAGACAAAAATAGGCCCTTCAGTCAATTGAGCCTGCGCCAATCAACAACAACCATCAAACTATTCTAATCCCATTTTCCAGCACTTGGCCCACAGCCTCGGAGACTTTGGCATCACAAGTGTACATCCAAATACTTTTTTAAAAATGTTAGTGTCTCTACCATCCTTCCAGGCAGTGAGTTCCAGATACCCCTCCAGGTGGGGGAAAAAATGTCCTTAAATCCCTTCGAAACCTCCTGTCTCTTACATTAAATCTATGTCCCCAATCACTGACTCCTGCCGCCAAGGGGAAATGTTTCTTCCTATCTGGCCAGTTCAGGCCCTTATGATATTATACATCTCAACTATATGCCTCCTCAGCTCCAAGGAAAACAATTCCCGACTATCCAATCTCTGTTCATAACAAACTGTCCAGCTCAGGCAACATTCTGGTAAATCTCCCTGTCCAGTACAATCACATCCCTCCTATAATGTGGATTCCAGAACTGCACACAATACTCTGGCTGCGGCCTAACCAGCACTTTTTTTTTTAAACAGTTCCAGCATCACCTCCCTGCTCTTAAACTCTGCCCTGGCCAATAAAGGCAAGCATCCCATGTGTTTACTTAACCACATTATCTATTGTCCTGATACCATAAAGGACTGGTGCACATGCACAGCAAGGTCCCTCTGATCCTTGGTGCTTCCCAGGGTCCTGCCATTGTGTACTCCCTTGCCTTGTTAGTCCCGCCAAACCTCACACTTATCCAGATTGAATTTCATCACCACTGATCAGCCCATCTATATTCTCCAGTAATCAAAGGCATTCCTTCTCATCAATTACCACCCCAGTAATTTTCGTATCATCTGCAAACTTAATGATCAATCCTCCAACTCTGAATCATTTATATAAACCACAAACAGCAGGTGCCCCCAACACCGATCCCTGTGGAGCCCCACTGAACACAGGCATAACAAATACGCCTCAACTATCATCCTCTGCTTCCCACCACTCAGCCAAACCTGTATCCAAATGGCCACATTTCCTTGGATCCCATGGGGTTTTACCTTCTATCAGTCGCCCATGTGAGACCGCATCAAAAGCCCCTTGCTGAAGTCTAAGTAGACAATGTTGAATGTGTTACCTGCATCAATACACCTGATTGAATTTTTGGAAAAGGTAATCAGATTGGTCAGACAATCATGCAGACTGCTTTTGAGTAATCCCTGCCTCTCCAAATGCAGATTAATTCTGGCCCTCAGAATTGCTTCCAATACTGACTGACTGGCCTGTCATTTCCTGGTTTATCCCTTGCTTCCTTCTTGAATAACGGTAGCACATTGGCTGTATTGAAGCATGCAATTTTATCGAGGCATCGCAATCAACAGACTTTATGTCTGTTCCGGACACTGTACCAGCCTAGCAACATGACCAGCTGGAAGACATTAATGTCTAGCAATTAATTATAACAAAACAAGCTGCCCAGCATCAAACTTTCTCAAGATTCGTCTCACCTGTTCACTTTATAATGAAAAAGGCAGGAGATGGAATTACACATCCCAAAATAATTTTTGAACAAGTTGCAAAAAAACTCAGTTAAATTGTGCTGAATGTAGAGGGTATGCCTGTTGCAAAAATTCTCAGCCAAAAGATTATTAAATATTTAATGTAAATTTATTAGCCATTATTATGCACTGCAAATTATTCATTATTCTGACAATGACTGAGGCAGGATCATTATACAATTAGGATTAATAAAATTGGCGCTATAATTGAGAGCACATAAAGCAATTACACCATTAATTAAGACTTGCGAGTGGTGATTGAGGAGTATTTATCCTGGCTCTCAGAACGGACATTTAGAGGCTGCTTATTAAATACAAGTACATTTGGTATTTTCAAGGGACAAACCAAAATTGTGTTCCATATGTCTGAATTAGTTCCTCCACAGAACAGTCGGAGGCTACACAAGGACAATATCAGGTAATTAATTAAAAACCTCACTTGCAAGCTTCCAAATATGCCACAATGACACCACCCGCAAACTGGAGGAGCAGCACCTTACATTCCGCCTCGGGAGCCTACAGCCCGAACGCCTCAACATGGAATTCACCAGTTTTAAAATCTCCCCACCCCCATGTCCGAACCTCCCTCTCATCCCCGCCTCCTTGACCTCACACAACCTGTCCATCTTCTCTCCCACCTATCCACCCCTCCCACCTCACTGACCAATCCCCACCACTGCCTACCTGCACTCAACTATCACCATCCCACCTACCTTCCCCAGCCCCACCCCTCCTCTCTCTATTTATGTCCCACCTCCTTTCACCCCTCCCCCATTTCTGAAGAAGGGTCCCGACCCGAAATATCAGCATTCCTACTCCTCTGATGATGCCTGGCCTGCTGTGCTCCCCCAGCTCCTGTTATCCCTGACTCCAGCCTCAGCAGTTCTTGTTGTCTCTGATGGAGTAAATTTTGTTGCTGAAGTGTTGTAAATGCAGGTCAGGAAACTTGAAGAGCTCAGTGCGGGGTGAACATGTAGCCCCATGGTTTGGTAGCAAATTGAAGTTAGCCAATGCTTCACTTGACTTTCCCTTCAAAACTACTGTTAATGGTTCAACTCCAATTCTGCATGATGTTTGATGACAGCTTATTTACAGAAAATAGACAAGTAACACCACACAGACTTCTGATTATCTCAGCACATCGTGGAGCACATTTGACCTGATTTCATGATCACCTTCACCCCAAATGTTCCCTGATTCCCAGACTGCTCATCTCTATGTTCAATGGGATGCTGTATACCATATACTCTTTCATAACCATATCGTTTACATTTGTAAATAGGAGGATGCAGCCCAGCAATACAGATTCCCGTTAACTCGGACATAGCTCAAGTTGATGACATAAACATTCCTATTCCCTTTTAGGCTGTAACCAGCAGCAAAGCAGCAGCACAGTCAACAGCTCCTCCCACACATCCAGGCGTGTGAAATTCAACCAGGTTCATCAGAGAGCCCTGTACCGCTCAGTGCTCAAGGCCCAGTCTGACAGGTCACCCTGAAATGAACAGGCAGACGACACCTGTATTAAGATCTGATCACCCCTCCCTCCCACTGCTCTGTCGCACTTTACATAACACAGCACGCACCAGGTACTGACTTGCAGAACGAAAAGTGTCGGAATCAGCAAATTTCAAAGTCTCCTGCCGACCAAGCCAAACTTTTCGGTTAGTTCCAAGCCACCAATTCAGGTTTCAATGGCTGCGTCATCATTTCAAATTGGTCATGTGAAAACAGTAGAGAGGAATCCATTGCACGATTATAATTCCAAAAAAAAAATAAAAACCCTCCATGCAGAGAATGGAGTCCAGTCCTTGCTGTTCCAAAATAACTTCACAGAATGGTACAGTTGGTGTCCGTGTGCTCCATGTTAGGGCCAGCATCCTCATGCCTATAGTAGTCAGAGAGGCTTTCCTTAGCAAACATTACTCAGAATATCGTGACGCAAATTGCGAAGAACCATCAGACCACACGAAGTAGGAACATTCGACCCCTTGAGCCTGTTCTGCCGTCCAACAGGATCACGGCTGATCTGACCCTCCTCACACCCACGTTCCTCGTAACCATTGATTTCTCTGACTGATCAAGAAACTATCTCAGCCTTAAATATACACAAGGACTCTGCCCCACAGTTCCGTGTGAGGCAAAGATTTCGAAAGACTCTCGACTCTGAGAAGAAATTCCTCATCTCAGTCTTAAATTATTCCGAGACTATGCCCTCTAGTAAGGGGGAAACATCCTCCCAGCATTTACCCTATCAAGCCCCTTAAGCATCCCATATGTTTTAATGAGACCACTTCCCATTCTTCTCAATGCCTCTAGACAGTGAAGAGAGTCTCACACCAGTTAATCTTTGCTCATAAGACAATCTCTCCATACCAGGGTTCTAGTGAACCTTCTCTGAATTGCCTTCAATAAAAATGATAACCTACCTTGAAGAAGGGAACCAAAACTGCTCCAGATGTGGTCTCACTAGTACCTTGCACAGTTGCAGTAAGACTTCCCTACTCTTACAGTCCAATTTCCTCAAAATAAAGGCCAACATCCTATTCTGAAAACAGGGTGCACTGTGAACATGAGAGACAGGCCCAGAAGCTCGAGGGAATGAGATTCACCCAGTCTGGTTTGCCCCTTTGCCAGTCATGGGTTACTCAGTGTGCAGTGGCTCCAAAGTGCTGATCACCTTCAGACATTGTACTCCACTGCCCACCTCTCACCCATGGGATTTGGTTGAGTGCCTTGTAGGGGAGGGTATCAGCTGAGCCTGAGTTTAGCCTGATGTCACACCCATTCGTGCAGGCTTCCACTGCTGCAGACACTGACAAATCAAACGTTACTGTATTGCCCCACCAGCCTGATGCAGTGACACTAAGACCACACTGACCCAGAGAGAGAGAGAGAGAGAGAAACCAATGGTGTGTGGACCACTGGGCAGTGAAAAGCTCAGCCACTCTGTGTCGGCAGTGTGGGAGCCCGTGCCGCTGGGGGTGGAAGAGCAGTGTGGGAGCCCATGCTGCAGGAGGTGAGGGGGGGAGGGCAGTGCGGGAGCACGTGCTGCAGGGGGTGGGGGGCAGTGCGGGAGCACGTGCTGCGAGGTTTGGGGGCTGCGTGGGAGTACATGCTGCAGGGGGGTGTGGGGCAGTGTGGGAGCACGTGCTGCAGTGGTGGGGGGGCAATGCGGGAGCACATGCTGCAGTGGGGCGCTCCCGGGCTGGGTGGTCAGTGTGGGAGCATGTGCTGCAGTGGGGGGGTAGGGTGGTCAGTGTGGGAGCACGTGCCATGGACTTAAATAGTGGATTCAATTTTCTGTGCACTTTGGAGACATCTGGTGGACATATTGACAAAGTGCAGCATTAGCTTGAAATGCTTAAAAATTCAGAAAGCCTTTCATCCAAAAAATTTGTTTCAAGTTGAAAAGAGCACCAAGAATTCATGAGTGGGATGTAGGATCGATACAACAGTCAGAATATGTTCAGAGAAAGGGCAAAGCAGCACACAGTGCAATGATACACAAACTTTCAAACAAAGCTTGGATTTCGAATACTCTACCTCATCTCCAGTCGGATCCGCTTCACCGTTGTCTCTTCATTTATAGGTGGGCAGTTTGCATTTGTGTCCTTCACCTGCTGTTGGTCACTGTTCTGTCATAAGAGGAAGAGGTGGAGATTTAAATTTGCGCTGCCAAAGGCGCTCGGTTACTCACAATCTTCCTTCGGTGACAATGAATGCACTGGCAGCTTTTAATGCCTTTCATGCCCCAAAATGACTCCTTACCAAGCTTCTCTTGTTTCCACTTTGAGTGGGGGTCAGGTAGGTTTCCTCTGGCGCAACATTTCTAACCGACTGTAAGGGCCTCCTCGCTAGATTATCTTTCCGCTGTTTGATGACAGAATGGGACCTCAACTGTCTGTGAAATGACAAGGAGCAGAAAAGTCCAGTCAGTAAAATATTGCTTCACTTCTGCCTGCTGAATTCTGCCAAACGCAAAATAGGCTGTTGAGAACATTTTTAGTTGCATGTTTCAGGTAGCTTGTCACCACATTTAGTCTTGGATGTCGTCAGCTCGTGAACCTTTACTTTGAAAGGTCAAAACGCACAAGACAATGAGATGTCCGCGTAAAGTAATGGCTCTGAAAGGGTTAAGGCTGAAGACTGCAATAAGCTCCACCCAGTTTGAAGATGGGGTAAGGACTTGGGTGGGGAAAGACAGAGTAGCTCTATCTTGAAGGAGACACAGTCATGATCAAGGTCCCCTCATGGTCTTTGTAATTATGTTGACCATAATAATGTAATTTGTACATGTATTAAACCACATCTTTTTAAAGCAACAGCCTCTTCCCATTTGACTACCTTGTGGTTTTTCTCTGCCACACTCGACAAAACAGGCTCAACCTGATGATGGCAGTACATCTGCCTGATGGTTACCAACAGTCCAGCTAGCTCATACTAAATGGTGAGTAGCGATGGCTACCTGAAGATGTAGCTTGGCCTCACCATTACAAAGCCTATACAGGCTGAAAGCCCCAGTAAATATTCTCGGAATTTGAGTCCTGAATTGGGTGTCTGCACCCTTCCCTAGGGCAGTCACCCTTCCCTAAATGACTAAACTCGATTAGAATAATGGGTGACTCCTCTTTTGGAACTCTGTGCAATGGAAATATTGTGTTTTCTATCTACCTCCCTATCATAGGTCAAATTTGAATGTAGAATACAGGGTTAGTGGCAGGATTCTTGGCAGTGTGGAGGAACAGAGGGATCTCAGGGTCCATGTCCATAGATCCCTCAAAGTTGCTACCTAAGTTGATAGGGTTGTTAAGAAGGTGTGTTGGCTTTCATTGGCAGGGGAATTGAGTTTAAGAGCTGTGAGGTTATGCTGCAGCTCTATAAAACTCTGGTTAGACCACACTTGGAATATTGTGTTCAGTTCTGGTCACATTTTATAGGAAGGATGTGGAAGCTTTAGAGAGGGTGCAGAGGAGATTTACCAGGATGCTGCCTGGACTGGAGGGCGGGTCTTATCAGGAAAGGTTGAGGGAGCTAGGGCTTTTCTCATTGGAGCAAAGAAGGATGACAGGTGACTTGATAGAGGTGTACAAGATGATGAGAGGCATAGATAGAGTGGATAGTCAAAGACTTTTTTCCCAGGACGGAAATGACTATTACGAGGGGGTATAATTTTAAGGTGATTGGAGGAAGGTATAGGGGAGATGTCAGAGGTAGGTTCTTTACACAGAGAGTGGTGGGCGCGTGGAGTGTGCTGCTGGTTGTGGTAGTGGAGTCAGATACTTCAGGGACATTCAAGTAATTCTTGGATAGGCACATAGATGATAGTAAAATGAAGGGTATGCAGGGTAGTTTGATATTAGAGTAGGATAATAGGTTGATACAACATCGTGGGCTGAAGGGCCTGTACTGTGCTGTGCTGCTCTATGTTCTTTGATAGGAAAGCCTTGTGAAAGGCATGGAATTGTCAGTTTGCACACTGTCAGGATGTCCCCAAGTGCTATGCAATCACAAGATGATTTTTGAAGTTATGTCACTTTGTACTGAAGACAAATACAGCAAACATGTTGTGCACAGACATTTAATGAGATAAATGACCAGTTAATCAGATGTTGTGATGATGGTTGGATCCTGATTGTGACTGGGACAATTTAATGCAAAGCAGTGGCATATTGAATGTTACAGGTCAGGTGAGATGCTAAACTGAGCGCCCATCTACCTTCTTGAGCAAAGATCTCATGGCACTTTTTCAGAAAGGAGCTGTCTGGTCACTACCTATCCCTCACTCAGGATCACAAAATCAGGTTATTTGGACACTGCTGTTTGTGAGCACTGGTGATGTTTTTTGTTAATTCACTCGTGAGCTGAGGGCATCACTGTCTGAACCAGCATTTTATTGTCCTTAGTTGCCCTCGAGAAGCCGGTAGTGGGCTGCCATCTTGAACCACTTCCTAGCGACCGTTACAACTGAGTGACACGCTTGGTCATTTCAAGGGGTAATTAAGGGTTAATGACATTGCTGTGAATCTGGAGTCACATGTAGGCCAGACCAGGTAAGGATGACAGATGTCCTTCCCTGAATGACATCAGTGAGCTGTTAGTGGGTTTTTCCAGAAATTGGCGCAGTGGTTCAGTGGTTAGCACTGCTGCCTCACAGCGCCAGGGACCTAGGTTCAATTTCACCCTCGGGCGACTGTCTGTGTGGAGTTTGCACATTCTCCCTATGTCTGCGTGGGTTTCCTCCGGGTGCTCCGGTTTCCTCCCACAGTCCAAAGGTATGCAGGCTAGGTGGATTAGCCTTCTAAATTGCCTGTAGTGTTCAGGGATGTGTATGTTAGCCAGATTATGAGGGATGGGTCTGGGTGGACTTGTTGGGCCGACAGGCCTGTTTCCACACTGTAGGGATTCTATGATCTATGAAATTCATGGTCACTATTAGACGTAGTCAGCATCTGCCATGGTGGGATTCAAACTCTCGCATCTCCAGAACATTATTTAGGTGTCTCCTTACACATCAGTTACTGAAAGTAAGAATAAAGGTGTGGCAGGCGATAAAGAAGGCAAATGGTACGTTGGCCTTCAGAGCAAGAGGATTCTTGTATAGAGTCTTGCTGTAACTGTCCAGGGCCTTAGTGAGACTGATTTGTGGGAGGGTAGGGCTGATGTATGAACTAGATAAGTTAGGACTATCGTTACTAAAGTCTAGAAACATGAGGAGGGATCCCATAGAAATCTATAAATTTCTAACAGGGTTAGACAGGATAAATGCAGGATGGGTGTTCCCAATGACCAGGGAGTCTAGAACCAGGGGTCACATTTTAAGGACACGGTGTAGGCCATTTCGGATTGAGGTAAGGAGACATTGCTTCACCCAGAGAGTCGGGAGCTTGTGGAATTCGCTGCCATAGAATGTGTCAAGGTCAAAACATGGAAGGAGTTCTAGAAGGAGTTAGATGTAGCTCATAGGACACCGGGAGAAAGCGGGAACAGGGTACGGAGTTGAGTGATCAATACAATCATACTGAATGAGGGAGCAGGCTCCCAGTGAAAATTGCTTTTATGCAGAAATACCTGGAAAAATGCAGAGAACAAACAGTTTGCTCCAAAGTTGATCACAGTAGCTCCTTTTCTAACAGGTGACTCATTCTGTACATACCACACAAGTCCTGCTGATCAAGTAACTGAATTTGATGCAACTTGCTAATTACCAGTGAGCAATACCTTGGGGTATACTTGACCTCCCTCCATTAATAAACATCGTTCATCTTCCTCGCTTCCAAAATTTGACTCCGATGTGCAGACAGGAAGACAGTACAGCGGAAAATTGAAGGATTCTAATTCTCAGCCAGTAAAACAGATTTAGAAAGGCACCTCATGGTGGAAGAGACTATCTCACGGGAAAGACAGCAGCAGCTGAAATGTGCCAAGTCCATTTCTCCAATTGCCACATAGAGAATTCCTTCTGGGATGGGGTGGGGGGAGCGGGGTGTGGAAACTAGAGGGGGAAAGGTGTCAGCCATTGTGCATGAGTAACCTACCCACAATCAGCAACAATGTGGATCTCCAACTCAAACCCTAGGTATCCTGAAAGGAGTAAACCCAATTAAGACAAGCTGCCATAGCTTGCACATTGCAACTAATAAATAGCATTTAGACCAAATGCTAATTTTGTAATGTAGTTACCAATAGAAAAAAAAATCAATATTATTTCTCAATAAATACATAGGCCAATACACAAGCAGAGTGGGCTTCTCTGACTTTCCTTAACTGAAGAGATGCCAAGAAAATCTTTCATTATGCATTGGGATGAATTTAGGAATCGGCACTTTCTGATCTCATTAGTCAAACTGCAGAAGAGTTTATAAAAGGACTGACTTGGGCCAAGTGAGGGTTATTGGGGAAGCGAGGTGTGGATAGAGCCATTGATCCCGCATGCCTGTGTAAGTCTCAACTGAAAGGGAGAGCACGGACTGGGGGAGTGGTACATCATTCTCACTATGCACATTCAGTGCAGCTCCCTTGTGGAGGATGGATGGGTGAAGGTAGCTGGCAGCTTCTAACTCAGTGAAGCTTCGAAGGGAACAGGATCACAAGACGATATCCTTTTTGAATATCGTGACCACTCACATTGTGCACGGAGAGAAATTTAACAAAGGGGTGCAACATCTTTCACGTTAGTCGAATTAAAGCTATCTCATTACCTGTCTTTGGTCTGCGGGGCAATCGTGTTTATGATAATTAGTAACAAGAAGCTATTCAAGTCAAATTAACACTGCTCCAAAATTAAACAATAAAAATACTACACACAGTCAATTATGCATCAGTGCAAACAAAAGGATTTGGCACTCCGGGGGTTAAAAATATTTCTGTCGCTCAGCAAGACAGTATTAAATAAATTAACTGCAACTGTTCTAGGCCGTAAGCAAAACTTCCAAGGTCTTGCTAACTGTGGCTAACAGATGTTCTGACAATACCATCTTTAACAAGGCAAGTAAAGGGAAACTTTTAACAAGATGCTCTCACTCATGTAGCCAATCTGCTGCTTTACGCCCCGTAGTGTGCATTTTATAGCAGGCCTCGTTCAGGTGGAAGGGTTACGCAGCCTGAAAGCGAATCTGCTCAGGGTTCAAACTGTGACCCTGCCGGCAGTGATACAGCAGGGGTGACCTCAGTAATGACCAGTGCGCATCCACCACGAAGCTGGTCAGTGCCAGCTGATTAAACTTTTAGCAGCATCCCCTGCGCGATAAAGGGCAAAATGACAACATTTCCCCATCGTCAATGTGTCTGTATAATAAACTAATTAGTAAACCACACAGTCTGTGGAGCTTTTAATGAGCACTATCGGCTGCCTTCTGTAATAATAACCTACGTCTGGCCCCTTTTGGGATTCAATTAAGGGAGAGACTGTCATACGCTCGGTCTGGCTGATCAATGAATCCATTCCGACCTTTTGTCGGGAGCTCTCCACAAGGTCAGTGGCAGCAGCAAGGACAGCCAACTTGCCAAAGCAACGTACCCAATGGCAGCAGACAGGCACCGGTACCAGTTATTGATGTCCTCCTGGTCATTCGACATCACAAGCAGCTTCTCCTCAGGAAAAGTTAGCTAAAAGACAGATTTTAAAAAAAAAAACAAAAAGGCTGATTTAGCTTTCACTTCTTCCATTTCAAAAGCAGGCTTCTTTATTTAAAGAAACTTTTACACAGAACCCAACTGAAATTATGTCCGTCAATAAACGCAAAGTCCTTCAATTTATTCCTTCTGTAGATCCTCCATCATGAAATATTCAAAACCATTTAAGAATGCAATTGCACGTTATCATCAATAACCATCATTGACGTTTTAAACGTGCAGCTAAGATTAGTCCCATCAAATAAAATCACCACTCACTCACTCTCTAAAGGCAACACCATTTCTTCATTACAAAAATCAAACAGCAGCTTTGCAACTTATGTGGCAGGCTTAAGAACTCAACAAATCTATAGCAACATTGACTTTTGACTGATAGATGCCTGGATTTCCTGGCCACACACTTCATTAAAACACAACAAAAAGTGACAACTAAAACGTTGCTCAGGACATGGTCAGCTTAAAACAAGAAAATCTTCTTTGGTGCAAAACAAATTCGCAATGCAGAATTCAAAATGAATAAAGATTTCAAATGCGTTGTCATCAAATGCATTATCTAATTATGAAGTTCACTGAATAGGCCAAGTGTAACTGTTGATAATATTAGTTCCTTCCCTTCTGGGAATACTTAAAATTTATGCACAAATAGATTCAGCCTCTGTGCAAACACAGTAATTAAGAATTTGTCAAGGAAATTTGACTCTCTAGGACAGAAATTACATTGTAAGACACAAACAGCAGTGCACCAGCATTTGTACTGGGCATAATTCAAGTTGATTATTTATACATCAAAAGGTGTCTGCAAACTGCAATCTAAAATGAAAGCACCAGCACATTACAGATTGCAGAGGCTACTGAATTCTCTTTCAACTCTGAGATAGAAACCAGGCGATACTTTCATGAGGCATTTCATTTTGCATATAAATTGGAGCGTAGATTGTACGTCTGAATTTACTGCTGTCAAATTTAATTTCTCTTTAATTCTTCAAGCTAAGATGCAAGTGGCTCACAGTGCTAACTGCAATTTTCAATGCTTACAGGTAGCTTCCAGATTGATAATCCTACTTTGAGAGGGGGGAAAAAGAAATGAACATTGATATCATCGCACTATTACTCTAAATGAACTTTGCTTTACAGCATAATAGGATGATGAAATGCCAAAGTTATTAGAGAAAGCCAAGTACTCAAATGAAGTGTTTGACAGAATTGGCAGTGGCACACTTGAACACATAACTAGCTCTAAATGTTTAAGATTTCCTGCAGGTGAAAATCTGAAATTTAATGCATTGTTATTCCCAGTATATACCTTTTATAAAATCAATAAAATTATCCAATCTATTTGTAACTTCATGCTATCTACACTTGAAGATTTCATCTATTAAAACTACTATCTGATGATTGGTTAACAAATTAAATGGCTAAAAACTACTTTGACATTGACATGCAGCATTATTACAGCTAATTAATACAGAGTTAATTCAACTTTATCATTTGTAGCACTCAACAGTTGTAATGGAACAAAGTGATGTAGTCACATGGCTTTGCTTTTGTCTCATGTACAGAAGAACAAGCATTCTCATGAAAATTTCTGTAAGATGATTGGTGATAAAGTCAAACAGAAATAATATTAAATGGATTGCAAAGCCGCCAAAACAGACAGATTTGATTCATCTTATGCAAGGAAGGAGAATGGCAACTTGGGAATAAGGCCGACCAGATTTTGAGTAAAATGCTTTCATGTCGGCAGTCTCACAAAGTCACTGGTCTAGAAATCCACAAAGACAACAGAATTTCATTGACGTGCAGTGTGGGTCAATACTAAGTGTGTTAAAAATGAAGACTTACATTAATAAGCCCTCCCTGACTCTTGGTGTGTCCAAAGACTTTCTCTACAGTGCCATCAATCAGTGGATAGGTCTTCTGCCAGGCAAACTTGTCGGAATGCACAGGGTGGAGTGGGTGACAAGGTTTGGTCATCAGGAGAATATCAGAAAACAGGAAGAACATTCTGTGCTTCAAATCCTCACCCTTAGATGGCACAATTGCCAGCCAGCCTTCTCGAATGTATTTTCTTCCTGTAGCAGCAGAAGGAAGGAAAGTTGTTAAAAACCAAGCTTTGTGTCAAGTGCAGAAAGTGGAAAAATCTTTGGGCTTTCTACCTTCACTGGAGAATTCAGGAATCCCACTATCGTCATGACACATTTCGAAAGGTCAAGTACAGGTGGAAACTGTACAGTGAATGGCAGAACCCTTAGGAGTATTGATATGCAGAGGGATCTGGGTGTGCAGCGCCACAGATCACTGAAGATGGCAGTGCAGGTAGATAAGGTAGTGAAAAAGGCTAATGGCATACTTGCCTTCATTGGAAGGGGCAGTGTAAGGATAGACAAGTTATGCTGCAGCTTTATAGAACTTTAGTTAGGCCATGCTTGGAATATTGCATACAGTACTGGTCACGACACTACAAGTGGATATGGATGCTTTGGAGAGGGTGCAGAAAAGGTTTACCAGGATGTTGCCTGGTATGGGGGATTTCAGCTATGAAGAAAGGTTGGCGAGACTGAAAACGTTTTCACTGGAACGCAGGAGGTTGAGGGGTGGCCTATTAGAAGATTGTTTATGGCGTGTAAAGTATGAGGCTTTTGCCCAGGATAGAGGGGTCAAATACTAGGGGACACAGGTTCAAGGTGTGGGGGGGGGGGGGGGGAGGGGGTGGTGGTGGGGGGATGCGTGGAGTGTGCCTGGAACGTGTTGCCAGAGGTGGTGGTGGAAGCAGACATGATAGTAGCATTGAAGAAGCACCTGGAGAGATTCAGGAACAAGAAGGGAATAGAGATACGGATCCTGTAAGTGAAGACAGTTTTAGTATGGAAGGGCAAAAGGTGTCAGTGCAGGCTTGGAGGGCCAAAGGGCCTGTTCCTGTGCTTTATCGTTCTTTATTCTTTGTACACAGCCCCCTTTCTTATTAAAAGAATGTCTACTCAAGTTCAGAAATCAATGGGAAAATTCGCATCAATCAATACAGTTTATCGCATCAGTTCATATTTTTGAACATTCTTAACTATTGTCCAACCAAGAAAAGTGAAACTTTTTCTGTGAAACATTGTCAAAAGATCTCTGGCATCCTATTATTGGATTCTGCAATTGTATCAAAGGTTTCAGAATTGACCCTCTACCATAACCAATAAAGACTTGCATTTATGTAATACAACCACAGGTCATTACAAAATCCAAACTGACAACTATATATTTTTAAAGGATCACCTCTGTTACAAAGTACGAAAACCAGCAAATTGAACGCAGCCAACCCTCTCACACTGCAGTGAGATAACAAACAGTGACAATGTTTTATTAATATTTTTTGAGAGATAAACATGGATCAGAACATAGGGCAAAATACCCTGTTCTTCAAAATAACAACCTGGGATCTTTCACACCTGACTGCGATACAGACTGGGCTTCAGATTAATATTCATCAGAAAGATGTTCCCTCCGACAGTGCAGCACTGTCTCAGTACTGAGCAGGAACGTTAGTTTAGGTTGTGTGCTCAAGTCTTTGAAGTGGGTTGTGAACTCATAACCTCACTCAGGTGAGAACAGTAGGAATGAAGCTAATGTGACTCCAGTGTTCGGTTTTTGATTATCTTTTATTGATCTGCAGGAATTGTTAATGTGGGCTTCTAAAATGGAACATGCACTTTCAGAGAATGCGAAGCAAAGATACAGATATAACACTTGAGCTCAGATTCTCCAAACAACAGCTTTCACAAGGTACAGGTGTCTCCTGGTGGATGGCATGACTGTTGTCTTATGACAGTCAGCGAAAGATTACTGTATACCTCAAGGATGTTAACACTGCGTGACTGCTATTCTGTTCACCCCCTGTAACACACTCTGAGAATATCTACAGATAGCATCAGTTAAGCGCAACAGGCATCAGAAATCCAGTTGAAGTGAACTAAAAGATTCGTATAGAAGCATGAGCAGCAGCAATGGAGAAAATTGAAACTGTGAAAAAGAAGATTACACACAAGTTACACCAAATCTTGCCTTTGCTTTAAAATAGCATTCTTATGTTCATTTTAGAAAACTTCATACAAAAGCTAGATTGGGAGCTTTGAAGAACATTTAAATTGCTACCAAATATTTGACGCCAATCTAGTAAAATAAGGCTGAAACTAAAAGACCTTTCTTGATTGAAATGAACAAAATTAAACTAAAATGAAACAGAGCTTCCAAATGTAATGCTACAGAATATAAAATTTCTCTAGACTCAACCATAGTGTTACTTTGCAACTCAGAGATTAACATGCACAGCTGCAAAGTTCTAGCCAAAATTCCCTCTTGAAAAAAAATGTTAAAAATGTTTTGAGGTCTGAATGCAATGAAAACACAGATGCTCATTATCAATGATTCATTGCATACTCAGAGAGTGGTGAACCTGTCCATTATTGCCCTCCCTGGTACTTTAAGCAGGACTTTGAAAAGAGAAAGTTCAAAGACCAAGACTTTCATGCTTCCCTTTCCATGTCAGACACTTTCAACTTGTGGTTTCAAAGTCAAACTCAGCAGCTGTTCAAAAGGATGTGGGCTTGCAGGGGGCAAGGACAGAGCAAAAGGTTGCGTTGCAAAGTCTTAGAACTTCCCAGCAGCCATACCTTTCAGGAAAGGTAAAACCCATAAAAATTAAAAATAAACAATATTGAACTGCTGTCACAGATAAACTACTTGCCTTTGCTCAATATTTTCCATATTTTTTTGGAGGGGGAGGAGGGAAGTGGGAGTGAAAATCTTCTTTTTGAAAAAAAAAGTCATCTCTTAATATTAAATCGGATGAGAAGATTGATATTGAGAAATCCCAGAGAAGTTGGTTAAGAATACTTAAGAAGTGCTTCCAACATCTAATAAAAGCTGCCTTCTGGATGCCGGGTATTCATCTCTCTCTCACACTCTCTCTCGCCTTTTTATCTGCCTGCCCACAAGATTTGGAGCACCATTAATTGGTCCTCAGGGAAGTTGACAGGCCTCCGCTTTCATGACTGGGTTCTTTGTGCTTTTTACACAAGTGGGTATCTCTGAAGAGAAAAACAAAAGGAGAAAGTCGAGTGAGTTGGGTGGGGGAGGGGGGAATAAAAGGGCCCAAGCAAAATGTACCTGCGATAATCTAGGCCCAAAAGCCTTCGGTGTTCACCAGCAAGCCAAGAATTTAAGTTAAATCAATTCCTCGAAACCTGCAACCATTTTGCATTCAACCACATCGTTACAGATCTTGTAATCATTCTAGTCACTGCGGATTGCCTTCTCCTGCATTTCTGCAGCATTCAAGGTTATTCGCCCAGAACGATAAAAAGGAATAATTGATCACAAGAACTAACCTGGAGCCAACACCTTGCTCCACCTTCCTTTCAGCATCTTCTGCACTCTCAGCATCTGCAGGTGGTTTTCATGGCTCCGAGCCTGGTCTTGAATGTGCCGAGAAACTTCGGAAACTGCTTTCACGGCATCTGATGTTCAGGAAAGGGGAAAGCGCAGGCATTTTTTTTTTTAAAAAGAAAGAGTACATTGGTTTCCGGAGAAAAGAAACAGACACCGCTTGCAAGAATTAGATTTGCTGAGTGCGATTGCTACCATTGTGCAAATAACAAACAAAAGAGGTTGTTGTGCAGTAGGTGCAATTCAGCACGTTCGAGGGGAAGCAGGGCAAGTTTGGACAATGCAGATCGTGATTTCCTCTTCGATGTGAGCTTTTGAGCATTTTTAATCATTTACTTGAAAAATATTGTGCACAGCTCCACTCTGGTAGTGGGATTGATATATAGAGTTCCTCACTGCAAAAGCCGATTCATAATCTTATCGACATCTGCTTTTAAATCAGACATGCATAAAAGCTACACCATCAGATGTACAGAAAAACGTATCTCCAATAACACTTAACTAATGATTTCAAAATGCAGAGAAAGAATAGTGAATCTTACTTGTGAGCTGTTGAAATTCAGGACTGTCACGGCTGGTGTTTTCGATCAGATCTCGCAACAAATGCTTGTATCTGAAATGAAATTTGATGTTTCTTTAAAAGGAAAATCACTACTTTTAATTGCAAAATAAAGGAATGTAAATGATTTGTTGGCAACATGGAAAAAACACCAGGGAACTAGGTGCACACTTGCGCTCCTTGTAAAGCAGATGTTGAAGAGAATGTTAAACAGGAGAGCAGCGAGAAGCAAGTCTGAAAAGAAAAGGCCAATTTTGAGCTGGGGTTGGGTAGAGTTTGGCAATCGTGTAGCCTTGTGATTTGATGTGTGGTAGGAGAGACAGAGAGTGAG
This sequence comes from Ginglymostoma cirratum, assembly GCA_024137785.1. Taxonomy (NCBI): domain Eukaryota; kingdom Metazoa; phylum Chordata; class Chondrichthyes; order Orectolobiformes; family Ginglymostomatidae; genus Ginglymostoma; species Ginglymostoma cirratum. Next base: position 5,659,870 of record JAHRHZ010000091.1, on the reverse strand, counting down.
GTAGCAAGAGGGAAGGAATCTTCTGTAGCCATCTCTTCTTACGAAAGAATCTGAGCACAGCACCATTTGAAGAGTGAACAGAGACACAAGCCTGATTCAACTGAAAAAAAGTGACAAAAAGTTGCTACCAATTTTCCTTCTCACTACCCATTACAGACACATTCAAGGATCAACATCTTCTCTCAAACCTTCAGCTCTGGTTTACATTTCCAGTCCATTTTGTATAATAGTTCCCTGAGGATTTTAAATAGATGTTTGAATTTCTTTTCAGAGAGGGGAACGCTTAGAGGGTGGGGAATAATATTATGTTTCCCGCGTTTTTCTGTCACGCCTGTGTTTTCTAGGTGCTTCAGATCTGTTGAAACAGTCCTACTTACACTTCAATATGTTTTGCTGCTTATCAGAAAGCAATAGTACAACTAAAGGCTCTCATTATTTCTTCTCCTTATTTCACTTACCTTGAGCTGGCAGGACAGGTAAAGGGAGTGTAAGGTACCTCTCATTAACACTGACACTAGGCCTTCAGTGTCGAAGGGAAACTGCTTTTGCTCGAGGTCAAACAGGAATGAGCTCATAGCAGGGGGTTCAACAGCTGTAACCAGACCATCCTTTGAAAACAAGGATAGAAATTCAGCATTACTGATCCTCAGCACCGAACTCAAACACCCCCGCTGATGTTAGCACAGGTCTCGACAGCCCTACCACACAAGGTATTGGTCGGTCTAGCGGTAATGTCACTGGGTTAGTAACCTGGAATCCAGACTAATACTCTGGACATATGGATCAAATCCCACCACGGGAGTTGGCAGAATTTCAATTCAATTAACAAATTTAGAATTCAATAGTGGCCATTAAATTATTATTGATTTGTCACAAAAATTCATGTTATAGAACGGCACAGTGGTTAGCACTGCTGCTTCACAGGGTTCAATTCCACCCTCAGGCAACTGTCTGTATGGAGTTTGCACGTTGTCCCTTTGTCTGCGTGGGTTTTCCCCTGGGTGCTCCGGTTTCCTCCCACAGTCCAAAGATGTGCAGCTTAGGTGGATTGGCCATGCTAAATTGCTCCATTGTGGCCAGGGATTAAGTTGGTTAGCTGTGAGAAATGCAGGATTACAGGGATAGGGTTGTTGGGGGGGGGGCGGGGGGGTGCGGGACGGTGCTGAATCTGGTGGGATGTTTTTCAGAGGGCTCACGTGGAATCAGTGGGCAGAATTCCCCACTGTAGGGATTCTATCCCTTTATGGTTCACTAATATCCATTAGGGAAGGAAGTCTACCATCCTTCTGAACCTAAACATGAATTCAAACTCACAGCAATGTGGTCGAATCTTAACTGCCCTCAGCCCAAGGGCAATTTGCAATGGCAACATCTGCACCCTGTGGAAGGGATAACAAATTAAAAAAATACTGATAATGTGGAGGCATCACATTCAGGTAGGAATCTACCCAAAGGGGAAGGTGGGGGAAGGAAGGACAAGGGAGGTATAACTTGGAGAGGGACCTAAAGCTGGGACACTTCTCTTGTGTTTACACTCTTTGTAATTAATGTGTCAAGATTCCTTTTCCTTCAATTTCTGAATGTCTGCTGTTTCAACTGAAAATAAAAGGATTGCACACGCAGAACATAACCCACAGGTGCTTCCCTTGTCAAAGTCTACAGGCAATTTCAGAGTTTTGATGCACAAGCATTAAGATACTCTCTACAAGTGAATATTTTGTACAAAACAAGGCACTGGATATGTAAATATTCCACAGGTATTACCGATCACTCAATAGCTACAGATAAAGGTCAATCTGACTGTGCTATGAAGGTCAGACTGCCCGTGGTATTTCATAACCAGTAAAATCCCAAATGCACTCCATTGCAGTGCCCAATTGTTGCTTAGAGTTTCTGCCTCTAGTCCTCTATCTCCACTGTATCATAGGCTGCACCAATTAGAGAATACAGTACAGTCAATGCAAAGCATTTTCCCAACATCAGTTCCAGTTCAAATGCATTTCCCCCTGCCTTAACTAGTTTACGAATCCAAATTATTTAAATCTAATTAACTATCGTCTTGGCCTTTTCTGACAACATCTCTCAAGTATTTTCTTTCCAGGTTTAAAGGCCTAAGTCTAACCTCTATCATTCCTTGTGACAGATCTCTGACACAAGCTTGACCCTGTGACTGTTTGGTGCTGTTCCTGGAGGATCTGACCCGACAGTATGAACCAGATGCCTTACAGAATTTGTGGCTGGACCAGATTGCAGTATGGTCAGACCTGGACTTCCTCTGGCTCGTGTTTGTATGTTCGTCTGTATCGTTTAACACTGACGTGGCTTTGCTGATCACTGCTGTGTGCTATTCGGATGCTGTCTCTCCAAGGCCTCACTTAGCCTCATCCTTAGACTTTACAACACCATTCACAAGGAAAGCTTGCAAGCTGAAATGTTGTGCAAGCTTCAAACAACTCTGTCCAGGTAGTAGTAATGGTTTGAAATATATTACTGGGGAAATCCACAATAACCCTAAACAACAGTAATGAGACACAAAGGCGTTCACAGTTTTAAGATGTGACATCCCGCTAGCAACAGGTTATTCATCAATTTTCACATTTTTAAAAAAATTAAAATGAAATACAATGACATACTATTAACAGGGAATCTCTAATTTGTGATCATCATCCGCTCATGATAAAATGAAAAATGCACTAATGTCAAAAAATTTACCACTGAGTCCCCAACTATCAATGTTCTGGGGTTACCACTGACCAGAAACTGAACTGGACTAGCCATATGAATACAAGAGTAGGCCATAAGATGAGAATTATGTGGTGAGTTGCTTATTCCTTGACTCCCCAAAGTCCGTCCACCCTCTACAAGGCACAAATCAGGAGCTGGGATGGAATACTGCCCACTTGCTTTAATGGGGGCGGCTTGACACCAATTAGGACAAAGCAGCCTGCTTGAATGGCACCACATCCACAAATATTCAGGCCCTCCACCACTGCTGATTAGTGGAAAAAATGCACACCATTGACAAGATGCACTGCAAAACTTCACCAAGGTTGCTTAGACAAGACCTTCCAAACATGGGTCCACTTCCATCACAAAGGACAAAGGGAGACAGAGAGATGGGAACACCTTCACCTACAAAGTTCCCCTCCAAGCCACTCACCATCCTGACTTGGAAATAAATCACCGTCCTTTCACTGTTGCTGGGTCAAAATCCTAGAACTCCCTTCCTAAAACACTGTTTGTTTTAAATTCATACATGGGACATAGGTATCGTTAGCTAGACATTTATTGTCCACCACAAGATCCTGGAGCAGGTGGTAGTGAGCTGCTTTCTTGAACCACCGCTGAGCTTTGGTGGCAAGGAAAACCTTTAAGCATTTCCTCCATTTTACTTTCAGCTCTCCAGTGATGGCAGGGTGCTTTATGCATCACATCTCATTGGGTTCTAGGAGTCATTGAGATGTAGAGTCTCCAAGCTGCATTATTTCTCAGATCATTCTTTAAGAGATAAAGAAAAGTCACAGACCACAGGCAAACAAGACTTTTCTGTCATAAAGAGGCAGTAAGAAATGCCGATGCTGGAGTCTGAGATAACATGGCGTGGAGCTGGAGGAACTCTGAAGGCCAGGCAGCATCAGAGGAGCAGGAAAGCTGATGTTTCGGGTCGGGACCCTTCTTCAGAAATGGGTGGGGTGGGGGAAAGGGAGGTCAGAAATAAATCGAGAGAGAAGGGGGTGGGGCTGGGGAAGGTAGGTGGGATGGTGATAGGTGAGTGCAGGTAGGCAGCGGTGGGGATTGGTCAGTGAGGCGGGAGGAACAGATAGGTGGGAGAGAAGATGGACAGGTCAAGGAGTGGGGGGGCGGATGAGGGGGAGGGTTGGTCATGGGCCGAGGCCAGGGTGGGGAGATTTTAAAACTAGTAAAGTCCACATTGAGACCATTGGGTTGTAGGCTCCTGAGGCGGAATATGACGTGCTGCTCCTCCAGTTTCCGGGTGGCTTCATTGTGACACTGGAGGAGGCCCAAGATGGACATGTCGTCCAGGGATTGGGAGGGGGAGTTGAAGTGGTTTGCGACTGGAAGGTGTTGTCATTTGTCACAAACAGAGTGCAGATGCTCTACAAATTGGTCTCCGAGTCTCCGCTTGGTCTCACTGATGTAGAGGAGGCCATATTGGGAGCAGTGGATGCAATAGGCCACATTAGTGGATGTGCAGGTGAACCTCTGTCTGATGTGGAAGGTTTTTTTGGGTCGTTGGACGGAGGTGAGGGGGGAGGTGTAGGGACAGGTGTAGCACTTCCTGCTGTTGCTGGGAAAGGTGCCAACGGGTGGTGGGGCTGGTGGGGAGTGTGCCCCCCCACACCTCCAGTGGCCTCCTCTACATCGGGGAGACCAAGCGGAGACTCAGAGACCGCTTTGTAGAGTACCTGTGCTCTGTTCGCAACAAACGAGAACATCTTCCAGTCGTGAACCACTTCAACTCCTCCTCCCACTCCCTGGGTGACATGTCTATCCTGGGCTTTCTCTAGTGTCACAACGACACCACCCGGAAACTGGAGGAGCAGCACTTCATACTCCGCCCTCAGACCCCCACATCCAAGGCCTCAATTTGCACTTTACTAGCTTCAAAATCTCCCCACCCCTGGCCTCGTCCCATGACCAATCCTCCCTCTCATCTCCGCCTCCTTGACATAACCTGTCCATCTTCTCTCCCATCTATCCGCTCCTCCCACCTCACTGACCAATCCCCACCACTGCCTACCTGCACTCACCTATCACTATCCCACCTACCTTGCCCAGCCCCACCCATCCTCTCTATTTCAGAGCTCCCTTCCCCCGCACCCCCCCATTTCTGAAGAAGGGTCCCGACCCGAAACGTCAGCGTTCCTGCTCCTCTGATGCTGCCAGGCCTGCTGTGTTCCTCCAGCTCCACAGTGTTTTCTGTCATAAAGACCTATAGCTTGTCAAGGTAACAAAAAAGAAATGCAAAATGAGACACAAACATGAAATGAGTTCATTGATTGCTCATGTCCAACGAAGTGTGAGGCAGGAAAGAGGCAAGGTGCATTGCTGTAGTTGGAATTACTTTTGTTAATGCCAGTTTGAAGAAGACCTATGCAATCCAAAGGGAAAGGTATGTTACAAAGACCTGGGCAATTTAGAATGCATTCTACAAGGAGCATATTGGAGCTAAACATGGAGGACATTGATAAACACTGAAAAGGACTGGCCTTCATTCATTAAAGAACGTGTTGCACATACAAGTTGACAACGGATCAGAGGTCATACAGCCAGACCGAAATAATCAATCTTTCAAGCCGATACGAAGAGTTCCTGATTAGAAAGCGAGCATATAGAGCGCTACAGTCGAGCTAGTGGTATCCTTCAAAAGGCCTGAATGGAAGATTACAGGGAGGTATCTGGTTAAACCTTTGGAGAAGAAAATATAGGGCAAAGGTCACCCTGCATGCTACTGTTGACCAGCCGTTTTAAACTATAAATCCAATTTCAAATTGAATCACCTATCCTGAACAATCTGTTCTTTCTTTGTGAATTTTCTTGCTGGACAGTATTTTTATTTTAACGCAATCAAAAGCACTCAATACCCTTTGAAACCACTATTGCAAAGAGTTTAGCCAGAAGATGCACCAAAACTCTGACAAATATTTTCATCAATTGTTTCCACAGAGTGACAGAAGAGCAGGATTGAACAGGATCGTGGGAACTTTCATATGTTTGCCCGTGTGAATCCACAAGATTTAAAAAAAGTGGCTTCTGAGGATTTTGCGGTTTAGCCTGAACTTGGATTCCCTGGCATTAATGGGTGGCCAATGGGATGATATGGTGGTGCTAATATTGCACATGATACCAAAGAATATCCCAATCTTTCTGATCAGTGCCAGCTGAATAAGGTAGTTGCGTTTCAGTTCAACATCTCTTCAGATGGCATTTCTGACAGTGCAATGCCCCCCACCTATTTAACACTGCAGTAAATATTGTATGCCCAATTCTTGGAGTAGACTTGGTAGCACACTCTTTACCAGCTGAAGCGAGCTGACAACAGGCTGTACCTTCGTGTCAAAGTGTTACCTTAAAAATTTCAATCCAACCTGGATATTCTCCAATTAAGCAACACACCATTCAGTCTAGAATATCTTGTCTAAAATATTCAAACTATTTCGGAGTTACCAAACAATTACTGACAATCTGCTCTCTTCGGCAATGTACACAATGGGAATCTAATTAGTACACATTCAACTAGACCAAACAATCCCTGTTGTCGGCATTCCAGGAGGAACAGTGTAATGAAAACATAACAGCCTTGACATACAGGTCTGCATAACAGTAACTGGTCCACGATTTGCTTCTCATATAATTAGTGTATTTTGTTACTGTCTGATGGATATTTTCTGGTAATAAAGGGCAGCAGAAGGCAAATTCCACCTCCTCTGGGCCTAATATGCCAATGATGCACGACTGTCACTGTGGGAGTCTGTCAAATGCGAAGTGTTCCACTGTGCAGGCCCTCTCCGAGCAGTGACAGCAGCTGGCTCCAGCATATGCTTTCACGAGCAGGAGCTTCCCAAGACCTGCTGCTTTCATCACTGTGGAGATTAATTACTGCAGACTGGTGTGTGTCGCAGGCAGGCCAGGCCTAGGGGAGATTCCCACACTATGTACTGTGACAGCAGACATAATGTGTCCTGTCATTTGGAAGCCCAGCACTTTCTTCTCTCCCCTTCTTAGCTTGAAAACAAATTTATTTGAAAGCCAAGCTAGAAATTCCGCAGGTTTACTTATTTTGCAGAAATGTTGGGACCAAAAACACAGTTCAAACTTAAAATCCACAGTCATGTGTATAAAATTACAAGATCAATAATGCAGTCTGAATAATATGAAAACGACAGCTTAACTATGTTACTGAACCATATACGGATCCAAAGTGAAAAATGTTTAAAAAGATGCTTGTGACATAAAATTAATAAATGTATTGATTATACACAATGGCTCATCAGAGAGGTGACATGAATTTGACTTTCATGCAATTGGACAGTGGGAATTCACAGGAGCTTAAAGCAATATCAGGGACAGACCCCCAAGTGTACTTGAAAAATCATTTACTACTTCACACAACACAGACAAATTGGTTCCTCCCAATGTCAGCTCTGAAAAAAATGGGAAAAGGCACATTACGGTGAAAGATCACAAATGAAAAAAAATGTAACAAGTAAGAAAAGTAACAAGTAACTATCACAAACCCAAGAAAACAATAAGAATAGAATCGGAAGAGAGGGGCTGCACAAATAAAGGCGACACTTATTGGTGTTTCCTCGCCAGTAAAGCTCGGCGACGATGTTATTTTTTGGGTCTCTTGTTTAACTTTACATTCACCTGCAAATATCCATTTGCCAGCAAGCTGAACAAATTCAAGTGAACCAGCCTTACTTTTCCAATTCTCCAGATATTTCTCAGCCTTTCTCAGTAGCTGAGGACAGGACAGAGAGAGAGTGACAGCAGGAGAGAGACAGAGAGAGAGAGAAAAAGGTAAATAAAAAGGAATCACCAAGAGTGCAAGGTAATTTTTTAACCAATCATTACGCATTGTCACAGAATTGAGTGTTGGGGAAGGCTATTCGGTTCATAGTGTCTGCACTGGCTCTTTAAATGCGCATTCCACTTAGGGTGAAAATCCTGCTTTTTCATCCAGTAATCTTGTACGTTGTTTCTTTTCAAATAACTGTCTAATTCCCTTTTGAATGATTCACCTGAACCAGTCCCGGTCACACTCTGCCACAGCCATTCGCCGCATGAATAGGTTTCGGGTCATGTTGCTTTTGCTTCTTCTGCCAATTCTTTCAATTTGTAAGGCTTCTCAGTTCTCGAGCCTTTCACAAGCGGGAACAGCTTCGCCCCCATCTACTCTGTCCAAACCCCATATGGATTCGAATACCGCCATCAAATCTCCTCTCAGCCATTTCTTTTTATGCCAGGCAAACAGTCAAACATCTTCAACTGGGCTTCGTCGTTGCATGTTGTTTCTCATCATAATTCTACAGAAGTTTGTCAACAGGACTGACAAAAGTTTAATGAAATTGAGAATGTTGAAGAGCCATAAATAAGTCTTCCTCATGGAGTTAACATCTGGAACAGCTGCATTGCAAAGACATCGTCAATGGGAGTCAATTATCAAACACTCCGCTTTCACATATCCTTTTTCTATACCCAGACTATTGTAGCTGACATCAGGAAATGCCAACATTCTGGAAAGGATAGACAGTGAGACACAACTGGCAAAGGCTACGCACCCAAGGACCTCAGTAAAAGGACTGGGAAATCTCCACAAACTGTTCTGGCAACTGTCTGGTGGAATGAGTGCCCTTTGCTGGATCTTTCCAGATTGACAGATTGCACCATAAAAACCAGCAAGCTCATTAGAGAGGAGGCAGAACAAATCAGCCACAATATCAGTGCCCAAGATTCATCCAGCGTGTGTTGGGCATAGGGCATCTGTTGGCACATCATCACCCTGGCTCCCTGCCCAGAGCATGCGGGAGGGTGGCATGCTCCAATATCTGCTGACATTTGGCAATATGTACATGGAGACCAAGGTGGGAACTTGACATTATTTGAAGCAATTTACCCGCTTGCACTTGGCAAGCAGAGGATAGAAAGTAGCAAGCTCCAGCATCACAGCTGTTGGACGGAGCCACTTAGAAAGCCCTCAAGGTCACTTTGGAGAAGTTGGCCAATTATAAAACTCGGTTCTCCGACAAGGCATCAAAACCAGCCTGCAACCTATTGAAAGATCCTTCAAGTGATGGCCAGCTTCAGAACAGAAAAGTCATCCCCAGTGTAAACATTGCATTTGGTCAAACGTGCAGACTTCTACAAAAAACATTTCGCTTCGAATGTGAGCGAGCTCCTCACAGAGTGTCTTTATATTTGCAATATTAACTCAAATTTATGGATGGCCATCACCCTCCTGTCTTTTGCAGGGGCAGGAAGAATGATAAAAAGCTTGAGCAATGAGATGGGGATTGGAGGATTTTAAGGGAACGAGTCTCAGCTAAAGGCAGAACTTGCAATACTGGACAAACAGGGGGAAGATAGGTTAAAGAACTTGAGGATAGAAAGTTATTACAGGACTGGAGGAGTCATTGAGATACATATAGGGACAAGAGTACAGGAAGGATTTAAAGGCCAACATGAAGTGAGCAGATGGGGAACAAATTCAATGAGGATTAACGTAGCTGGTGGGTGGAACAAGGTGCAGGATCAGATACAAGTCGTGGAGTTTTAAATGAGTTGGAATATATAAAAAAACAGAAGGGGAGACTAATGGAGAGAGTGTTAGATTAATTTATCCAGAGGTGGCAATAGCTGTGTTTCAGCTGCAGATACACTCAGATGAGAAAAATTGGGCAATGACCCAGGGGTGGAAGTAGCTAATATAGAGAGGAGGCAGGCCTGGAATCGCAGATTGCAGACTAATAACAGAGCAAAAACTCTCAACTGTCCAGGTTTATAGCCCAAGAGACAGCTTGGTGGTAGTGGTGGTGGGAGAAAACAGGGATGAGAACCTTCCGCTCTAAGACTTTTTTTAAATTCACTTGAGGGACATGGGCATGGCTGACTGGTCAGCATTTAACGCCTGTGCCTAGTTGTCCTTTTAGAAGGTGGTAATAAGCTGCCTTCTTGAACCGCAGCAGTCCACCCGCTGTGGGTTGGCCCACAATGCCGTTCGGGAGGGAGTTACAGGATTTTGACCCAGCGACAGTGAAAAACCGGTGATATATTTTGAAGTCTGTTTGGTGAGTCATTTGAAGAGGAATTTGCAGGAGGTGACGTTCCTATGTATCTGCTGCTCTCATCCTTCCAGATGGAAGTGGTCGTGGGTCTGGAAGGTGCTGTCTTAGGATCTTTGGTGAATTTCTGCAGTGCATCTTTTCAATTTGAAATTAAAGTATGGTAGTGACCCTTGGAGGCGGTGCCATATCTGTCATGGTTGGGGATGAGTTATCTACATGATCTTATGTTTCCCAATTTATCATCTATGTGAGCAAATCGTTGTGCAAGTTATTTGGTGAATCATATGTGGTGAGTAAGTTGGAGGTTCTCCCCACTGGCAGGCTTGATGATCCTATAGACATGATTAAACACCAGTGGGTCACGACTTCACTTGCTGCAAATCAGAAACTCCCCAGGGGCCTGCGGTGGGCACCCACAGAAGTCCAGAAACGCCTGCCAACAAGTCAAAGCTGGCTGCCAAGTTTGTTGGCACAGCCTTACAGACACTTCTGGATGGAGCCACCATGAGAAGGTTCTGTCCCTGAGAATATGACATTTGGATGCCTTAAAAGTAGTGGGTCATTTAGTCCACCACTGAATAAGACCATGATTGACCTGGTTGTAGTCTTGGCTCCGCTTTCTTTGTCTGCACCGTATAATCCCTGCCTTGTCTACAAAACATTTATGAAGCAACAAGTATATTAACACTGCAGCACAGTGGCTCAGTGGTTAGCACTGCTGCCTCATAGTGCCAGGGACCTGGGTTCAATTCCACCCTCGCGCAACTGCACAGCATTTGCACATTTTCCATGTGTCTGCATGGGTTTCCTCCAGGTGATCCAGTTTCCTCCCACAGTCCAAAGATGTGCAAGTTAGGTGGATTGGCCGCGCTAAATTGCCCACAATGTCCAGATTAGCCATGGGAAATGCAGGTTTACAGGGACAGGACAGGTCTGTGTGTTGTACTGAGGGTCAGTATGGACTCAACGGGCTGGATGGCCTGCTTTCACACTGTAGGGATTCTACAATATTGGTCTAAGGGAAAAAAAAAACCTGTGTCTGTCTGAAAATGCAGGAACTAATTTTAAATGCATTTCCCAATGTTAGAGCTGTTCTGATAACAATGAAAACTTGCTTTGGTTATTGCAACAATTATCTCAAAAGTGCAAGGGCTTTATCTCCAGGATTAAAACAAAACATCTTCTTAAAAAAAAAGAAATTAATCCCTTGAATGGAACAATAAACAGCTGGGAGCAGCTTTTGAACAAATTTATTCTAATTGGCATTAAACTTTATTGTTTCTACTTGAAAATCAAAAAGGCAGAAAAGGCTGGAAACATTCAAGTAGACCAAGCAACATCTGTTATGGTTGAAAGTAAGTTAATGTGTCAGCTCCATGACCTTTCATCAAACTTGTCTAAAATAGTTAGAGATGTTCCAATATTTTGAGTGAGTACAGAAACAGGAAAAGCAGGAAAGTCTGTGACAGAGTCGAAGGCAGGAGGGATTGGATGACTAAATGGATGATGGTGCTAGACCATAAGAGAAAACATAGGGGACTAGAGGAGGTGTGAACGACAAGGAAAAGTTGGAAACATTTTTGAAATGTTCTAGTTTGAGGAGGAAGCAAAAAACAACACTGAAAACAACACATCAGAAAAAGAAGAGGTGAGTGAGGAGACACAAGTATAGAAGGACTGAAATGAAGAACGAACCACATACCCTACGCAATGCTAGCCTTTGTTAGCAGAAGTTCCATAGCAAAATATTTTATTTGGCAGGAGGCAAGTTTGATCAAAGGAGAAAGTTGGAAGAAGGTGGTGGTGGTGGGATATGGTTAGGCTTGACCTCTAGTCAAGGAAGAGGTTACGAGATCTCTCATCAATGTGGGTGGAGTGTGCAAACACAAACGACCAGACACCCACAGTGCAAAGGGAATGGTTAAAGCCAGGAAATCAGCAAGGGTCGAAAGCTGTGAAAAAGACTCCCTAGACAATAGAAGAAAAGAAAAGATTGAGATATAAACAAATCATTTTTGAGAGACAAGTGCAGGCTGAACAAATGGACCTTCCAGGGCAAACCTTTCTGTGGATATTGGGAAGGGGCAGAAGGCTCAGTGTGTCTGGGTGGGGGGTGAAATTATGAGACTGGAGGCAATACAAGGAAGATCACTAAGGATGAAATGAGAGAAGTGACATTCTGGGTAACTACAAGGTTATAGATTGCAGTTGTGGCTGTTGGGAGGAGCCATTAGAGAATTAGACATCCACTACCTCAAGGTCAGGTTGGTTCACTCAACCACAACTGCATCATCCTGGTCAGGAGCATTAACAACAACGCTATGCTAGGTCTGAGAGGATGAGTACTGCAAGTTCAGAGGAAACAATGTTACAGCGAGTGACTGGAGTAGAAAAACGAGATGGGTGTTTCACACCAGCAGATTCTAATGAGAAGATCTAGACAGAATAAAAAGCTAAAGAGAGGATCCAGGTGGAATAAAAATTTAGAAGATGAGAGAAAGGGCCCAATGTAAGAGGTGAAGTTCCCTGGCCAAAGGAGTAGTTGTGGAGGCAAAGACAATGGAAGAATCTTTTTATTCTCTCATAGAATGTGAGCGTCTCTGGCTAAGCCAGCATTTATTGCCCATCTCTAATTGCCTACAGGGCAGTTAAGAGTCAACTGTATTGCTGTGGTAACAAGCATGGGGCTGGATGAACACAGCAGGTCAAGCAGCATCATAGGAGCAGGAAAACTTGACGTTTCGGGCCTAAACCCTTCATCAGAAATCATTGCTGTGGGTCTGGGCTCTCAGGCCTGACCAGATAAGGACAGATTTCCTTACCTAAACGCCATTAGTGAACAAGTGAGCTTTTCTCAACAACTGACAATGATTTCGTGGTCATCATTAGACTCTTTAATTCCAGATTCTTTATTGAATTCAAATTCCACCATCTACTATAGCAGAATTTGAACCCGTGTCCCCAACACGTTAGCTAAGTTTCTGGATTAATTGTCTAGCAATAATACCACTAGGCCATTGCCTCTGCAGTTGATCATGGTGAAAGCCTAAGGAGCTGAAGCCAAGAGATTTTGTGACAACTGAACTAAGCAGAGAGGAGAAGGGCAGAGGAAGTAAAAAACGCATGGCAAGATAGTCTCAACATGAATATTCCAATTCCATATGGAATATGAGCCATAACTATGAAATTTGTTAAGACGAAACTAAATAGCCAACAAAAAAAGATCTTATTTGGAATTATTGGTGTATTGACCTGGCAGACATTAAAACAGCAATACCAAATTGCTTCAGTTGTGTAAAAGTAAGTAGATAAAGAATTGGTGAGAATTCTACTCAATATGAAAAGTGCTGAAACTGAGAATCAGTATCGGATAGTTAATACACAAATTGGTTATTTCCTCCAATTACTCATCATGAAGTCATTATCAATTTATAGTCTTAATGATGGAGATGAAATTCCCCAGCTGTCTGAAAAATATGTCTTGAGATATTAATCACTAAGGGATACAAGGAATGTCATTTGGGGCTGTTAATGGTCATTCCAAGCAATTTAATGAAAATGCGAAAGTACCAGTGGTTGATACTCAACCTAGTGTAGTTCTACTTTTTCAAAAGATAAATCCATCATGGATAAAAATATTGTGGAGCAACCTAACAAAAAGAATTACGGGAATATCCTCCCTGGGCAGACCGCAGTGATTCAAAAGACAATTGTTCATAGTCATTATAATGGAGACTGGGAATGACCAATAAATGCTGACCTTGCCTGCACCATTTAGTTGCAAAGCATTGGTTGCTAAAGAACTAGGTTTGTCAATGATACAGCAATGAAGTAGGATGAAGCATCCCTACCTGGAGTACCGTTCTCTAAATTTATATTTTTGAAATTCTTATCAGCTGTAAAACGCAAACCATTTGCTTTGGATTGTCAGGCATGTGGTTTGAGACTTGATGTTTGCAGCATTTGTAATGAAATAGTTAATTGGACTCTGATGTACATATTTGCAAGAATGCTAATTTTTACAAGTTACTTGTCTCTAAGTTAAACTGAAACACCAAATTTAGGAATGTTAGAATTCCTGATATACGCCTGTTTAAAGAGATGCCTGTCTGATCCAGTTACCGTGGAGTGAATTGGGGGGCGTGATGAAGGAGTGGAAAAAAACAAACAGAAACTCGCTGAGCTGTCAAATGGAAGTTTTATCAGCTTCCACAGTAGCCCACAAAAATAAGACGGCTGCAACTGAGATGCAGAAGAAAAGCTACTGCTGCAAAGTAGAGGGAGGTGTTTTGTGTTAAAAACCAAACAGGATGCTTTTAATAGTTCTGGTTTCTGCTCAAAAGAAATGGAAGAGACAGAAGAGGCTCTTAAAGATTCAAGGAAGGTCAAGTTGTGTTTTGTTGCTGATAGTTGCACTTGGGAAAACCTGGCTGGGGAGAGAAACAATAGTCAACGAGACACTGAATGTTTCAACGTGGTGTCCTGGAGAGCTTAGAGTCACTTTGGGACAGCTCCTTTAATACTACATTTTTCCAAAAGTAAGGCACTGAGGAAAAGTGTTTCGTACAAATAATTTGATTGGATCAGTTAGTGAACGCTAGCCTTACTTTTTTTTTTTTTTAAGGTCGATGCACTGTTAATTCTGTTGCCTGTTAATTCATGTTTGCACTACAGTATACTGTTTTTAGTTTGTTTTTACAGTAAAAGTCTTAACATACTGAACTCCGGTCCTTTGGTTCTTTCAGTTGGTCATTTTGGAAATTCATTTTTTAAAAGATTGGTCTATATCAAGATCCTAACAACATAGTGTCATGAAATTGGTACTCAAGCAATGATTCAAAAACATATACCATTTCTGACTAAAAGTGATAAAACATAGGCAGCAAATAGGACAATATATTAGCAGAAGAGTGACTCATACAAAAATCAGTCAATGCGACCAATCTAGGCAAGTGATGATTTCGTATGCACAAGGACGAGCTGGTTCCCAATTCATTTTCCAGCAAAAGGTTAGGCTTGTAAATTTCTATGGTCTTGTTTTTAAATGTTATCAAATAGCATCCTAATTGGTTAGAGTGGTTAGTTCATAGAACAGAAAGAGGCCACTTGACCTATCATGTTTGTGCCAAGTTATGTGTATATTGGAGAAGGGACTGTAGCAACCAATGTCTACTTACTGATAAACCCGCTTACGCGGCAGTGAAAGCAAATCCTCTAGTTTCAACCCTTGAAATTCCGGTCTAGACTCTTGGAGCCTCTTAAAACGTATAAATTGCTTATTTTTCCTTATTTGTTCCTAAAATAGACCACACAAGATGCATATTAATTAATAGAGTGTTGCAGATGTTGGCAGACAATATTCATCTCAACGATCTCTTTGTGCCCACTGCAAAGATATTTCACAACATTTTCCAATTGAAACTAATTGCACAGGGGCACATTATTATGCACAGGGACGATACTGAAGGTTGAAAAGGACAAACCAACTATTCTCTGTCACATCATCCTAATTATGCAGCCCCATGTTCCAACAATTACATTTATGTAGACCCACTGTTAAAATCAATGTTACTTGCACAGCTAGTCTTTAATCAATGGAATCAGTCAATTTACTATGGTCACATCCTTCTTCTTAATTAAGACAGTGATATCTCTCCAGCTCAGGATCTCAAAGAGATAAATAAGTACACAGGGTGGGAAATGTCAAAGAGGTGATTCCATAAGTTTACTCCAACGAACTTTGAAAGAGGAGGATAATGTCTTCAGAATGAAAGGGGTGACGAAAAGCTGGGCATTATTTTTCAAATCAGCAACTTCAAACTCACGAAGGAAAGAGCAGGTTGCAAAAAAAAAACCTGACAGCAAAAGCTCTAATTAACAAAGAATGCTTTCAACATGAATATCTCTATAATCAAAGTCGAAATTATGATGTTTCTGCCACTTTTGCCAAATTTAATTAGCTCATTGGACAATTAGCCTTTCCTTTTTAAAAAAATCCATTTCTAAATGGTGTTATCTCACTCTCATCATCGGAATGGTAGAATGGTGGAATAACTTAGTGAAAATGTTGCTCAATGTTAATCTGTCATTACAAATACACCCTCAATGACTCATAATTGCTGTACTACCTGTAGGACTTTGACAGCCTGCTCCATATTGTCTGTGTAAGTGATATAAAGATGAAGATGAGGGCAGAAGAGGTCGAAGGCCAATCCAAACTTTCCATTTTCAAGATTACTCAGCAATGTCCTGTGTGATATAAAAACGCCAATTATCCAGTGACATGTCTCACAATCAATTATTTTTAAACTAATCAGATCAGTGCTTCATGCTCCATAACAAAGTATACTTTCTGAAAGGTAACAAATGTAGGAAAAATTCATTGATACTGAACTCAAATGGAAGACAGGTTAATGATCAAAGACATAACGAAAGTCAAACACTAATTCGCATCTGGCCCGGAGTAGTTGTGTCTTTACAGCTTACAATTCAGACAGATAGACTCCAAATGCTGCAGAATTGGATTAACAGAGAAGTCATACCTAACCATCAGTTGTGAGAAACTCTTGCAAAGATGGAGGACACAGTGCCTGAACATAACATTGACTTTAAGACACGTAAATAGGGATCAACGAGTTTCAAAATCAATACCATGCATTAAATATAGGAGCAAACTACTGCAGATGCTGGAATCTATACTGAAAACAAAAAACGCCGGCGATCACAAGTGGTCAGGCAGATTCATGGGGTGACAGCAAGCTAATGTTTTCGGTCAGAGTCTGATGAAGAGTCATCTAGACTTGAATCGTTAGTTTGCTCTCTCTTTCCATGGATGCTGCCTGGCCCCCTGTGATCTCCAGCATTTTTTGTATTCACCACGCAGTAAATTTCTGCCATGGATCATATTATATCAGTTGACCCAACATAAACAGACATACTCATTTCTCATCCACCAAAAGTCATATTTTTGCACGTGCTCGGCATATCAATATCAAATCATTTTTCATTTATAATATGCTGTTTGTAGTAGGAGGCAGCTTCACTTTTGCACCCCACAAATGAATGATTTATTCACTGATACATTATAACTGGGTTCAAGTAAGCAACTCAGGCTGTGTTGTAAAGATGTGTGGAAGTTTAAAGCATGCCCACACAGAACAGATCCTCTGCTGTGAATGACAAAGATGATGATCACCCACACACCCTACAGAGATTCACTTTTATACTCACAGTACAAGTCAAGCAGCCCCAATGTTGGAGGGATTTTGTGGGATTACAAAAGGTCCCCATATGGGCTGACATCTATGCAAAGTGGACCATTTGTCAGTAGGAGAATATATAGGAAAAAAGAGATCAAAATAACAATGTTTTGGTTAGTCTTGGAAAAGGACAAGGAACAAAATAGAATAGAAGTTAATTAACTGGGATGGGGCTAATTTCAGGAGGGATGATAACAAGCCTATCCCAGGTGAAATGAATCTGTCTTTGCCAAGAGAAGTGTTGCTTTCAAAGTCATAGTCAGAAGAGAGGTCTTTGAAGTACTGGCTGGGTTAAAATTACTAAGGAACAAGGATTAGAAAGGGTGGACTTAAAGTTGATAAATCACCAGGACCAGACTTGATGCATCCATAGGTGCTTAGTGAACTAAGCTTAGAAATTGCAGAATTACAGGCAATAATCTTCAAATCTTTCTTGCAAATAGGGCAGTACCAGAGGACTAGAGACGTGAAAATTTTACACCTCTCTCAAAATAAGATGCAAGGATAAGTCGAGCCACTTCAGGCCCACCAGTCTAACAATGGCGGTGAGAAAATGATTAGAAACAGTACTGGGGTCAAAATTAGCATGAGTAAAGATATTTCTTAATCAACCTGTTCAGAGATGCTATTTACACACCTCTAGAGCAAGTGGGACTTGAACCTGAACCTTCTAGTCCAGAGGTAGTGACACTACCATGGTGCTATAACAGCCCTAAGTTAAGAAGTGTGGGTGAATAAAGGAAAACTAGAACAGACGTTAAAGGCAAGCCATAATTATCTAACTTGCTTGAGTTGTTGAGGTGAGCAACAGAGGGGATTGAAGAGGGCAATGTGGTTAAAGTGGTGCACATGAACTTCCGAAAGACATCTGAAAACATGTTACATGATAGGGTTGCCTTCAAAGTTAAAGTCAGTGGATTACTAGGGACAGTGGCTGCACGGATACGGAGTTGGCGGAGTTGCAGGAAATAGAGAAGAGTAATAAGTAGCTGTGTGACAGACTGGTGAGAGGTGCGCAGTGGTATTCCCCCAAGATCTATCCCAGGATCAGTGCTTTTCTTGGTAATTATTAAAGGGCAAGGCTTGGATGGACAAGGCAAATTTTCAACATTTTCAGTTGACAAAACTTGGAAGTCTCAAACTATGAGCAGAACAGTGATAGATTTCAAAAGAACACATAGACAGGCTGGTGGGATGGGCATATCCGTGGCAGGTGAAATGCAATGCAAAGGGATATATAAAATGATATATTTACACAAGAACAATGAGAAAAAGTAATGCAACATAAAAGGTGTCATTCTGAAGGGGATGCAAGGAAAGGTACATATGCTCAAAGCATTGAATATTGCAGAGCAGGTTGAGAAAGCTGTGAAAAGAGCACCAGGATCCAGGACTTTACATATAGAGGCACAAAACCAAGGAGGTTACAATGAACGTTTGTAAAACAGTCCCAACTGAAACACTGCATTCAGTCTGGGCGTCACACTTTAGGAAAAATCTGGAGACATTAATGAGTACACAGGAAGATTTCACAAGACTGGCTCCAGGGTTGAAAGTTTACAGTTGTGAGGATATATTGGAGAAGCTGGGCTGCTCTTCATAGAAGTAACCCACAGTGACACCTGGAAAAATACTCTTCACACAAATAGAATGCAGTGCCTGGTAATATGTTGAAGACGGATTCAATCATGGATTTCAAACAGGAATTAGATAAGGACCCGAAAAAAAGTGATTTGCAGGGCTTCAGGCAAAGTGCAAGGGTTGGGGCCTGTTATAGAGTCAGAGTCACACAGCACAGAAACAGACCCTTCGGTCCAACCATCTATGCCGACCGTAATCCCAAACTAAACTAGTCTCATCTCCTTGCGCTTGGCTCATATCTCTCCAAATATTTCTTACTCATGTATTTATCCAAATGTCTTTTAAACGTTGTAACTGTACCCGCATCCACCACTTCCTCTGGAAGTTCATTCCACACACAAACCAACGCTGTGTAAAAATAAAACTTGCCCTCCTTGTTCTTTTTTAAAGTTGTTAGTCTTGCAGAGACGCCATAGTTGAATGGCATCTTTCTGCACTGTTACCATTCCAGATTTTATGAAATAGCTATCAGGAAATTAAGTGAAAGATATTCCACTCGTTGTCTGCCCACAGGAAATATCTTGATAAAATCTGACAAATAATGAACAGGAGGCTCAGCTCAGAAATGAACTGATGGCACTCTATCACAGGCAGCAGGTAATGGTCCAACAGTGAGTACCTAATCTGGATTGATGCCTCAGTGCCGTGTGGAAAAGGGTGGCATATTTCTGGGGCTGTCTTTTATTGATCAAGACTTTAAAGAGAGGCTTCTTCTTCTTCTTGCTCAAGTGGAAGGAAAAGTTCCCATTAAGTGGAACAGTGGCGTTCTTCTTGAGTCTACCAACTGCAGCAAAATCTCACACAAGGCACATGCACTCATCTGAAATAACACAGTGTGGAGCTGGAGGAACACAGCAGGCCAGGCAGCAGAGGAGCAGGAAAGCTGACGTTTCGGGTCAGGACCCTTCTTCAGAATTGGCATCGGCAGTTCTTACTATCTCCGAGTGAGACATGCACTTATTTGAAGTTTTGCGGGCTATGCTTCATGCAACGTGACCACGTTCGCCTGTGCCGTGAACAGTAATAGCAATTTGGGATGGCCCCAGTGTGGTTAGAGGTGCTGAACAAATACAAGCTCTTCACTTACAGGCAAAGGTCAACAACTGGAGTGAAAACAAATGTGAGAAAACAAGTAGAACAACAAGCATTGCGTTAAAAGAGACAAATTAAAACACGTCGACAAAAAGAGAATCGTACCTATTTACTGAATGGATGGCCTTGAAAGTGCAAAATATGGCATCTCGTATATCCGGCTGCAGGGTTCCTTTTGCTTTTAAAATCTCTATAAAATACTAAGGGAAGAGAAGCCTGTTTAGAGCAAAAGGCCATTTGAACAAAAATCTGCTTTCAAGTCACACAGTCACGTTCCTCACTGTAGTGTTGTCTATCACATCCTTACCACTACAACTAGCTCCAGCTGTTCGAAGTACCTCTGCTCAGTCTCAATCAACTCTTTAGCAGTTCGAATCCTCTTTCTTTCCCAACGTGCTCTCTGTTCTTCTACGGTGCTGCCTCCTGCCGTGTTCTTCAGCCGAAACTCTCTAGCCACTGGGGTACAGATTTGATCACTGGCAGCTGGTTATGGAAAAATAATTACAGGGAGATACGGATCACTGTGAATGAGATGAAAGATTACTTTCAAAAAAAAAAAAGGTCTGAATTTCATTTCCACTGGTTACAAAATATGGTGGTTGCTGGTATTCTGTGTTACCTTTTCACTTTCTGGCTATTAAACTAAAATTAAAATAAATGCTGTGAATAAAATTGATTGATTACTACTTCAAATAATTAAGACCATAAATTGTAGTCCCAAAATTCAGTTATGTATATCTTTTAGCAAAGACAGTCTTTGCTGAAAATCTCTCATTTCAAAACATAACAGTGGAACTTAGCAATTTGATAGGAATTAAAGTCTGATGTGTAACACACAGCTGTTTACAACAAAGGTATCCCTTTAGATATTTTCTAATCAACTGTTCTGAGATGCTATCACGTACCTCTGCAGCAGGTAGGACTTGAACACAGACCTCCTGCTCCAGAGCTAGGGATGCTACCACTGCACCAATAAAAGGACTCAAGATGTCCCTATTTAACTTTGCCATTTCATACAGTTTAAACAATTGAATCCAAAAATTTCCAAGCCGATGTTTAGGGATTTTTTTTATCCGAGTTAAACCAGACAGATCTAACAGCCCACCATATGAGACCTTGTCAAATACCTTCCTACAACCCATGTATAGAACGTTCTCATCAATCGTCCTTGCTATTTCCTCAAAAAAGTCCAATTACGATGGTAAGATCTGACCTTCTCTGAACAAAAGCATGTTGACTATCCCCGATAAAACTGTACCCTCTCCATGTCATCCTATCTCTCATGTTACCAGCAACCAGCTCAGATTTACAGGCATAGAATTATTTGCTCCATCCTCACAACACTTGGGAATCACGGGACAAAATTTGCAGACCCCAATCCTCTGGTAGCTCACCTGTATCTAATAAGGATTTGAAAATGATCCACCAAACATCTGCTATATCCTTCCTGGCTTCTTTTAACAGTCAATAGAAACGTAAGGAAGTGTTGCTACAATT
Source organism: Ginglymostoma cirratum (assembly GCA_024137785.1). Classification (NCBI taxonomy): domain Eukaryota; kingdom Metazoa; phylum Chordata; class Chondrichthyes; order Orectolobiformes; family Ginglymostomatidae; genus Ginglymostoma; species Ginglymostoma cirratum. The sequence continues at coordinate 5,638,572 of JAHRHZ010000091.1, read as the reverse complement.
GTACAACAAGTTGGTGAGACCACATCTGGAGTACTACATACAGGTTTTGGCCCCCTTAGTTAAGGAAGGATGTCATTGCTTTGGAGGCAGTTCAGAAAATATTCACTAGATCAATTCCAGAAATGAAAGACTTGTCTTATGAGGAAAGATTAAGCAGCTTAGGTCAATACTTGCTACAGTTTAGAGAAGGGTGAGACAGATCTAATAGAGATTATACAAGATGCTAAATGGGATTGACAAATAGATGGAAAGTGGATGTTTCATCATGAAATCTAGAATTAGAGATCATAGTTTTAGATCATGATTTAAATCAGAGATGAGTACAAATTACTTCTCTTGAAAGGTTATGAATCTATGGAATTCACGATCCCAGAGTGCAGTGGATGCCAGGATACTGAATAAATTTAAAAAATGACAGAGACAGATTTTTAATCAGTAATGCATTAATGAGTTATGGGGAGCAGACAGGAAATTAGGGAGTTGAGGCTGAGATGAGATCAGCGGTGATCGTACTAAATGGCGGGGCAGGCTTGAGGGATTGAATTGCTTACTCCTGCTCCAAGCTCCTATGTTCTAATGTTGCAGGATACAATCCACTTGGCGCTGGTGAATTATTCACCTTCAAATTCAGTCCTTTCAATCTTGTTAATCTTCTAAGCTTCCTGACCCATTTTTATTTGAGATTGCGTTATTGACCAGATCAAACCCCCTGCAAATATATTAAGGGGATAGTCTAGACCCTAAATTTTACCTTATTTAAAGGCAAGTGGAAGGTGCTGTGCTCCAACTCAATTGGTCACACAACTTGCCTTTAAGCAAAACACACTTTATTCTTAACTACCATTAAAATACAAACAAAAGAAAGAAGAATTGGTTGAACTTTAACTCTATTGGAAAATGTAACAGAATAATAGACGGTTTAACTACTAAATAGCAACTGTTCCAATATAGTAACCTTCATAAACACACTCTTGGCAAAGGCAAGTTCAGTAAAACAGATTGTCTCATATGTGATTCTGTCAACAGAAAGAGAATGTAAGCTTTCAGCTGTAACAGAGAGAAAGATGTAGCAGGTTCCACACCTACAAAAAAATCCCAGCAACTTCTGAAAGTTAAACTAAAATCCTGGTTCTATGGGAGCCTGGCCCTACCCATTCATGCTGCTTCTATTTTGCCAACTTTAAAAAAAAAAGACCTAAGGCCTCGCAAGCTATTTATTTCATTGCTTTTTAATGGACATCTCTTCGTCAATGTGAGGAAAGGTTTTGAGCCAAAAAAGGACAAAATATACCTTTATAAGCCTTTATAATTATCAATGCAATTGTTAAAAACCGTATTTTTTTTACTTTATCTTACCCTGTCTGCTTCTGGATAAGCAGGCAACTCTACATTTGGCAGTACCAAATCATTCTTTGTGGGGACATGAGGACAAATCCTCACTCCATGCCAATATATTACCCTCAATTCCACCTGCCCTAATTTTGTGTAATAACCTCGTGCGGCACTTTGTCGAATGCTTTTTGAAATCCATTATATTTGTTTATTCATCCTTTGAGTTACAAACTCATTTATTGGTCTGACTCAATTTTCCTTTCATAAACCCATGATTACACTGCCTACCTATATGGTTTTCCAAGTGCTCTTTTATCATATTCCTAATAATAAAACCCAGCATAAAAGCAACATGTGAAGATGCCGGAAATCTGAAACGAATTCAAAAAATGCTGGAAAATCTGAGCAGATTTGGCAGTATCTAAGACAGAAACAGAATTAATGTTTCAGGCCCGACACAACTCTTCTTCAGACTCATCTCTGAAGCTATCCAGCCCACTAGTTACCACTCTTCCACAAACCTCCTGATCATACCCACTACATTCAAGTCCAAGCCATTGATGAACTCCACAAACAGTGAGGGCTTCAGTACCGAGCACTAAGGAATCTCACTGGAAACAGACTTCCCATCACAGAAACATGGCTTTGCTATTGGAGGTTTCATCTAGACAACAGTCAGTTTACATGTGTTCTGTGATGTACAGTTTTACCTGTTCACCTCTTTGCTGCAAGACTACTGATCTATCCTAAGTCAAAGACACAGCCAGAAACGAAACTGAACTGAAACTGCATAAACTCAGTGCCCTGTTGAAACAGTCGCTAACCCCATGTCCAAAAACTGTACAAACCATGATCTATTGCTTGTTAAGAAATTCAAATTGGGAAGTGGAGTGCGGGAGGCAGGGCTCCCGGTTACTTTCAGTTTCTCATTTTACTGTCAAATCAATAGGGTGGTAAATACAAGGAGGAAAACTTGGATGCAACTTAAAGGAAAAACAATTTAATTTGTAATATAAAAGTAAAGGTTAAGAAGCTAACATTCAGAGATGAGTTTACTCTACATCAATCTAAGGCAATTCCAGAGTGGAACAGGCAAACTATCCATCAACCGCAAACTATAAAGAACTGTTTGCCAAGAATACATTGCGTACCAGATGTAGAGACGATGGAAAACAAGATATTCACAAATTTAATCTTTTTTCTAAAAACCTTAAGAAAGCGATCATTGTGGATTCAACTAAATTCCTTTGGAGGGAGGGTGTGAGTGAGAGCGTGGGTTCAGACGAGGGTTCCAACATGGCACTGACTGGGCTGACATATTACAGGTCAAGAATTCTTTATCTGCAAATTCAAAAATCAAAAACACCAAAATCTAAAGTCTTTCAAAACAAGACTTGATCAGCCTTGTAGACATACTGATTGCCCTTCGCAAAATAAACTTTGCTTGGCCTGACTGGATCTAAAAGCGAAGTTATTTCCAAAGGCACCAACTCAGCTTATCTACAGGTCTGTTTGGGTCCATTCGGGCACTTTGGAAAAATCTTCACCCTTTGAGTCTATATAAGCCAAGCAAAGCTTTTTTGTGTCCCCAAAGGGCTCAAACAGACCTGAATGGACCTATCAGTGGGGAGTGTATAACTACATGCAAAAACCAAAAATATTCTTTATCAGAAAACCAGTGGGTCCCAAGGTTTTTGAATAATCGACTCCTGATCTGTCATGGGATTTAATACGTCACTCTTTGAGGCAACAGCTGGTTCCTTTGTTGTAAACATTGATCTCTGCTACCTTGTACTGCTTTTCTTCCTTTCTCAGTCCATCATGCCCTCAAATCAAAACACCTTCGAGTCTTTGGAATGGTACAGACAGCAGTTAAATCAATTTTTGCGCAGCAGGATCTCACAAATGGCAATGAGATAGTCACTTGACAGGATGAAATTTGAATATTCTTGACAGCAGAAAGATGCTGTCAAAAAACTTTTCAGGTTGTGTGCGTCAAGACAGATGCAAGAATACCAAATGTTATTTCCTTTGAAATTTTGCATTCTTGCATCTGTCCTGATTAATGTAAAGCTTTGACTTCATGTTTCTTTACTCCCCCCCCCACACTGAGACAAGAAACCAAATGAACTGATTTGATGCCAATGGTTAAATATTGATCAAGGTCCCAAAAAAACTTTCTTTAGATTGTGCCAATTAGTCTTTTACATTGTTTTACCCAAGGTAAGACAACTGCGTTCCTCTTTTCTCCACGGACATAATCTTCCTCCAAACTAAATGATTTGACAATTCTAAACCCGAAAGATCATCAGCAACGAGTACCTCTCAGTTACTTCTTGAAAGCTCAATGAAATGCAATTCCTCCAAAATCACAACATATAGTTTATTTTCCGTGCCTACCAAGTTAACTATTTCTAGTTAAAACAAATATTTAACTTACTCAGTTCAAGCAGTTAAAGCACAGGATTTGAGCTACACTTTATAAATGCAACCTGAAGATTAGTTTCTTCCTTGAAGTCTAAGCAAATATAAATTTGCCATTTTAAAATTTATTTTGGTCTAACATTCCAGACATTTCAAGGAGCAGATCTTTTAAGATAAAACAGTGTTTCTATTTGCTTTGAGAAATAAGTGATTCTAAGGGAAACGGACTTGATGAAAGCATCCATCAGCCTAAGTCCACAAATAGGTCACCAAGACTGTCAATTTCAATCTGCTCTGTAATTAAATACATCACTAATATAGATTTTTCGAAGATTGTCACTGGTTGTACAGACATCAAGACTGTGACAAATCACAGTGTGCAGCCTTGAAAGTTTCAGCAAATTTACTTTGGTAACCACAAATCTAATAAATGAATACAAAGCCATAACATACCCATTCAAGTTGATAGTTTAAAAAAAAATTCTTGGAATAAGTTTTGAGCTGAATATAGACAGAACGATGATGCAAAACCCTAGAGGTCATTTTGCTTATTAATATTCTTATACATTCACTGCTGGATATCCAGTTCACAAACTTTAAAACACTTTACTACATATACTTGATCACTGGAAAAGATGGATGCAAACAGATAATAAAAACATCATTCTTCACTGGAGAAACGAGAATAGTTCAGATACCAATGTCCTTTGAAACATACCTTAAAACATTTGCCTTCAACATGTAGGGCCAGACCGGTGTACATTTCATTAATGTATTAATAAATAGGACATGTTTAAATTTTAAGCAAGGGCATTGCTGAACGTCTAGCAATTGCTGAATGAAGTTTTCATACTATTTTAAATTTTGTCCCTTTATATTTTACATATCATGCAAAGCTTACAGACATCAGTATTTAGTTACCATCCCCCGGTGGCCAAATTTTGATTGCATGCGGATTGCAAGAGAATACACGAGAGCCAGCAACAGTAACACACCTTAGAACAACATAGAAATCAAGGCTGCTTGTATGCTAAACATGAAAAGATCCAGGCTATGGATAAAATGAAGCTGTTCCATGACTAGCAGTTCAAAGCAAAGCTCTGTTATACTATCTCATCCAATTAAAAACTGTAATAGACAGGCAAATAACTAATAGAAATTTATAACTGAGACTATTTTTGTAGAGTTGAGGGCCAGTATGCAACACACACATACAGATATCCATGAATCGAAATATTTTCACTTCCTCTAAATACTTACAAAATAACCTGAATTTTTTAAAAACCAGTTCTTACTAATTTCTCTCATGTAACATCTTTATGAACAACAAAGTACAGATTATTTTAAAAGTATCATTTGTGCAGAAGCTTATTAATCAAATAGAAAAGAGTATTCTGTTTATCATGCTCTGGGTCCTACAGGTTAATTGTAAGAGTTATAGAATATTCCACGTTACCAATTCCCTCAAATGTGTCGTGACCCTTACAGGTCAAAGTTATCAAAGTTTCTTTTAAAAAATAAGGAAATTCAGCTAAACTTTGAACGTAGATGTAAATTCAGAAGATGTCTGGAGACAGACAGACCGACCCTGGAATTTCACACCTGATGACATGCTAAAGAGACTTCAAAGGGGGATGGGGGGAAATTTGCTACTGTAACCTTGAGCGTTATTTCAGACCGTGAATTTGACAGGTGAAATCCAGGTGAAAGGCATGTTTTGTTTCTTGTTCTTTCAAGAATACACAAATACAGGGGTTAAAAACCAGTTTCAATCCTAGTCTGTGTGCTAGTGGAACAAGTTGTGTTATTAAGCTGAGGTACTTGTGTACTCGCCTACATTCTTGTGTTGAAGTGCTTTGAAGATCCTGGGTGAAGAACCAAGGATTCTATCAGAGTGCTGTCAGCCAATCACTATCAAAAGGAAACAGGATGAAAGAATTTCAACCAATCTACAAAGCCAAGAATCCCAAAAATGACTGCTCAATTATCAACAGTCACTGTCTACTCTTCATGAACAATGCAAAGTCTGATTCTGGCTTTTATTTTGGAATCACTTCTCATTTCTAACCTGTGTGTGTGTGGCATTATTATTTTATTCCCCACATTTAGTAACTGTTTTCTTAACTCAAGAAAACATGGTTAATGTAGTTCTTTTAAAACACATATTCACGTAGCCTGAAAGACATCTAGGGAGGGATCCACTTTAAATTAGCATTGGTGCAACCAACTAACGGGGCAAGCCAATAAAGAGGAGTCGTCAATTCATTTTTCCTCCACAGGAATTTAAATATTTGAGATATCCCCATCTGGAAGTACAACAAATTGAATCTGGGAGGGCAGTATAATCAAAGACTATCAATCAAAATAAGTTACAAAAATTAGTCTCTGTCTGTCTGGTCTGAATACTAGTCCAATAAATATGGAATCATACAATCCCTACAGTGTGGAAGCAGGAAATCAAATCCATATCAACCCTCTGAAGCACATCCCACCAAGACCCAGTTCCCTACCCTATCCTCCTGTAACCGTGCATTTGCCAATGGCTAATCCACCTAGCCTATTAGGCAATTTAGCACATCCTTGGGCTACGGGAGGAAACGAGAGCATCCAGAGGGAACTCATACAGAGATAGGAAGACTGTGCAAACTCCAGACAGACAATCACCCAAGGCTGGAATTGAACATGAGTCCCTGGTGAGGCAGCAGTGCTAACCCACACGTGTCACCCACACTCGTTATATCACCATTTGTATTTTCTGTCCTTCCTTTCTCATCCTTTATGAAAACTCAATATTTAAAGTTTGGTCAGCTTTTCATCTTCTTTCGAGATGAAGGTAAAATAAAGTCAATTTTTTAAAATTACTCATTTTTTTTGACCCTGGATCACTTCGTAAGACTACTTTTCAATACATCCACGTTTTAACCCTTCGTTTACTCTCTATACATTTCCAATTTTTTTTGGATATCACTCAAGATATCGCCAGCGTTACATCAAATGTTCTCCGTTCTTCAATTATTTTCAGCCGTACATATAAATTTATTAACTTCTACTAATCAATTTCTTTCTTAATAAGGACGTGGGAAAGTGCAATCTCCCATGATTAACCTTCAGAACTACTTACAAAAGCCCTAACTTGTATAAAATGTTGCCCTGTTTGGTGAGATGTCATCGATCTGCTTTTCCCCATGGATGTTGCCAGCATGGTTGAGTGTTTCCAGCAATTCCTGCTTTTATTTCAGTTTCTCAGCATCTGCAGCACTTTCAGCTTACAAAATACTCCAACTCCTTTCAAGAAATTTGACAACAACCATTAGAGATCCCAACGTTCTCCTTTGTTACTTTACTATCCATGGTGTACATTGAGTAGGCAGTGGCGTACTGATAATGTCTGAAAATAGGGGACTGGGTCTTGGTGGGATGTGCTTCAGAGGGTTGATATGGATTTGATTTCCTGCTTCCACACTAACTCTGGATTGCGTTAGTAATCCAGAGATCCATGATGATGCTCTAGAGATGCTAACCCTCTTTAGGAAAGGAAATCTAATATCCTTATGCTGTCTTCACAAGACTCAACTGCTTTCTGAAATGGCCTAGCTAGCTACCCAAGGGTAACAAGGTATGGGCAACAAATACAGGCCCAGGCAGTGATGTCCACATCCCATAAGCGAATACAAAAAAAAAAAATCTCCAGTCTCCGTTGCATTAGTTAAGCAACTACCACATGGCTGAAGCAAAGCATTCCACAGATATTGCACTGCACCATATAAGTCAAGACAATTTCTGATACAATTTTTTTATGCATAAGGCCTTTTTATTGTTTTCCATCCTGGAGCTGGCACACCATGATAATTTAAATCATGTTCAGACTAAACCAATTCTTTATTGCACCACATTCTCTTTCAAGACTCATTAATACTACATTTTTCCTTACCATAAATGTGAAATCGTGTGTTCTTTTATTTCCCGTTGGGTTGCTGATGTGTTCCCTTGGAATTCCAGTTACTTTACTATTCCTGCAGAGACGTGCACTGCTATGACAAAACTTGCCAGAATTCCTCACAAGCTTTAGAAGCACAACATAAACTTTTTTTTGAATTTGGCTGGGAATGGCCTGCTGAAAGGAGACAGGATTGTCCTAGGAACTGGATTCGTAGAGTTCAATGCAGCTCACTCACTCCACAGAATGCAACTCAAGCCCTGACCATGGATCAGAGCTCCCAAGTATTTATAGACTTTTCTTTACTTTTAATTACAATTTTTTTTCTTCAAAGAAGAACTGATAATGCATGGCTTAGAAAGGGTGGACGCTGGGAAGCTGTTTCCGTCAGGTGGGGATACTAGGACCCGTGGGCACAGCCTTAGAATTAGAGGGGGTCAATTTAGAACGGAAATGAGGAGACATTTCTTCAGCCAGAGAGTGGTAGGCCTGTGGAATTCGTTGCCACGGAGCGCAGTGGAAGCCGGGACGTTAAATGTCTTCAAGGCAGAGATTGATAAATTCTTGATCTCACAAGGAATCAAGGGCTACGGGGAGAGTGCGGGTAAGTTGAGTTGAAATGCCCATCAGCCATGATTAAATGGCGGAGTGGACTCGATGGGCCGAATGGCCTTACTTCCACTCCTACGTCTTATGGTCTTATGCTTTAAGTCATGTGTGGGACTGATGAGATGTTAGTTCTGAAGGTGTCAAAGAAACTTTATATTCACAAGAAATGACATGTTTAAAGATGACGAGGGGCTGACAACAACCCGCTAAACAGCAAGTCACCCCCTGCAGATTATTTTCCCAAACATTTTTATCTTCTCCCTTGAATAATACACAAGGACAGGGATTGAAAAGCCAGCTTCAACTCTACTGAAGTGGACTTGCGGGACTGAATGTTCTCATGTGCAGCAAGTGCGAGCATTTGCGAAGAAGTACCATCAAATCACCTTGTTTTGCAGGGAAAGGAAGAAATCACTCGCAGAGTTCTGCAAACTAGTTTAAAACAGAATCAAGGAATTCAAATAACCTACAAACCAAGAATCTCAAAAATCATCTGGTCAACTGCCAATGTCACTTCTGATAATTTCCACTGTAAGAACCACAACATGCAACGATCTGTTCTTCACGAGTAATTCAGAGACTTATGTACTTTAACAACTAGGAGCCAGAGCAGGCCAATCAGCCCTTCAAACCTGCTCTGCCTTTCAATGTGATCATGGCTGATCCTTTATCTCAATGCCATATTCCTACTTTATCCCTATACCCCTTCTTGCATTTAAAATCAAAAACATTATCCTGAACATATTCAGTGACCTGGCCTAGACTACCTTCTGCGGGTAGAGAATTCTACAAGCTCACTATCCTTTGAGTGAAGAAACATTTCTTCGTCTCAGTCTTAAACAATCTGCATTGTATCCTGAGACAGTGTCTTCTGATTCTATACTCCTGCACTGGGGAAAATATCCTCCTTGCATCAAGTCTGACCAGCCCTAATTTATCCTTGTTTTGAAGAACTTCTTTTGTTTTGAACTCATCTTATTTCTAATCTGAGCGTGTGTGCGTGTTGCGTTACAAATTCTTCTTGCGCTTAATAATTAATAAACACCTTGTTAATTCAATAAGCTTGGTTAAATTAGCTCGTGTTATAAGAGAAGTTCATTTCGGTCTGGGACGTAAAAGGCATCCAGTAGGGAAAGTATCTTTTACAATAAACCTTTGTGCAACTAACCAACAGCATCAGCGAATACAGAAAGACAGCCCGTTCATTCTTCCTTCCCTGGGAGCTTATTAGTTTGGGAATTTCCAGTCTGGAACTATAATGAACTGGGGACTCCTGCTCAGGTTGTGAGACCAGAAACCATCAGGTAGATACTTCTATTTTACCTGACTTCCTGGAGTTAGCTTGCATTGCAATTGCTGCACAACTTCATCAAAATGAAATAATTACATGGGACCAAGGAGGGATTCAGGCTGCTTCCACTCGCACTAATTGCAATTTAATGTGGAATATTTTCTCTGTCAAATTAACTCGATTAAGCTAACCAAAGAGATAATTTGCTCATTGGTCTCCAACTGGGCTGTCCCCAAAGGCAGAAGAGGCTTCAATACCATGGCACATAATTCCAGGGAGTCTCCAACCTATATGAATTTGGAGCACGAACAGGCCATTTGGCCCCTTGAGTCTTTTCTCAGTCATCTACCAACTAAGATTTCTTCAAAAAGGCACTTCCCAAATCCATGAATTCTATCAAGGGTAGCAGGCACATGGGAACACCACCAAGTTCTCTTCTAATTTACACATCATCCTGAAATAAAGACAAAATGCTGCAGAAACTCAGCAGGCCTGACAATATCTGCAGAGACAGAAATAGAGTTATCTGTGAGCCCAATAACTCTTCTTCAGAACATCAAGCTGACTTGGATACATATTCCACTTTTTACTTTATTGTGGGATCAAAATCATGGAAGTTCCACCTACAGCCTTATCATCAGTCCCTCTCTCTCTCATTAGGTATTGTGAAAATAATTAGGCGTATTAAACACTGCAGCCTGGAGCTTCCATTTAGTTGTGCTGATTTTTGCAGCATTATTTGGTCAGATTATGCACTCAAGGCACAGATCATGCCCAGTACAAATCCAGCTTCTGTGATCTTTCACATTATTTAGCAATGCATCACATCAGAAGCAGCTCTATTCCCAATAATTGTCACGGCCCCAAATTAAATTGTTGGTCACACATTTGCAGAGGCATCTTTTGTTCCCAACTTTACGAATGTTGTCCTCACTGGCTTGGCTTGTATTTACTTTCCATCTTAATTGCCATGGAGAAGGTGATGTGAGTTCCCTGTTTGAATGACTGTAGTTCTTGGCGATTAGAGACACCCTCACATTGCTGTTAGGAAGGGAGTTCCATAATCTTGACTCTGACACTGAAGGAAACCTGATTTAGTTCCAAGCACGATAGTAGAATGATACCCATTCAAAGTATGCTTTTTTTGTGTGGGGTAAACCCACATGGAGTTGTATTTATAAAACTGTGCCTAGTTACCAAATATATTAAGTAGGCGCACTAGCTCATGATACACTCTTCATTTAATTTTGAGCAGAAACATGAAAGAAATAAATACTTTTCAAAAGTGGTGCAATTTTACGTCAACTGACTTCATTGACAGCATCTAAAGCAAAAACTCTACCCCCACCATCATTCTGAAAAAGTGTCATGGAACATATTTCATTTTAGATTTGACATAATAATGCGTTCAGATATGGAAATCAGAGGCGGTCTCAGCAAAAACGGTTCTTAATGAAGAAATCACTGACAAAACTCTGTAAAATGCCAGGATTGAAGTATAAATGAAAGAAGCTTACATTCTTTGGTAATATTCACAGAAGGCAGGACATGCGTTACAATTAGGGATCATAGCAAACAACAGAAGTACTTCTGCAATTTTCTGGTGCAAAAGTACAAATCATGTTCAAATTGTTTCAAAAAAATATCACTACAACTGTGTGATCTTACAGCATAGACATGTCAAAGTTTTTCAGGAAATTTGGAGCCATAATTGTAATACTTGAGCTTTATAATGGTATCAAGTATCAGTAACACCATTTTTTTGAACAGTGATTTAGAAAGTGTATATCTACTTCTCGAGCAAGTAAATGCTGTGCATTTTACAACACTACCTCTGAATAAGACTCTTAATTAGCAGCAAATCATCAGCTTTCAAAGACCCACAATCACTGGGAACTCAACTGAGACAGCTGAAAATGACTGCATTAAGAACTCTCACAAGAGACATTGAAAGACAGAGACAGACAGATTGATTCAAAACTTGGATCTCAGACACATGGTCTTACACACAGTCCGTCTCTCTATTCAGCGCAAGAGCTGAATTAACCCTTACACTGTGTTGCTTGAAAATTTACATTTTGGAAATGTTCTCTAGAGGTAGCTGCCTAAAGACAGCATAATCCAGTTATATCTTCTAGTTCTCATAAATTAGAAATACTAATCACGCTCTAGACTCCAAATGATACAGACTCATGGTGCGTATTTCCTTTCATTCTCAATAATGACTAATGGACTGATTCATTGTTATTTGACACATGACTGCAGTGCAACAGTGAATGAGGCACTCCAAATGTACGTTCCCGTAACAATGAGTTCCTATTTCTTTATTAATATGACATTATAACAAATCCCATTAAATGTAGTGTACGTACTGGCAAATAGGACTAGATTAATTTAGGATATGCGATTGGCAAGGATGAGATGGATCGAAGGGTCTGTTTCCAAGCTGTACAGCTCTATGACATGCAATGAAATTAAGACAGTTAAACATTGGTTATTTGTAGTCAGATTCATGCTCTCTGGATTAAAAGTTCCAATAAAAATAGATCACTGATGTTTGGGAAGGCTGCACAGATGTTGTTATAATGTTGTAATTCCCTAAACACCCAAGTCTTGACCATGAAGAAGGATACAGTACAAGGGTATCAAAGACAACTGAACAGCCAATTACACACTGGATACAAGGTTAGAGGTGGAAAGACATAGGTCAGGATGCATACCTGGGCAGCCTTAAATGGTTCAGGTGGATCACTGTAGAGTCTTTAATGTGAGACACACAAATCTATGTGTAAACACCAGAAAAGTATTGAAAGGGCAGCCACATTGGACAAGAAACAAAGATAGTGTTTCACAGTGCCACCTTGTGATAGGAGACCTGCAACTACAACCAAATCAGCCTTCAGACTGGTCTGAAATGTTGAGTGTTTGGTTAATGGAAATTGTTAACATGTTGGTGTAAAACATGTGATCTAAAAATAGCAATGCAAAGTCAGCTCATAAACTGCTTGCTTTTAACCTAAATGGTAGGAGTCACTCTTCCTTGATAATATGCATGGGAAGTCTCAATGTCTTGGAGTTTAGATAGGGGGAATCATTTGGGCCAAAACACGTAGAACGTCATGCAATGTTTTTACCCCTACGTAAGGCATAGCTTTTCAATTAATCACCATCAAATGTCAAAACTTAAGGAAGTGGAATTAACTGGCATGTTGGAGTTTACCTGTAGAACACGCAGGGGAGCTTGGAAGTACAAAATGAGGCACTGTATCACCAGTAGTAGTTGGATTATCCTTATAAAGTAAAATATCAACTTTTGTGATTTCCGTTCTAAAGGGAATTGTCCACAGGAGTGGACAATAAGAAAAATTGACAAGAATGTCAACTGTGTGACAAAAGGAGGTATGTCTTACAGTCAGAAGTTCCATGCAAGGTCAACTTCGCATTTATTTAGACATATGTAAACCATGATATATTAAATAATCTAACCTGCATTTGGCTGGAGGTGCGAGAGAGACAAGGGCTGGGGGTGGACTTTGGGCAAGAGGACAGCTGGGCATCTTAAAAATTGTTTCCTATAAGTCATTTAAACTTACTCAAATAAATTTCACTCCATCTTCCAGCCAGTGACAACTATTTTAGTGGCCCATATCATCTCCTTCTGCAGCATAATTGCCTTCTTCCCTCAGAGTACAATGTCACCCTAATCTAGCCTGGAAAGGAGAGATCAAGCTTTGAGGTCCTGTTGCACAAAGGGAATAGGAACCCTTTTAAAAAATTCCAGCTCCTCCCAGTGGCTGAAATCTACTTGAAATGGCCCGCAGTGGCCAAGACATCTAAGCACAACAGTGAGCTTGTTTCAAATCCTGCAGCGGTTTTCAAATCAGCATTGATCAAAGGCAGGCCTGAGGAACAATAACAATGAGTAACGACTTTCTGAACACAAATCCCACCTGGTTGCATACAAATGAAGAGCAGAAGTAGGTCAATTTGCCCCTTGAGCCTGCTCCGCCATTCAGTAAGATCATGGCTGCTCTGATTACTTCACATTCTCCAGACCCTTGATAACCGTTCAGCTCCTTGCTTTGCCTCAACAATAGGCAAAAACCAGCAGAGTTCCAATGACTCGTCAACTACAACTTTTTTTTCATCACGTAAGCTGATGATTACAATTAGAGGTTATTGTTTGAAAATAAGCAAAAAGAGACCAGCAAGAGGAATTACCCTCCCCACATCCATCCTACCAAGACCTCTCAGGAACTTGCGTTTCAACCAAGTCACCTCTCACCCCAAGCTCCAAACCTAGATTGCCCAACCTTTCCTCATAAGACAACCTATCCATTCTGTGTATTAGTCTGACAAGCTTTTTCTGAACTGCGTCCAACGCAAGTACATGCTTCCTTAAATAAGGAGGCAAATACAGTGTGCAGTGTTTCTTTTGTCCAGGACACTCGGGCCTCTCTGCACAGGAGATCACTACGTCCTCCCAACATTTAGATGCACTTTTTTATTCTTCCTGTCAAAATAGACATTATCGTATTTTCCCATATCACAACCCCATTTGATTAAACTTTGCCCATTCAAACCCACTTCGATCCCTTTGCAGCTTCCTCACATCCACTTCACAACTTACCTTCTTACTTATCTTTGTATCATCAGCAAATTTAGCAATCATATCCTACATCTCTTCATCGAAGTAATTTATTCAAATTGTGGAAATTTGAGACCGTGGTACTAATCCCTGTAGAATACCACTGATGATATCTTGCCAACCAAAAAATGCCTCATCTGCATTTCCTGTTAGCGAGCTAGTGTCATACAGCATAGAAATAGACCCTTTGGTCCAACTAGTCCATGCCAACCACGTCGCCAAACAAAAGTAATCCTACCTGCCTGCTTTTGGCCCATATCTCTCAAACATTTTCTTACTTATTGAAATATCATTTCAATGTTGTAACTGTATCTGCATCCACTGTAAAAAAAAAAGTTGCCCCTCATATCATTTTTAAATCTTTCTCCTCTCACCTTACAAAAATACCGCCTATTTTTGAACTCCCACCACCTTAGAGAAAAGGTCTTCGTTACTAACCTTATCTGTGCCCCTCATGCTTTTATAAGCCTCTGTAAAGGTCTCAACCTGCTACTCTCCAATGAAAAATAGCCTCAGCCTATCCAGCCTACTTTTATAACTCAAACTCTCCATTCCCACCAACATCCTGGCAAATCTTTTCTGAACCCTCTCCAGTTTAATAATATCCTCCCTATGACAGGGTGACCAGAACTGGACACAGTATTCCAGAAGAGGCCTCACCAACGTCCTGTACAATCTTAACATGATATCCAAACTCCTACACTCACAGATCTGAGCAGGAAAGACCAGCATGCTAAACACTTTCTTAAACACCCTGACTACCTGGGATGCAAATTTCAAATAATTATGTCCCTGACCCCCAGGTCTCTCTGTTCTCCATCACTCCCCAGGGTCCTACCATTAATATATATTAAGTCCTGCCCTTGTTTGTTTTACCAAAATGCAAAATACCTCACATTTATCCAAATTAACTACAATTGCCATTCCTCAGCACATTGGCCTCAATTGATCAAGATTTCTTTGTAATTTTAGATAACCTTCTTCACTGTCCACCATACCATCAATTCTGGTGTCATCTGCAAACTTTCTAACCATGTCTTCTATATTCTCATCCTAATCATTTATATGACAAATGAAAGTGGACCCAGTGCTGATCCCTGTCAAACACCACTGCTCACAGATCTACAGTCTGAAATAAACCCTCCGTCATTCCCCTCTGCCTCCTTCCATCAAGCCAATTTTGTGTCCAGTTGGCAAGCTCGCTATGAATCCCTTATGATCCAAGTTTACTAATTAGTCTACCATGCGGAACCTTATCAAAGGCTTTACTAAATTCCATGTAAACAATGTCTACCGCCCTGCCCTCAATTTTTTTTTGGTTACTTTCTCAAAAAAAAACTCAATCAAGTTTGTGAGACATGATTCCCCTCACCCAAAAACATGCTGGCTACCATTTATCAGTCCGTGGACACCAAATGCATGTAAATCCTATCTTTCACAATCACCTCCACCAATTTGTCAGATTCACAGGTCTATAGCTCCCAGGCTTCTCCTTACTGCCATTCTTAAATAAACAGTAGCCACCCTCCAGTCCTCCGGCACTTCATCAATGGTTATAGATGATACAAATAATTCTGCCAGCGACCCCGCAATTTCCTAATTTCCCACAACACCATGAGTTGTTATTTTCAGCAATAACCTTTGATGTGGCATCTTACTAAAAGCCTTCTGAAAATCCGAGCACAAAATTCAAAGTTTCCCCTTTATCCACAGCACACGTTACTTCCTCAAAAGAACTCCAATAAACTTGTTAAATGTGGAATCGCTTTCACAAGATCATGTTATTTTTCATAAATTGCCTCTGCAGATTTCTTTGGACTGGCTCCACTTGGTCAATGATTGTATTCCCTCCAACACAGTGTGCTCCCCAGGCGACTGCAACAGATACACAGGAATCTGGATCTCTCAGGAGCTGATGGCCTCGTGCTTGCTGTACTGAGCCAGACCGGAAGCCTCACCCATGATGCATTTGAAAATATCTTTAACAAACTCTCAGCCGTGGAGGAGACTTCGGACTTGATTCATCATTTTTTAGATTCAGATGAAACTGACACTCTTTCGTCCTTGAAAAAATGTTCACCGCTCTCCCCTGATGGCTTTCTCATGGATTTTCCTGCACCCTTCTAAGAAGCTCCTCTTACTTTTCATCAGCCATAATCACCATCAGCGTGAAACAGCAAACTGTGTTGACTGTCTAATTACTCAACTTTTCTAGGTTTCCTGCGATAACTTCTTCAATAATGCATTCAACATCTTCCCTACAACAGGCATTAAGCTAACTAGCCTTTAGTTGACTGCTTTCTGCCTTCCTCCCTTTTCGAATAAAGAAGTTACACTCACTATTTTCCAATCTGATTACTTTCCCTGAACCAAGTGAGCTTTGGAAAATTAAAACCAATGGATTAACTATCTCACAAGCCATTACTTTGATGAGCTTAGGATGAAGTCCATCAGGACCCAGGGACTTGGCATTCTACAGTTTAGAAACATTTTTGCTCACCTTCGTGGTATGGTTTAATAATTTATTCAGTTCTTCCCTCCTTTTTCAATTCATCTATCATCATTTCATTTTAATTCCACAGACTCTCTCTCTTTAGGACCAACACTCACTTAATTAACTCTTTCCTTTATTAAATATCTACTGAAACCCCGGTCTCTTTTTACATTTTTAGCTAGCTTTCTCACGCACTCAAATTTTCCCTTCCTTATTAAGCTTCTAGTTCTTTTCTGCTTTTTTAATATATTCAAAACAATCTTCTGCCCTGGCACCCAACTTTGCATAGTTATACACCTTTTCTTTAAGCTTGACATTAACTTAATTGCTTTTAGTTAATAACACTCCACATGCATTTTTCTTTCTCTTTGGAATTTATTTATTCTGTGTATTGTGAAATATCCTCTTACGTACCTGTCATTGTAATTCTGTTGATTTATCCCTCAACCTAATGTGACAGTTCACTTCAACTAGCTCTGCTCTCATGCCCTCCTAATTGCCCCATTAAGTTCAAAATAATAATTTTGAAGCCACTTGTTTCTCCCTCAAACTGAACCTAAAATTCAGTAATATCACAGTCATTGCTACCAAGGCAACACATTGTGGAGCTGGAGGAACACAGCAGATCAGGCAGCAAAGGAGCAGGAAAGTTGATGTTTCGGGTTGGGATCCTTCTTCAGAAATAGGGAGGGGGAAGGGAGCTGGGAAACCATGGACATCCAATCCCTGTACACGTCCATCCCCCACACAAATGGCCTAAAAGCCCTCTGCTTCTTCCCCTCCCACAGGTCCAACCAGTCCCCCTCCACTGACACCCTTACCCACTCAACAGAACTTGTCCTTACCCTGGACAACTTCTCGTTTAACTCCTCCCACTTCCTACAAACTAAACAGGTGGCTAGGGGCATCCATATGGGTCTGAGCTATGCCTGCCTCTTTGTAGGACAAGTGGAACAGTCCCTTTTCTGCTGTTACACCAGCACCATCCCTCACCTCTTCCTCCGCTACAGTGATGACCATATTGGCGCTGCCTCGTGTTCACATGAGGAGCTTGAACAGTTCATGAACTTTAAACTAAAAAGTTTCACCTCAAACTCAAATTCACCGGGACTATCTCTGATACCTCCCTCTCCTTCCTGGATCTTTTCATCTCAATCTCTGGAAACCGTCTCAGACCAACATCTATTTCAAGGCCACTGACTCCCACAGCTACCTTGACAACACCTACTCTCACCTACCATCCTGCAAGAATCCGATCCCATATTCCCAATTCCTCCACCTCCGCTGCATCTGCTCCCGAGATGGAGCATTGCCCTCCCAGACATCCTAAATATCCTATTATTTCAAGAACCACAACTTCCCACCTCCGGTGATCAAAAATGCCCTCAACCGCAACTCTTGCATTTCCCGCACTTCTGCCCTCAAACCCCACCCTCTGAGAAAAATAAAGACAGAGTCCCCCAGTCCTCACATATGACCCACCAACCTCCGCATCCAGCGCATCATTCTCCAACACTTCCGACACCTACAATCTGACCCCACGACCAAAGAGATATTTCTCTCTCCAACCCTATCTGTCTTTCATAGGGACTGCTTAATCCGTGACTCCCTCATCTGCTTCATTCTCCCCACTAACCACACCACACCTGGCACCTTTCCCTACAATTGCAGGAAGTGCTACACCTCCCCCCTCACCTTCATCCAAGACCCAAAGCAAATTTTTCACATCTGACAGGGGTTCATCTGCACATCCTCCAACCTGGTCTACCGTATCTGTATTATCCCGATGTGGCCTCCTCTATATCGGTGAAACCAAACGCAGACTCAGGGGCCATTTTGTGGGCCATCTGCACTCTATACGCGATAATCGACAACACCTTCCGGTCACCAGCCATTTTAACTCCCCCTCCCACTCCCTTAATGGCGTGTTCATCCTGGGCCTCCTCCAGTGTCACAGTGATACCACACGTGAACTGGAGCAGCAGCACCTCATGTTCCGCCTACAGCCCGATGGCCTTAACATAGAATTCACCAGTTTTAAAATCTCCCCACCCCCTCACCCTCATCTCACGTTCAACCCTCCCTCTCATTCCCGCCTCGTTGACCTGACACCAACCTGCCCATCTTCTCTCCCACCTATCTGCCCCACCCTTCCCACTGACCAATTCCCACCACTCCCTACCTGCACTCACCTATCACCATCCCATCTACCTTTTCCAGCCCCACCCCTCCTCCCTCTACTTATTTCCCAGCTCCCTTCCCCCTCTCCATTTCTGAAAAAGGGTCCCAACCCAAAATGTCATCTTTCTTTCTCCTCTGATGCTGCCTGGCCTGCTGTGTTCCTCCAGCTCCACACTGTTATCTCTGACTCCAGCATCTGCAGGTCTTGCTGTCTCCCTGTCTCCCATTGCCAACTAGAGACACCTTTTTCATCCTCACTGTCCACAGGTATAGTGCCGGAAGGTCGGAGAGAGGCAAACGTCATTCCCTTGTTCAAAAAAGGGAA
This sequence comes from Ginglymostoma cirratum, assembly GCA_024137785.1. NCBI lineage: Eukaryota > Metazoa > Chordata > Chondrichthyes > Orectolobiformes > Ginglymostomatidae > Ginglymostoma > Ginglymostoma cirratum. Next base: position 5,619,331 of record JAHRHZ010000091.1, on the reverse strand, counting down.
TAGGGATAACCCCTGAAATTACAGGACAGTTAGTCTTGCGTCAGTGGTGGGCAAATTATTGGAAAGGGCTCTGAGAGATAGGATTTATGATCACTTGGAAAGGCACAGTTTGATTCGTGATAGTCAGCATCGATTTGAGGGGTAGATCATGCCTCACAAACTTTACTGAATTCTTTGAAGAGGTGACCAAACACGTGGATGAAGGTAGAGCAGTGGATGTGGTATACATGGATTTAAGTAAGGCATTTGATAAGGTTCCCCATGGTAGGCTCATGCAGAAGGTAAGGAGGCATGGGATAGGGGGAAATGTGGCAGATTGGATTCAGAATTAGCTGACCCTTAGAAGACAAGGGGTGGTAGTGGATGGAAAATATTCAACATGGTGCTCAGTTAGAGGGGTGTACCACAAGGATTTGTCCTGGGTCCTCTCTGATTTGTGACTTTTGTAATTGATTTGGATGAAGGAGTGGAAGGGTGGATTAGCAAGTTCATGGACAATACGAAGGTGGGTTGCATTGTGGACATTGCAGAGGGCTGTTCTAGGTTACAAAAGGACATTGAGCTGGGCTGAGAAGTGGCAGGTGGAGTTTAACCCTGAAAAGTGTGAGGTGATTCATTTTGGAAGGACAAACTTGAAAGCAGGATACAGGGTTAATGGTAAGATTCTCAGCAGTGAGGAGGAGCAGAGGGATCTTGGGGTTCATGTCCACAGTTCCCTGAAAGTTGCCACCCAGGTGGATAGAGTTGTTAAGGCGGCGTATGGGGTGTTAGCTTTCCTTAATGGAGGGATTGAGTTCAAGAGCCGTGAAGTTATGCTCCAGCTATACAAAAGCCTGATTCGGCCACATCTGGAGTATTGTGTCCAGTTCTGGTCGCCTCATTACAGGAAAGATGTGGAAGCCTTGGAAAAGGTGCAGAAGAGATTTACCAGGATGTTGCCTGGAATAGAGGGAAGGTCTTACGAGGAATGATTGAGAGAGCTAGGGCTTTTCTCTTTAGAACGACGAAGAATGAGAGGTGACTTGATAGAGGTGTACAAAATGATCAGAGGTATAGATAGAGGAGACGGCCAGACACTTTTTCCTAGGGTGGAGGTAGCTATTATGAGGGTGCATAGTTTAAGAGTGAGTGGAGGTAGATATAGGGAAGACATCAGAGGTAGGTTCTTTACTCGGAGAGTGGTCAGGGCGTGGAATGCATTGCCGGAGAGGGTAGTGGAGTCGGCCTCGTTAGGGGCATTTAAGCGGCTATTAGATCGGCATATGGATGATAGTATAAGGTAGGGGTGGGGGTTAGATAGACCTTAGGATTCGGGTAAAAGTTCGGCACAACATCGTGGGCCGAAGGGCCTGTACTGTGCTGTACTGTTCTATGTTCTCAAGGAGGCCAGGCATTAATCCCATGTCGTTGCAACAGGTCTAATATATTTCTTTCCTTATATTCCGTTCTACTGGGCAGTTACTATTATAACTTCCTTGTGTCTTGGCCTTATCATATTTCATTTTGACCCGAACCACTCCTGTATCTTGCTTTCCTCATCTTACAGCACTTGTCTCTACTATACCATTATTAATTAACAAATCCAACTTGTCATCTTTTCCTAGGTTCCCACCATTTCTAAATGTTCTGTATCCTTCAATATTCAAGTCTCAATCTATGTTTGACTGAAGTTACGCATTTCTATTCATCCTTTCGGTTCATCTGTTAATTCTGACATTATGTGCATTCAGAACCAGACCCTTTAGTTTCGGTCATTTTTTTATTTTCCAGTCTCCAACTTTCCATCTAATTTAGTCTTAGATTTCTCCATTCGATCCCTTCCTGTCCAGCCATAGGAAGATCTTTTGCTCTTTGTCTCTTCTATACTTTCATTTACCACATCTTTCTAAGCTTGATTCTTCGCTTCCACTATTTATTTAGAACCCTCCCTACTTCCCTAGTTAAAGAGCTTGCTAGAACACTGGCCCCAACACAGTTCAAAGTGGAGGCCGTCCTAATGGTACAGGTCCCACTTTCTCCATTCTCACACAAATCAGAATCCACTTCTCTCATGCCAGTTTTTATCAGCTAGCTCCTCATACTGCCAATATGTAGCTTTTTCCTTTATCCTGCTTGTGATCAGTACTTTCGTGGACCATGACAATTTTGCTCTCTTCTTTATAACTCAAATCTTCCATACACAGCAACATCCTGGTAAATCTCTTCTGAATTGAGTTATACAACCTCAAGCAGCAAGCACTACTGGCAGATTACTGCCCTGGGCCACTGGTACCTAGGACCTCCTTCATCCTGCCATTACATCACACAAATGTTCTGATTTACTTGTAATGAATAAAACCTACCACATCCTATAAGATTTCTTACTGCTTGTAATCTTTACTAATATTAATGAAACATATCAACTACCAAAAAACCTCCTAAGCTTTAAAGCATAATGTAAATGAGCAACCAACTTGGGCGGCACAGAGGCTCAGCAATTAGCACTGCTGCCTCACAGCACCAGGGACCTAGGTTCAATTCCACCCTCAGATGACTGTCTATGTGGAATTTGCACGTTCTCCCAGTGTCTGCATGGGTTTCCTCTGGGTACTCCTGTTTCCTCCCACAGTCCAAAGATGTGCAGGTTAGGCGGATTAGCCATGCTAAATTGCCCGGAGTGTTCAGGGAGGTGTAGATTAGGTGGGTCATAGGGGGATAGGTATGGGTGGGATGCTCCAAGGGTCGGTGTGGACTTGTTGGGCCAAAGGGCCTGTTTCTACACTGTATAGATTCTATGATTCTATGAATTACAAATCCAATAGTTTGTGAAGTTACCTTTTTTTTATGCAAATACAATTTTGGATGGGGATATTCACAGAGCTAATTCCCCACTGGCTCTCAGTTATGCTATTTTTGATAGGCTGACAGAATTAGAACAAGGAAGAAACACCTCCCTGCCCTCCTCACCCTTCTCCCTTATTCACTAAGCTCTCAAGGCTGCAGTACATTTCAGCAGCACTCCATCATACAGTTTAAATTGTTACAACCACCACCGTCATCACAAAACTCAAACAATCACTACCCAAACCAGTGAGGAATCTCAAAGGTCCATCCAGTCCTGATCACTTGTAGCAGGCGTGTTGACATCAATGCAATTTGCTCACAATATGCAACAAAACACAACAACTGAGAAAGGCAGAGATGATAAGAGCTGCAGATGCTGGAGAATCCGAGATAACAAGGTGTAGAGCTGGATGAACACAGCAGGCCAAGCAGCATCATAGGAGCAGGAAAGCTTGACGTTTTGGGCCTAGACCCTTCATCAGAAA
>JAHRHZ010000091.1:5586446-5602508 GCA_024137785.1 Ginglymostoma cirratum | reverse complement strand
CCAACCTCACCCTTCCCCCAATCTCTCCCCTTTCACAAAATCCCCCTTCCCCACTCTCTCCCCTCCCCCCACTACCCCCCTCAAATCTACACCCCCAATGTTCCCCCTTCTTCACCTTCCTGCTCTTCCCACACATCCCTCTTCCTTCCCTCCACCTTCCACCCCTCTTGTCTACTCCTGTCCTCCCTCACACCCCTACTATCACCCAACAGTATCTCATCTCTCGATACCTGTGGAAAGCTAGTTGTTTCAGTTTGACTCTGGGATCTGTGAAGTGCGTGTTTCTTTTGATCATTTGTAGCTTTTGGTCTATCTGGAAATGAACCAACTAAATTCATTGCTGATGGCAATGGAGTGCAGCTGTTTTACTAAATGAAATGGATCTCTTTGGGCCTTTACAGCGGACCACTTCAAGAACTAATTACCGAAGCCTTCCAAAAGGGAACTAAAAATAACTACTTAAAGGACAGCGACAGGTAAGTATGATAGTATCCACAGACATTCCCCAAATAACCACCAACCCTTTGATATTTGCACTGGATGATCCCAGATTTTGACGAAGGATGAGACTACCATGATGAAAGCATTAGCCTGGAATAAACACAATTAAACAGAACTTGTTCCTAGTATAACCAGTTAGCTATTGTGTTTACAGTGCAAGTCTCATATGGAATGCCTTTTAAACATTAATATCATAAAGAATTTTAACAAACACAGTTAGTGCTGGCCTGCTGCACACTCCTCCCTGTCTGCTTCACTGATGTTGACTAGCTGCATACTCCTCCCAGCCTGAGTAGTATTTGTTTTGTTCAAAGCAGCATTTGCTGAACCAGTGCACGTGTGCTCTGTTTTGGTTAAATTCACGTGTGTGCATTTCAATTATCTCAACATCATGTGGGGGGGATTGAGTTCCAGATATCCACTTTTTTTCGTGAAAACCATTTGTATAATAAATATACATATCTGAAGTACTTACAAGCACATTGAATTTATCCATACAGTTTCTGATATTATCTTCAATTTGTTCCTACTCAATTACTCCAATCCCTCAGCAAACTTGGCATTTCCATTTGACATCCATCTTTTTCTATTCTTTCAACTTAATTTTGTGAAAAGTACCCAGAAAGAAACCAAAACTACAAAGTAGTCATACTTGGAAATGAGCCTACCGGTCTTCCATTTTGAAGTACACAAGATGTGTCAACCTAGTATGTCATTTACAAGTTGTGCCATTTTCACCTTCTGCATGCCTCCTGAATCTTTGAATCTTTCATGATTATATTCTTACTAACTCAACGCACCTTCCTGGCAGCTTTGCTAGTGAAGAGAGTTGATGTTTTGCTTTCCTCAAGCATCGTTATTCTAACTCGTAAAATTATATTCATTAACTTCCACTGCTCAGAAAAATTACCTTCAGCCCCTCTAGTCTTCTTACTCCTGCCCTATCTGGAGTCTTCCTTTCTTAATTGTCAAGGATAGTATCATCACCTTCCGAAAGGTGCCCATTTTTTTGGACATTGATTATGCCATTTTTTTTCCATCACATCTCCTCTTGTCCAGCTCCTCTCCACATGTACCTTTCCCTGTGTGACTCCATGAGAGCAGGATTAGGCTATTTAGCCCCTCAAGCCTGCCTTGATATTCAACAAGATCATGGCTGATCCTCCCCATGACCTCAAATCCTCTTCTGTGCCAGCTCAGCATAGCCGTTGACTCCCTGATATTTTGAAACTCTACCAGCTCCTTTAAATACTTCCAGCAATTTAGCCTCCACACATCTTTGAAGCAGAGAATTTCAGACATTCACTAACCTCTGGGAGAAGAAATTTCTTTGGATCTAAGTTTAAAATTAGTATCCCCTTATTTTGTTACTGTCCCCTGGTTTGAGATTCACCCATGAGTGGAAATATCTCAGCATCTACCCTGTTAAGCTCTCTTTGAATCCGATAGGTTTGAATACGATAAGCCCAACATCTTCTAGTTTCTAATGAATAATTGAATTGAATTAGCTTTATTGTCATATGTACTTAATTGAGTGCAGTGAAAAACTTGCAGGTCACCACTTATGGCGCCATGTTAGGTATAAATGTACCTAGGTAAAGATTCTTAAGTACAAATTCTCCGGAAAAAATGTAGAAAAATAAAGAAATAAAGTCCAACAAAATAAAGGGTTGTCTTGGTCAACAGTTCTTGATAAGTCAACCCCTTTATCCTGGGAATCAGCCAAGTGAATCTCTTTTGGACTACCTCCAATGGCAGTACGTGCTTTTTGAAATCAATGGGACTAAAACTGTACAGAGACTCCAGGTGTAGCCTCACCAACACCCTCTATAGTTGTAACAAAACTTTCTGTTTTTAAACTCCAACATTCCAGCAAATTTGCTCCTGTTCTTGGAAGATATAACAAAAGGGGAATTGGCAGATGTAATATATTCGAATTGCCGGAAGCCTTGAATATGGTGCAGCTTAAAAGGTTATTCCACAAGAAGTACAAAATTCCATTTGCCTTTTTAATTACCGGCTGCGATTGGGTTAGGGTTATTTGAAAGCTAATGTTTTGTATTTTGTGCACAAGAGAACTTAGCTTCCTTGCACTGCACTTTTTTTCTGCCCTTTTGATTCTTCCTACTGAAATGCATCATCTCACACTTCCCTCCAGTGCACCCCATCGAGCAGGTTTTTGCCCACTCACTTAACCTATCTATATACCCTTGCAGCTTCCTTATGTCCTCAGCACAACATGTTCTCGCTTCTAATTCTGTATCATCAACAAATTTGAGCATACTACACTCTGTCCCATTCTCCAAATTATTAAAATGGCCAGTAACTAATTGAGGCCCTAGGACTGATCTTTGTGGCAATCCACTATTACATATTTCCAATCTGAAAAGACCTCTTAATTCCAAATCTGTTTTCTGTGTTTTAACCAATCTTCAGTCCTTGCTAACCCATTACTGGTATACTATGAGCTCCTATCTTGTGCAATAACCTTTTATGTTGCACCATATTCAATGCTTCTGGCAATCCGAATATGTTACATCTGCTGATTCCCCCTTATCAACTCTTGCTATATCTTCAAAGAACACTTGCAAATTTGTCAAACATGATTTCCCTTTCACAAAACCACAATGACTAGTTGTGTTCAGGTTTTCGGAATCGCCTTCTGTTTTTTTCTATAATGGACTGTTGCATTTCCAAATGCTGGATATTAGTTTAACTAGCCAATAGTTTTCTGCTTTCTAATTCCTCCTTTCCTTGAACAGTGGTGTGCCATTAACAGTTATCTAGTCTGTGGGAACTCTGCCAGAATCCAGTGAGTTCTGGAGCATTTTGACCAATTCATCCACTATCTCGGCAACCACTTTCTTTAAAACTCATAGATGCAAGCAGGCCATCAAGCCTTGGTGGCTTATCTGTGTTTAGTCCAGTTAGTTTGTTACATATTTTGTCCCCCATGATAGAGGTTGTTATAAAATCTTTGCTCACATTTACACTGTGCTTATCTGTTATCTTTGTAAGCATGTTGCTAGTGTTCATACATCTGACATAATGGTGATTGACTGCATCAGCCTGGAAATGAACATTCCGAGTGGACTTTAGTGAAGTCAAGAAGTGTTGCTACATAATTGGCATCAGAGGGACTTAGAAGTGTCATTCTCTTCAAGCTACCTCGAACCAATGATGAGGGGTCATCTAGACTTGAAACGTTAACTTGCTTTCTCTCCATGGATGCTTCCTGACCCGCTGTGATCTCCAGCATCTTTTGTTTTCAGTTTGGATTCCAGCATCTGCAGTAATTTCTCCTAGTTTGAAAAAGCAAAATCGTAACGAAGGTAACTTGATGACAACAAGATGCGGATGACTTAGTGACATTGCAGCAACATGGTTAACTCGGGGTCTTGCCAGACACTCATTGGGAGCTGTCAGAGATAGGGCATTAAATTCCTGATTCTGCACCCCACATTCATAGCGTTGTAATTGGTGTCTTGGTATGTAGATTTGTGCCATTATAACATTTGAGCCATGGCCACCTGTTAAAAGAAAATTCCCTGAACGTCAATTTTTCTTCAGCAAATTGAAATTGATTTAATGGGGGCTCCTCTGGATTAGCATTCCTGCTCTTGGCTGCTGTAGGCCATTGTTGGATAGACTTTTAAGAGGCCCTGAAGTTGCTGCTGCAACTTGTCAATATAGCTTACTTGGTATGAATATTGATACCCAGCTAAACCTAAAATTGGTTTACTGCATTAGTAGTCCATTGCTTAACAGATGATTAATACTCAGTGTTGACAATTTAAAATTATAAATGCAAGTTACTCAAGGCCTGTAGAGTAAAGATGTGATTTATACTCCAATGTAATCTATCCATGGGCCTCACACATCAGATCTATGATGCTGTCCATTGCAAAAATTCCATTTTAAATATGTTTACCTTTGGCAAATGGTCAGGAAAGAAATTGACTATTTAATACAGTGCAGATATCTGTTGCTATAGAAACCTGGATTGAAATGTTTGAGATTGATAAATTATTACATTAAGATTAGACAGCATGACTGAAAGCTTTGATGAAGCAAGGTATTTTGAGGAAGCCTTTTTTGAAGGATGGATGGGGAGGTTTAATGTGGTTAATGCAGGCATTGAAGCTCCAGGCAGTAGCTTATTGTTCTGCTACCAGTAGTGAGCAGAGGTGGGTCCGAGGGGCAAAATGTTTAAGAATAGGCATACTGGGGTAGAAAGTGTTTTTTGCAGAGATAGGATTGAGTGAAACCATGAAGAATACGAGGACTAGGATCTTAAATTTGGATTATCGGAAGCAGGAGTGCTATTAACTTTATGAAGCTGGTGTATTGAACATGTGGGCCTTGGTGCAGAGCAATTCATGGACAGCAGAGTTCTTAATAAACTTGAGGTTTGTGAGGTGGGATGCCAGCGAAGATGTGAGTATCATAGCGTGGACAGGTTATTGGGCCTGAAAATTTGTTCACCACATGGGGTGGCACGATGGCTCGGTGGTTAGCATTGCTGCCTCACAGCGCCAGGGACCTGAGTTTGATTCCACCCTCAGGTGACTATGTGGAGTTTGCACACTCTCCCTGTGTCTGCGTGGGTTTCATCAGGGTGCTCCAGTTTCCTCCCACAGTCCAAGATGTGCAGGTTAGGTTGATTGGCCATGGTAACTTGCCCTGTAGTGTCCATGGGTGTGCAGGCAAGGTGGATTAGCAATGGGAAATGTTGGCTTCTGGGGAGAAGATAGGGGGTGGGCCTGGGAGGGATGCTCTTTGGAGGGTTGGTGTGGACTTGATAGCTGAATGGCTGGTTTCCACACTGTAGGGGTTCTGTGTAGTGAGCATCCTGCCTTTACATAGGGCCTTTCACAAGCTCACGACATCCTAAAGCCTTTTTACAGCAAATGATTGTTATTATTACTCTAATGGAAATGCAGCACCTGTTTAATACTCAGAAAGCTCTTAATAATGCCAGACGACCTATTCTAGTGATGTTAGATGAGGAATAGTATTGGCTAGAGCACAAGAGTACATTCCTCTGCAGTGGAGTTGTTCACATCCTCACCTGAGAGGACAAATGGAACATCACTTTCATCAGTGTGGTATTCCCTCTGTACTGCACTGGACTGTCAGCAACGATCTTTGTGCTGGGATGTCTAAAAGGCGGACTTGAACCCATGATTTCTGATGTTAGAGGTGCGTGCACACACGAGCTGATTCTTGATAAGAGAAAGCAAAGGCTAAAATGTTGCAGGTCTGTTCCTCAGAGCTCTATTACTATGAATGGTCTTAGATCTAAAATGTGAACCTGCACCTTTTCTTCATAGACAGTGACTGATACTGAGTGTTTCCAGCATTTCCTGTTTCCTCTTTGAAAATGCGTTGTTATCGTATTTCTGATACAGACAGTTGCCCCTGGCAGTGCAGACCAAATTAGCCATGCTGCTTGAAAGCAAAATACATTACAACAGTATAGCCTTATTAATTTTTTTGAGAAGAACTGTTGAATGCTTCATATGTGCAGTTTCTTTGTCCAGAACTAAAATAAGTAGAAAGACACCCAGGGTTTTATTTACAGTAACAGGACTGTGTCTTAGAACACCTTTAAAGAAAGTGTGAAATGTAGGGTTGACACTAATCATTGTTAGTGATCTGTGAAGCATTAAAATTACACTTTTTAATTTAACATATTGTTTGCACCACAAATTCTGCATCTGACAGCTGCACTTAGAATGTGAGAAAATCTGTCTTCTCTGCGGGAATGAGTTTGTTTCCTGTTAAGACCATGGAAATACTTCAATAAAAAGTTACCCATGAGAAAAAGCAGATATATAAAGGGGAAAATTGCAATTAACTAACTGCTTAATAAGACTAGTTTTAATTTCTTTTACATCTCTACACTTTAGTTGATGTGGAGAGAAAAGTTAGGAAGATATCAGAAGTTGGTGCTAGTCAATTAATATAAACGAGTTGCTGCCAGCACAACAATGATGCCAATCGGGAAATCTATAGTTTCGACCCTTCATGGGCTTCCATTTTTTGTATCCCAAATTTTCCTCTCTCCTTAGTGCTGGTTGTTGAGCAGCATACTGAAGATTAGACTAGTAATGTTTCAGATTTTATATTTTGAGCCCAAACTCTGGGAACCTGTGCGCTGTTTGCTCATAGAGGGCATTGCAGCTAAACTAGATTCTGTCCCCACCCAACAGACCTCTACTCTCCAGCAGGAAGCATGACATCAGACTCTGTTGTCAGTATTTTCACTACACAAACTAGTTAAATACACTGTCAATAACCATTCCTACAGGCACAGTTCATAGCCTCTCCCAACCAGAGAGTTACTTTGACTATGCTGACATGGTGGTTCAGTGGTTAGCACTGCTGCCTCACGGCTCCAAGGACCCGGGTTTGATTCCAGGCACAGGTGACTGGCTGTGTGGAGTTTGTACATTCTCCCCATGTCTGCATGGGTTTTCTTTGTGTGCTGCGGTTTCTTCCTACAGTACAAAGATGTGCAGAGATAGTAAGAACTGCTGATGCTGGAGTCAGAGATAACACAGTGTGGAGCTGGACGAACACAGCAGGCCAGGCTGTTCTTCTGAAAAGGGCCCTGACCTGAAATATCAACTTTCCTGCTCCTCTGATGCTACCTGGCCAGCTGTGTTCCTCTGGCTCCACACTGTGTTACCAAAGATATGGAGGTTAGCTGGATTGGCCATGCTAAATTGCCCTTAGGCTATGTGGATTAGCCATGGGAAATGCAGGGTTACAGGGTTCAGTTTGGGGGAGTGGGTCTGGGTGGAATGCTATTTGGAGACGATGTGGAGTTGATGGGCCAAATGGCCTGCTTCCACATTACAGGGATTTTATGACTGTGCCCTATCCATGTAAATAGACTGAGATCTGGAATCCAACAGCAAACCCTCATCTCTGTTTTGCAAGCTGTTAGACTATATCAGATCTCCCTGCCTGGTCTCCTTGTTTTCAGTAGCGTGCACTGAAAAAGGTTTGGATTGTTCAATAAATTAAACCATTCAATGAAAAGCTCCCGCACCCCCACAATACCAGCTCATCTCTCAAGCAACTGCCATTAGTCCCATCCTTCCTAACGCACACATTGGCCCTTAATGTTGTATTCTGGCACTTTACTAGAGTATTATGGCATCAAGGCACTATATCTTTCAGGAAGCTAAATTACATCACAACATGTAATACTCCAAAAAGGTTTTCAGTCGGTGAGCCATAGAGCCACAGAGTTTTGTAGCACCGAAACAGGGTCTTCGGTCCAACCTGTCCGTGCCATCCAGATATCCTAAACTGATCTAGTCCCATTTGCCAGCATTTGGCCCATATCCCTCTAAACCCTTCCTATTCATGTATCCATCCAAATGCCTTTTAAATGTTGTAATTGTACCCGCCTCCTCCTCTGGCAGTTCATTTAAGATATGTATATGATGGAATTATAATTTAATGATAGATCCCAAAAAATTTATGTATGTATGAGATATTGTATCAAAGTACACAGTGTTGTTAACAAACTGAAAGTCATCTGATTCAATGAGAACCCTCTCTCTGTGGTAAATGTTGCATGGATAAAATATAAAAGAACATATTGCATCACTTAGCAATGCCATCTACAGAATGGCATGTATATACTGAAAGACTTGGTTCTGTACTCCGCTGGAACATAGTAACAGGTATTGACTGATTGGCCCCTTACATCTATTCTGGAATTCAACAAAATTGTGCTGCCCCATAAACTTTTACATACATCCTTTGCCCTATATCCTTTTGCTTAACAAAAGTCTATCAAAATGAATAATTAACCAAGTATTAACTGGTGTTTAAAGAAGCAAGTTTCAAATATCTACCACCATAATGGGTTATAAGTGTCTCCTAACCGCTTTTCTTTTCCCTCCTATTTTTATATTAAAGTGTGTTCTCTATTCCTAGCCTAATCAACCATGAAAATAGTTTTATTTTGACCACATAACAATTTGAATCTTGATCAAATCACCCCTTGTCCTTCTAAATTCCAAGTAATTTAATCCTAAATTGTATAATTTCTCCTTGTAATTTAACCCCTGGTACCCAAGTAGAATTGTGATAAATCCACACAGCATTCTCTCCAAAGCCAGTTTGCCCTCCATACCCAAAACTGAACACAGTATTTATATTCAGGCTTCTTTATAGCTGTAGCAAATCTTGTATCATTTTTTGTTTTAACTCTCCAGATATAAAGGATGGCATTCCATTAAACCTATTGATTAGTTTTTGGAATACTCTGTATATATGGACTCCTAGGTTTCTTTGGAATGTCAGTAATTCTGGCTTTTTACTATTTAAAAGTGTTCTATCTATCCATTCTTAGCTCCCTACTTAATGACCTCACATTTTTTTCAAAATCAATTTGTCACAACTTTGCCCAGCCACTGAATTAAACTCTTACTGATTTTATACTACAAATTACGTGGCTTACAACACAACCTACCTATCAGCTAATTTGGATATATGACTTTCTATCTCCTTGCACAGTTATTAACAAATATACCAAATGGTTATGTCCCTAACCCAGTTCCCTGTGAGAACAGGAGACAGTAGGGACTGCAGATGCTGGAAGCTAGAGTCAATAAATCTGGAGCTGGAAAAGCACAGCAGATCAGACAGCATCCGAGGAGCAGGAAAGACAATGTTTCGGGCCAAAACCCTTCTTCAGGACTGGGGAGGGGGAGGGGGAGGGGATCCCAGAAACAAATGGGGGGGAAGTGGGAGAGGAGGGTAGGTGAGGTGGAGATAGATGGATGCTGGTAGGGGGTTATTATGGTTGGTCAGTGGGAAGATTAGAGCAGATAGGTAAGTAGGATTATGGACAGGTTGGGGGTGGAGAGATTATGAAACTGGTGATGCAGGTGAACAACATCTGTGATTTTGCCTTAGGTTCTTACATCCCAATGGCCTGAGTATTGACTTCACCAGCTGCAAAATCTCTCCTCCCCCAATCCGTCCATCTTCTTACTGTCCCATTACTCCACCCTTCCCACTGACTAATCACAATATCCCCCTACCTGCATCCACCTATCTCTATCTCACTGAACCTCTCCCCAGCCCCACCCTGCTCCCTCTATTTACTTCTGGGCTCCCCTACCCCTCCTCAGTCCTGACAAAGGGTTTTGCCCCAAAACATTGACTTTCCTGCTCCTCGGATGCTGTCTGACCTGCTGTGCATTTCCAGCTCCATACTTATTGACTCCATGTGAGAACAATTAGTTATAACCTGGCAATTAGAATATCTGTCCATTATCTCAACTCTATTTTGCTTACAGCTAATTTCCTAACCTGGTCAGTAATTTGCCTTTGATTCCATGGACTTCATTATATGAAGTAGTCTATTGAATGCATTCTGCAAGCCCATATAACATCCATAGATATCTCCTCTCCACCACCCTAATCAGGTTTGTCAGGCATCACCTATCCTTTATAAATGCATGATGGCTATCTCTGATCAGCTGAAGTGTCCAAGTTGTTCAGTTACTTTATCCTTTATTATAGATTCTAGTAATTTCTCTCCTTCAAATTCTCCCTCTCACTTTAAATGGTGAATGATTGCAGTTTTCCAACCTAGAGGAATGCTTATCTGAAAGGAAACATCAGTAAAATAGGCAGAATGTGATTCAGTTGTCCGACTGGTCTTGCCTGTGTCAAAACAGAAGACAGGTTTAACCAGTACGTTCATTTCTAAGTGTCTTTTTTTTGTAACTGGATCTTTCCCTTAGGTACTGAATTGATAAAATTCTGATTGTCTATTTCGCACAGACTGTTCGTCCAGCCATTCCTTCAGCACATCAGAAATGCTGAAGCCATCAGTACCCATTAGATATCTGTCACTGATGGCATTCCCCAACCTAAGCATATTCTCTGTCTCAACCCAAGCAGTTTGCAACTCCAGTCTTGTTTATCTTATGCATTGAGGAGACTGCTTTCTTCCACCACGCAAAACATTACCCACCTCAATCCCTATCTTACTTAATCTGCCACTGAAACCCCAGTACACCTTTTCATCAATAAATTGTTCAGGTATTATCTTTGTAGGCCTTACAACATCGCCTGAAACTTGTACAAAATTCAGACAGTTGCTATATCGTATTTTTCACCAGTTCTTCTCCAGTGGTAGCTTGGGTCCTTGCTGATCTCCATTCTCCATTGCTGAAAGTTTAAAATGTATCCTTGGTCCGAAATTCAACTTTGAATTCATAATCTCTTCCAGTCTTTTATGTCATTCATGTGCTACCCTCTCTCCCTCTCCCACAGACTGTCCATTATTTGTATGCTTCACTCTTTTGTCCCTCCATTGACGGAGTCTAGCATTCACTCTCTTGATAACTATTTGTCTGAATGCCTACTTTACTGTATCTGTCCTTCCTATTTTAAAAACTCCTAGCCAAACTTTTAATGTTAATTTTTCATGTGGCCATTGTGAAATGTTGCTACATAATTGCATGCATTTCAGTTATCAATACTTATTAAAAACTGTATCAACTATGACTACTGTCTTCCTCAAAATATTGAAAGCTGAAAAGTATTTTCCCCTGTGCTACCAAATACAAAATTGACGCAAGAAGAGTCGGCTAAAATTTAGCTCACTTTCTCTGCTGAGTTAATGCTAATACAAGTAAGACACAGACTTTTCATTCTCCATCCTTTGAAGATATAATGAAACAAGATGACATTAGGGAATGGTATCTCTCATGATTAAATTAAATGAGCAGCCATTCGCAGATTGTCAATTATCTAGGATATTTGGCCACGCAAGCACAGATGCCATTTGCTGAAAAGTTCAAAGTTATCCCTCAGTCTCTCTCTATCCAATGTCAAACTGACCAAATTAAATAGATAGGAATGGCTTGATTCATTGATCTTGTCACAGGCCTTGAATGACCTATTTGATAGGTCCCCGTTCAGCCTAATACCAAAAATGAAATCACAGAGTGAGTTGAAACAATGCATGCTTCTGCCTGTGTCACAGTGCCTGAATTAGCCAGATTGTAATTCTTTTATTTAAAAATGCAATATTTTATAAATTGTGTTGTCACAAACTTCTCCTCCCCACCATCTCAAACCTGGAAGCTAACTGTAGCTACACAAATCTGATGGAAGTCAGTGAACTTAGCGTAAACTGCATATCAAATCTGCAGTGTTCTGCTCTCTTTGGTTTCGCATGACATAATGTGATGTATTTACTGATTTAGTTATTGAGGGAACTACACTTTCATTTGATATTCAGCAATGAATTTATTTTGACAATGCAATAAGAAAAAAGAACATGAATTTATGTAGACAAACTGCAATTTACAAGAGCATTTATTGGACGATTTGTAGAATGCCTCTCTCCATGGTAGCATCACATCATAGTATTTTTCCTTTAAGTATATAATTGGTTTATAGAAAATCTTCATGTACCAAATTGTCGCAACAATATAAATAAGTCAAGTAATCATAATTCATGACATAGTTAGGGATAATCGTTAAAACAAAATAAAAAATGAAAGATTAGCACAATTATGATCATTTTAGCATGCAAATGATTGCAGAACTCCTTAATTGACAGCATAGAAATTATGCTGTTCAGCACCCTGCGTTTTGTTAATGTTCATTGGTCATATTTGGAATTCATTCAGTTTTCAATCATTTACATACCATGTATAAATTTGAATAGGGAATTTGGTTTCCATGTTGCAGAGTTAATAGACTACTGAGAATATTAAACTATCAATACCACTGTATTCTCGTTACAGCTGTAGACTTTAAAATATTTGCTCTTGGAACTTGTTGATATCCTATGGCAATGAACAATCAGGATCAAGCTTAAAACAACAACTTTAATTTATGTAGCACTCTGAACATAGTAAAATATCACAGTGTTACCAAACAAAATTCGGCTCAGGAAGATATCCAAACAGATAACCAAAAATTTGTTGGAAAGTAGCCTTTAATGAGCATCTTAAAGGAGGATAGAGAGGTTAAGAGAGGCAAAGAGATCTAGGAAGGAAATTAGCTTAGAGCCTAGGTAAGTGAAGGTAGTGATGAAATGATTTAAATGTACGAGAGGTGATAAGGCAAGGGATATAGTGACCTGTAGATTGTAGAATTTGATGTTCAAGAGATAGATACGGAATAAATTGTGAAGGGTTTTGCAACGAAGGATACGATTTTTAATATACTCTAGCTAAACATTGTAAATTGTAAAATATTACTGTAGGTGTATTAATTTTTTTGTTTTTTTTACATTTGTCCTGCTGCAGTATTTCACTGGGTACTGCGTGATTCTATTTGCACTGTCATTATTTGTGCCCCTTTTGCGAGCATCACCTTTTTAATGAACAGAAGTGACCAACACGAGCTCAGTGTCCTACTCATGGATGATGCTGGTCAGCACACACTATGCAAGCAACTGTTGTGAAGTTTGGTATCAGGGTGGCTAATCAGACATTGGAGACGCTATCTGACTTTGGTTCACTCGCTTAATGCCCCCATTCAGCATAAATGCAATGAGGCTCACGCTGACTTGTGACTGATAAGACCATGGAGACTGACATCATCTCATTGCCATCTGCTAGGGATTCAGACACAGCCCACACCTTCACCTAAATAAAATCCCTGTTCAATGCAAAATTAGACCTTCTTTGGCAGTTGTATCAATTCATTTATTTGTTGGCATACAGTTCTCCCATTAGAGGAAAGGATTTATGTTTATAATATATGGTTTATTTTGAATTATTTTGTTTAATATAGACAAAAGAAATTTGTAAATACATTGCAACATTTGCATAAAAATGGAGACAGCTAATTAGCTGCGGCATCCTGATGGCTGGGACACCATTGACAATCAGTGCCCCTTTCTCATGGTGAATAAAATGGAGCTCCTTTTATCAAATCTATTTCTTGCATCCTAGAGGCAAGATGAAAAACGTCAGCTTCTTGTCTACCTTTTAGCAATGTTTAAGTTCAGTATTGCTACACTTTTCTTTAGTTTTGAGGAAGGAGCTGGTGAAAAGCTCTCTAATTTTGGTGAGTAACATAAGAGAGAAGCAATTGCCCACTCTGATGATTGGATCCACGCATTGATATTAATGGTGTGGCTGGTGGAGTAGTAAGGGTTTGATAATCAGTGTGTTCCTACTCCTCACAGCTGTAACATCAGCAATGGCCATCTCCAACAGGAAAAAAACATCTACCCATATTCAACGACATTATCATTGCTGAATGTCCTACCATTAATATCTTGGGAGTTATTATTGCTCAGAAGCCAAATTGAACTATCCATACATAGAATAGGTCAGAGGCTGCAAATTCCAAAGTGAGTAACGCACTGCCTGACTACCACATGCAAAACACAAGACAAGAGTGTAATGGAATCCTCCTCACTAGCCTGGATGATTGTAGCTCATGTAACTATCAAGAAGAATTCCAGGACAATGTAGTCCACTTGTATGGTAGAGCATTCACCACCTTAAACAATTATTCTCTCTAGCACTAGCGTACAGTGGCAGCATATCTATAGGATGCAGCATGTGAAGTTTCTTATTGCCACACTTTGACCTGCACAACTTAGAAGAACAGTGGCAGCAGTTGCATTGGAATGTCACCAGCTGCAAGTTCTCCTGCAGGACATGCATCATCTCGACTTGGAATTCTGTTACTGTTTTATGGACCAGACTAAAACCCCTCAAAACATGTCAAGGACAGAGCATGGACCCTAACTCTTTCTTATTTTAAAGGGAAGTGCAAGGCGTCGCAATCAATTGCAATTCAATTGGTCAAGCTATCAGACTTGAAGCACACTTTATTTGTACACTATAGTTAAAATACAGACAAAATGAAAGAAAAGAATTGGCTTAACAGTAATTCTATAGTAATACTTACAAAAAACTACTCATTGACCGTTACATTATAGTAACATCCCATAAGCACACTCTTGGCAAAGGTAAATTCAGTAAAATAGGTTGTCTTACATGCAATTCCAGCAGCAAGAAGAGAACCCCAGCGGTTAACTGTAACAGAGTGAGGAATAAGAACTTCCATATGCAGTTTCAAGACCTCAGCAACTGCTACTGATAGCTAAAACTAAAAGTCCTGATTCTGTGGGAGCTTGATCCACATTCCTGCTGCTTCTATTGTTCCAGCTTTAAAAAAAACCCAAGGCCGCACAAGCTGCTTACTTTAACAGCTTTGAGCAGTCCACTTGCTACTTCTGTCTCAACCTTTCTTCAGAAAACAAATTCAGGACAAAATATACCTCTTAAAGCCATAGTATCATCAAAATTGTACCACCCCTTGGTCAAACTGCAGAATTAGGTTGTTTTTCAATAGTTAATAATTTTGGCATGACTAAGCAAAGGTCATCAAAGTATGTTTATTTGTGGTTAGTTGTGAAAAGCCTAATGGTTAAATCAAAAGTTGGTTTTATAGCTGTTTTATGGCTCAGACTAATGTAAACTTAGGCTCCCATATGTAAAAATGTTTTTGAAGTGGACGCAACTTTTGTTCAAAGACACAGCTATGTTCTAAAACGATTCAGTTTTGTAATTGAAAATATGCATCGCCTCTGTGTATTAATTTGTGTGGTATTATTGAAAATTAATTTGTCTTCTGCACTAGCAGGTTTTGTGGAGTCACAGTTCTCATTCTTAAAGGATATTGATAGACTTTGGAGAATTCTTAAACTCATCATTTGGGATATATAGAGGAATGATACTACATATTCTACGCAGATTAATCAATTGTTGTCAGTGTCACCTTATCTTGGGAAAGATCTGCAGCATCATTAAGCTAAGCAATTCAAGCTGTTATAAAGGGGAGAATCTTATAAAATGACTGATATATGAACAAATGATCCAGGAAACAATAGGAAATGATATCACTGATAGGACATTGATTTCTTTAAAAGTGTTCAGGAATAAGGCAGACATTGTTTAGCCAAATATTATTTGAACTGTTTATGCAGATATTTCCCCAATTAACCAGTTCAGAGATATTATTACACACCTCTGGAGCAGGTAGGACCTGAACCCAGGTCCCCCTGGCTGAGGAGTAGGGACAGTACCACTGCAGTACAAAGGCTTTCAAACAGTTTATACTCTGAATGGTAAATTAGATTTCAGCACATGTTTGACCATGCAAGCATAGGGGCTAGTAAGTGTTATTAAGGCTTGAGTTTTAGTGGTTTGATCGATAAGGAAGATTGAAAAAAGAGGAAGAACTTCAGTGAACAGACAAGAGACTAGTAACTGGTCAAATCACAAACTCCCAGCATGGATAGACTGAAAATCACTGCCTCATTAAGTATCAGCTCTTTTGTACTTGTGATAAACATTACAAATTCTATAAAACCTTTGAAAATGTGCCTGGAATGGGACTTCTATCTCATCAAGATGAATAAGCATTTAGATTGATTCTTTAAAAACTCAGTCTATAATTGAGATAACAAGACGTGGGGCTGCATGAACACAACAGGCCAAGCAGCATCATAGGAGCAGGAAAACTTGACGTTTCGGACCT
>JAHRHZ010000091.1:5556537-5586046 GCA_024137785.1 Ginglymostoma cirratum | reverse complement strand
TTCATCAGAAAAATGTTTTTCTGATGAAGGGTCTAGGCCCGAAACGTCAAGTTTTCCTGCTCCTATGATGCTGCTTGGCCTGCTGTGTTCATCCAGCCCCACGCCTTGTTATCTCGGATTCTCCAGCATCTGCAGTACCTTTTATCTCAGTCTATAATTGATGTCGGTCTTACAATTAACTTGTACCCTATATTCTGACAAAACTCTCTCCTTAACAGGAGCTATCCGTTCGTAAGTTCCATAGAAGAAACCCAGAAATGGTGCAAATGGCTCTTAAACTCTTACTCCAAAATTTCAACGAAGCTTATGGATATGTTAAAGGACTGTTAGGATATGTTAGGACTGCATTCTGGCATGCGAGATGGTTTTGATCTAATCTGTTCCAGAACTTCTGAAGACCGATTAATCCAAAAAAGGAACAAACAGGTTACTGCTTTTAATCACGTGGATCACACCGTTCAAACATAAACAGCATAGAAGATACTTAGTTCAAGAACGTATTTATCAGGAAACCACAATAAAAATATTACAATTGTACAATTATACAATGCAGAGGAGGCCATTCACGACAGAGCTCTCTTTGATATCTCCACCCAATTAATACCACACCCCTGCACTTTTTTCATAGCCCTGTAATTATTTTCTTTCAACGATTATATTCAATTCTCTTCTTGTTTATGTCACTGTTGAATCTGCTTCCACCACCCTTGCAGGCAATCCCTTTCACAACTTAATGCATTTTTTAAAAAAAGTTTCCCAATGGTGCCTCTGGTACTTTAGCCAATCACCTGAAACAGTGTTGTCTTGTCACTGCATTTTCTGTTACTGAAAACAGTTTATTTTTTATTTACTCTGTCAAAACTGTTTTATGTTTTTGAACACCTCTATCAAATATCCTCTCAACTTTCCTCTAAGGAGAACAGTTCCTGCTTCTCAACATGACTGAAGTCCCTGAAGCCTGGAACCTCTGTTGTAAATCTCCAGAGTACCTGCTCCAAGGCCTTAGTGCCCTTTCCTGAAGTGAGATGACTACAATTTAACACAACACTTCAGCTGTGGTCTAAGTAGTATTTCACGTAGATCTAGCCTGACTTCTGTGCTCTTACAGTCTACTCCTCCAGTAATAAATCCACTGATTCTGAATGTTCTTAAACAACCTCCACAACTTGCACTGACACTTTCAAAAATTTGTGCACAGCATCCTCGGGTCTTTCTGTCACTTTACTTCCCTTAAACTTGTACTTTTTGGCTTATTTTGACTCTCTTCATTCTTCTGATCAGTTGTGATTGATTGATTTATTGTTGCCACAAGTACCCAGATGCAGTGAAAAGTGTTGTGTGCTCTATAGGCAGAACGTACCATACAAAGTGCATCAGGGTAGCAGAACAGAGTGCAGAATAGTGTAACAGCCACAGAGAAGGTGCAAAGAGAGAGATCAGAATTAATAGTTGAGAGATCTGTTGAAGAGTCTGATAACGGTGGGGAGGAAGCTTTTCTTGAATCTGTTGGTACATGTATTCAAATGTTTATATATTCTGCCCCGTTGAAAGGTTGGAAGAGCGTATAACTCGGGTGGGAGGAGTGTTTGATTATGTTGGTTGCTTTCCTGAGGCAGCGGGAAATATAAATAGAGTTTGATGGAAGGCTGGTTTGTGTGATGGACTGGCCTGTGTTCACTACTCTCTGTAGTTTCTTGTTGTCTTGGGCAAAGCAGTTGGCATACTGTGCTGTGATGCATTCAGGTAGGATGCTTTCTATAGTGTATCTATAAAAACTGGTAAGAATCCTTGTGGACAAGCCAAAGTTCCTTTGCCTCTTGAGGAAGTAGAGAGGTTGCTGTGCTTTCTTGACCATTGTGTCGACGTGGGTGGACCAGGACAGATCGTTGGTGATCATCACTCCCATGAACTTGACACTATCACCCATCTCCACCTCAGCACCATTGATACAGACAGGGGCATGCCCTCCACTCCACTTCCCAAAGTCAATAACCAGCTTTTTCATTTTGCTGACATTGATGGAGAGATTGTTGTCTTTACACCATGCCACTAAGCACTCCGTCTTTTTCCTGTAGTCTGTCTCGTCATTGTTTGAGATCCAACCTACAGTGATGGTGTCGTCAGCAAACACTCTACATTTCATTTCTTCTACGTGTGTCTACTCCCTTCACATATCTATCCATATTTTCTTAAAATCTGTTTATGATCATCCAAATGTTTTTGTGCTTCTCTGTGTTTTGTATCATCCCTAAACTTTGAAATTATGCCGTCTATACCAAACACGGCTCATTTATATGTATCAAAAGGAAAAGTGATTGGACTATTTACCTGTAAACTCCTGCATAATTACTTAGCAAACATTCGCTGTCTGTCTTTCTCTCACCCGAACTACCAGCCATTCTATATTGCTGTCTATTTTCTATTCCTGACTCGGTTTTGTAATCATGCTGCCATTCTCTCTTTATTCCTATCAGCTTCACTTTTACTTCAAGTATACTATTTAGCTCCAAGCAAATGGCTCTTGAGTGGCCATATCCACATCATTTGTCAAATTCAATTTGGCTTTAACAACTAGTAGCAACTAATTTTATCTCAAATTACTGGGCTGAATCTTACCAGAAATTTGCTAAGTGTCAGTTATTTTGAGTTTCACGAAGGGTTTCTGCCCCCAAGTTCTAGTGAGCGTTCGCATGCATGTCAACCCAAACTTGCCTTATGAACTATGAGCTGTGCCCTTATGGTGCCCCATTTAACCAAAGCTAATCCAATCTCCCACTCACCCTATCCCAGCAGGTGGAAGAATAGGAGCATGCATTTTAGTGAGACGAGATTAAGTAATAGTAAAGTGATTGGTGATTCAGTGGTAGAATTCTCACCTGCCACGCAAGAGGCCCTGGTTCAATTCCTGG
The DNA here is from genome assembly GCA_024137785.1 of Ginglymostoma cirratum. NCBI lineage: Eukaryota > Metazoa > Chordata > Chondrichthyes > Orectolobiformes > Ginglymostomatidae > Ginglymostoma > Ginglymostoma cirratum. The sequence continues at coordinate 5,583,137 of JAHRHZ010000091.1, read as the reverse complement.
CCAATGCATGACCCTCCTTTCCTTCCAAATGGCCATACTGTTTCTCAGGTGGCGCAGTAGTTAGCACTGCTGCCTCACAGCGCCAGGGACCCAGGTTTGATTCCAGCTTTGGGTGACTGTCCGTGTGGGTTTCTGCCCAGTGCTCTGGTTTCCTTCCACAGTCCAAACATGTGCAGGTTAGATGGATTGGCCATGCTAAAAGAATGCCTTATAATGTCCAGGGATGTGTGGGTTAGTCTTGGCAAACACTGGGATGGGGTGGGGTGTTGGGTCTGGGTGGAATGCTATACAGAAGGTCAGTGCAGACTCAATGGACCATATGGCCTCTTTCTGCACTGCACGGTTTCTATGATAGTAAGCAATAATCCACATTAATGGGCCTCTCACCCTTTACTAGCAAGAATCTTGTCTTGACATCCAGTTGTTGGTTGGGAAGCATGACTTTTCACTCTCTATGTCAAGAATGGCCTTGCTCAACTTCTCACCCAATTTCTCCAAATTGCTCACATTGTTCAGGGCCTGGGAAGATTCTGCCCGTATTCTCTATAGTCTTCCATCCAGTTGTCTGGCCTGTGGTTATTAGGTTTATCCCTAAAAAAAAATTCAGATTTGCTGTCCTCCAATCCCTTGGCACCACCCCTTCTCTAAGGAAGACTGGAAAACAGTTGACTTATTATTGTCCTACCAGACTGCCAAATTTTTTAAAAAAGTATATAAATTCTCTATCCAAATATCTTGCTTACTAAATTCTACTTCCCTGATTTTGGCAATCAGGCTAATTTCATCTCTCAAGTAAGAAGTTGGAGGCTGTGAGAATCATCAGCTCCATTGTTCATTGCCAGGTTCAAAGAAAATCATAACAGCTCTTTTGAACCCCAATCAGCTTGCCAGGCTCCTGAAATTGCAGCTATGTTATAAAGGTTATCCATTTTTGTGCATTAACCTCAGTTTCTAATCCAACTAAAATAGTTGCTTTTAATACAGAATTTGTGCTTACTTCAGCTGCATGTGTACTAAAATCGGAGCGATACAGAGAAGATTTACATGGGCCTGCACAAGGATGGCACACAAATTTGTGAAGTGTTCTGTGGTGATTGCAATGAGGTCGGCCAGGTGGACCTTGTAGAATCTGAGTTCCCTGATTGAGGCTGTTGATCTGCTTCGGTCAGGGAGCCCTGGCTGACGTAAAAACAAGAGTATCAGAGATTCTGCTCACTCTGAGAGCTTGCTATGAGAAGCAGTGTCAAGTCCAATGCGTGTGTAAATAAAAGATGACTTGGTGACAGGATACCAGCCTCTGTGGGGTTATTTCATGTTCTATGAAGGCCCCACTTGTGGTGCCGTGATAGGGTCCCTGCCCCAGGACCAGGAGGCCTGGGTTCAAGTCCCATCTACTCCAGAGGTGTGTAATAACATCTCTGAACAGGTTGATTAGAAAAATAGGTTAAATAACAAAATCAGTTTGATCTTTATATAGAAATATAAGTTCTTGATTGAAATCGTTCAGGGTTGAGGAGGGATGTAGTGTTGAGGCAGCAAATAGATCAGCCATAATCTCATCAAATGGTAGAACAAGCTGAAAGGGTTGAATGGCTTGTTCCTAATCTGTATTCTCATATATATAACACTTTTAGCTGTGTGTATGTGTGTGTTCAATGTTTTTAATGCTAACCTATTGTATATAGTTGTAATATGAATAGGCAATGGAATATACTGTATCTTTGCCACATTTCCTATGCTTTCTATTGTTCCTAATTGTCTAACAAAGCACAAAATTGCCTAGGAGATATTTATTTACATTTGTAACTGTCAGCAGTGAGGCCATAGGTTTAGATGTCTGTTTACTTTAAATGAGTGACCCATTTAAAGTAAAAACAGAAAATGCTGGAAATACTCAGCATCCCTGAAGAGACAAATTAACTTCTTTAGTGGAGTTAACATTAACAAGTCAACTGTCATTTTAGATTTTCTGGGTCTGCAATATTTTTGCTTTGGCTTTGATTTTGCTTAAATCTTGAGAAAAGGCATAGGAGAACAACTGATTATTGTTACAACTGATAACTAATCAGTTCACCCATGTAGGTATGGCAGCCCAATTCTGTGAGCGCATTATTCCAGCTTTGAAGCACACTCACTGACTCTGTTGTGCAAAAAGCCTAATATTTTCCATTTATTTAATTAGAATGACTGAACAATAAAGAGGTTCTCTGCAACTGTAGCTTCCTACTAGGAGAATAGGATCCAGAATAGACTCTATGTACATGCAACATATTTAAACGCTATTAGCTCTAAACAGCCGTATGCAACTTGGATTTACTCAACTATTATCCGTGTGATCAGTTTTAAAAATGTCTGCAGATAATTGGATAATTTAAAATGGTTCTAATTAAGATTTAAATGACAAAATCCTTCCCTGGACCCCTGTGCCAAGTTCATTCTTTATTACCATCTAATGAGAGTATTTATTATTTTCGTGTTTAGAGCCATCTCGCTTATTTTAATCTCAAATTTAATTATTTTCAACCAACTCCAGCTTAGGCTACAGGTTGTTTAATGAGATCCTCAGCCATATACTGCAATTAAAGTCTCTGTGTCTTAAATCTTTTTTTCCAGGATCTATGTCATGTAAATGCCACAATGTGCTGCCCCATCCACCCCCACAAGTCCCCGTAGCTTTAAGTATAGCAAGCGAGAGTCTATCTCGAATCTGAGACCTTATCCCTATATTTGCAATAATTGACTGTAACCTTGTTTCAAACAATATCTCGGTGTATGTTGGTGCAACTCCTTCATAATTTTCACTAATTTAGTAAGATTATTTCTTATTTATGGATAAGCTGTCCAAGAAAGGGAGGACTGTTCCAGCCACACTCATTCATTCAAGGGAGGTCTTGTAATGTGGCCATTCTGCCTTCTTGTGATCCATAGATAGGAGAATAGGGATGATTGAGAATCACTGGCTTCTATTATTAATTTCTCTCTTCTTTGATATATTTTCTAATCAGCATGTTCAGTTTTGTTATTTCACACCTCTAGAGTAGTCGGGACTCGAACCATGACTTCCTTTCTGAAAGGCAGGGACACTACCGTATCACAAGAGCCTTTGTTGATTTTTTTCTTTATTATTCTTTTTCTTTCCTAGCCAGACATGTTCTCACATACAACTGACCTTCCCACCATCAAAATCACCAAGACTTTTTCTTTCATTTTTGTTTTAAGCTACTAACCACCACCAGTAAAAACACCTGTGTAAACAATAAAATATGTACTTGCAAAGACGATCACGGGCAATGCACATTGATTGATTTCTTTGTTTTATTTCTTTCTAAGTATAAGTACTTAATACTTTCCCTTGGTCAGTTTGTGTCACCTACAGAGAATCAACAGGAACCACAAAAGGGAGTGTAATGAATATCTCAGTTTGTCCCATAATTTGGGGAGGTTTCTTGTAATCTATGAACAGTATAAACTGATGGAATAATATTCTTCACACAGTCATTAGTTCCTGCTTGTGAGCAGTAGATTGAAAATATGAGGCAAGTGGGAATTTAGGTGGTAATCTTTTCTTTAGATTGTTCAAGGGTTATGGAAAGAAGGCAGGAGAATGGTGTTGAGAAACATGTCAGGCATGATCAAATGGACGAGCTGAATTAATGAGCTGAATGGTCTAATTCTGCTCCTATACTTTATGGTTTCATGACAATTAAGCTGTTTTCTTATTGGCGTTCTTCCTTTTAAATAAGGAATAGACAAATTTTCAGGATATGTGCATCACCAGGAAGGCCAGCATTTATTATCTATCCCTTACTGACTTTGAGGAGGTGGGTGACCTGCCTTTTTAAACCACTGAAGTTCCACACGGTGAATGTACTCCCACTGTAATGTTGGGTAGAGATTTTCAGGATCCCAGAGGAAGTTAATAAATGGCAATACACACACAAAGTCAGGTTCATAAATCATGAATCTACTATCAATGTTTTTCTTGATATTTCAGATTGTGCGTTGGAAGGTGCCACTGAATAAATTACTTACACAATTGGTGTATGCAGTCATGATGTAAATTCAAATGGAGGAAAATTAATGCACAAGTTCCCTCAGAAAACCCTTCATTGAGAACACCCTGTATGTTTGTTACTATTCTCACACGTAAGATTCTTTATTTGTGCATCCCATCTCATTAAGAGCAGTGTTTCAGTCTGAAAATAGTTCAAAAGAGAAAATACATTTTATAAAAACATACAATTATTGTAAACTTGCCTTCTTCAATTCTTCAAATTTTTTTTAATCGTCGAAATTTCAGGTGAATCCCGAAAGCGCAATTTTTAAAGAAGTGTTTGGTCAAACTGACTACTCACTGGTATAGCCAGACTTTCTGTTTCCAAGTTCCAGCATCCCTCTTATATGCTTTAAGTATGATTATCACACATCTAACATAATATTTTGAAATTCTTCCCTTTACCATATGTTCCATTGAAACCTATGCAAAAATTTCCTGTGCAAATTCCAGAGGTAAAATCTCCATATATACCTGTAAACTTACCTGTAACTATGAGGTTTAATACCACTAGATGGCCCTGTATTACCTGATTTTTTTTTCTTCACAAAATCAGAGAAAACTTTTTGAATTTTTTTCTAATACTATTTTTCTCCCTCAATAACTGAAATTTCTAATGGCCAAAACGAGGTTTTGACCAAAGCAAATTACATACAATTTGCAATAAAGTCACATCATTCCACAATTGATAATCTATATTTTACAATACCTTTACATTTTCATTTCAAGACCTCAACCAGGCTGAAAAGCTTGAACATGATTTACTCTACAACAGCTGAAAGATAACTTTTAGCTACATCTGCGCATTCTCAACATATGAATTTAGCAACATGTTTCAACACAGTAATTTGCACGACAACAGATCTTGAATGCTGCAAGTGTAGCGTCCTCACCTTGTGAGGATTTGAGGGCTTTATTACTTGTATCGAAAGCCTTTGATTGAATTTTCAAGGCTTTTATTTCAGGCAAGAGTTGATGTTTGCATAAATGTATTAACAGTTGTACTTCCCATGAGGAATTTTCAGAGACAAATGATACTTGTGAGAGTCAGCATCTGGATTACAAGTCCTTGAATGGATTGTCACCTCTTATTGAGCAGAAAAAACAGGAGCTGACTATGAACTTTGAAGCCTGCAAGATAAAGTAGGCTTAGCTGTGTGTAGAATGTTCAGAAGCCAATACTATGGACAGTCTTCTGGCTTCAGAAACAACATTGCTGTAAGTGGTGCCTTCTAATTGAAGAGTTTGCAAAGGTGAATGATTGAGAATTCATTAAAATTATATCATATATGTCAAACCAGTGATGATGCCAATTCTCCAACTGGAAATATCTGTTCTGCTCAGCTATGACTCAGTTGATAGCATTCTTGTCTTCAAGTCACAAATTTCTGAAGGGAAAGTCGTACAGCACTCAAAACATTAACTCTGTTTCTCTCAATAGATGTGCTATACCTGTTGAGTTTCTCCAGCAATTTTTTTGTGTTGTTTCTGACTTGCAAGGTCTGGTTTCAAGTCCCACTTCAGGGCTGGAGCTCAAAAATTAATGCTGACACCCCACTGTGGTACTGAGGGAGTGCTGCACTGGTGGAGGCTCTACAATTTCAAAACGATTTTAAATTCTGGCCCCACCTGGCTATAAAAATGGCAATTTAAAAAGGCATTATTTTGAAGAGGAATTATCCTTATGTTTATCCCTTATTCAACACTACAAAATAAAAATGAATGTCTGATCATTGTCACATTGCTGTTAGTTGAACTTTACTTCATGCAAATGAGCGGTTTGGTTGTCTGCATTTCAGTAGTGGCTACACTTCAGAAAAATGTAAGAGAAAAGAGTAGTGGGTCATTTGACCACTATCTAATGTGATGGAAAATGACTCATTTCTCCTGACTCTCCATTTCCTGTTGTTTAACCAATCCTCTGTCCAAGCTATTACCATCAACTCCTCCTTAATTTATGTAGCTTTGGTGTGTTGTTACATCACTGTGACTAGATTATGTAGTAATATTTTATGTGGCAATGTATTGGATGCCTTTTAGAAATCCAAATATAGTACGTTTAGAGGTTTATTTTTACTCACCCTATTTATTACATTGGAAGAATTGTAAGAAATTTGTTAAACAATATTTTCCTTTTATAAAATCATGTTTGATTGTATTATGATTCTGTAAATGTCCTATTACCTCCTTAACAATAGCTTCAACTTTAAATCACTTTGAAATGATCAGTCGTCAAGAAAGTGAAAAATAAGTGCATTTCTTTTTCTCTAAATTCATTGTTGAAATATGGACTAAACTACAAGATTGTGGGGGAAAAGTGAACAAGTAACCTTGAAACAAGTTCTGCATGATTTCCATACAAATCTGAAAGACCAAAGGCTCATCAGTTCCTATCAAGTATTCTCTATGTACTGGACACCTGTGGTGGTCAAAATCCATAAAAACTGGTACCCTCAGGCAAACTGAGTGTTGGTGAGACCATTAAATTGCAAACGTAAAATCATTGATCACTTCCAGTTACAGTTGTGGATATAATTATTGGAGAACAAATATATGGAGATTGGGAAACATTTCACCGTCACACGAATGAAACTTAACCTTGACCACACAGGCTTCTTACTAATTTATTTCCAAACAACAACAAGCAAGGCACATGCATGCATCAGATGTAATACTTTCTGCTCATGTTATTTTGAATGAAAGAGTGCAACTGTATTTTCAGTGAACAAATATCTTCTGGTATCTGCCCTTCCCCAGATCAAGTACAGACAGGCCATAAATGCTGGACTTTCTAGCAGCATTCGCATTCTGTAAAAGAATTAATAAAAGGACAGAGTAAAATTCATGATGTCGCAGTTGATGAACACATTGGGTTGTATAGTTGGCCTGCTGCTGCAACATAGTGTGTAGCCTGGGCTCTGTGATTCGTGGTGATACTGAAGGGGTTATCTCCAGCCTTCCATCCAGAGCCTGGAAACATCTATAAGGCATGGGTCTAAGTGTAATGAGACACCTTCCGCTTGACGGGAGAAGTGTGGCTCCAACAATGTTCAAGAAGCTCTACACCATCCATGACAAAGCAGTCTACTTGATCGACATCCCATTCTATCACATTAAAGGTCCACTCACTTCTTACATAGTGTAAACAGTGTGTGTCATCTACAAAATGCAATGCAACACACCAAGGCTCATTTGACAGCAACTTCCATACCTCCAACCTCTTCCATCTAGAATATGGCCAGCTGATACATGAGATCACCATTATCTACAAGTTCCCCTCCAAGTCATACATCAATTTGGTTTATAAATATACCACCATTTCTTCAGTATCACTGGATACAAATCCTGGAAGTCCCTAACTAACCCATCATCAACTGCAGTAGTTCAAGGAGGCTGCTCTTCACCACCTTCTGAAGGACGGACAATAAATGCCAGTCCGATTGTCAATAACATGCACTTCCTATGAACAAACAAAACAAACCCACATCTATCATTCGTAAATTTGTGTACTTTTAAGGAACAATCAGGGATATTGAAGAGACAACTGATAAATAAAACTCATCTTTTATGTTCAAATATAAAATTGATTTATCTGTCTATTGAATTAAGCAATGCAAATAAGACAGTAAAGTGGGAATTCAGCACTGAAGAAAAATTGAGTGGTCTGATAATTTGAATTGATTAATCCTGAGGCCAGACTTGGGCTCAAAATGTCTTTTGCCAGGTCACAATTTTAAAGTAACCAGGTATCAACAACCAAGTGAAGGAGACAAAGTCAGGTCTAATTGCCATGTGGTATTGAGTTTAGATATTGCTCTTCCAGAAGAATGTAAATTTGTTTTGTCCTTATTTAAGGCATTAGATTTATCCAAGGACAATAGCTGACATTGATCTGCTTTCTAAAATACAGTAGGGACATAATATGTTAGCATCAGTCATTCCAGTGTAAAATATGTGTTGTTTTCCTTTCTTTTAAGTTCCCATCACTGTATGATGTGTGATAGCTGTTGACTTTTCTGACGGCTCATTAGTGAGAAGTTTACTGATTATTGGTGCTTTGTTTCTGTTTGTTACTCATCCAGTCAATTAATAAACACTTGAGTCGTTATTGAAATTTTGATATTTAAAATGGCATCTAACCTAATGATTATTCGAAGTGCTCACAATGAGATATGCTGTGCTGTAATAACTGTATAATCCAGTTGTTTGAAATTTTCCCTCTCCTGTTACACTGGGAGCTTGTCTTTGTTAGTGGAATAAATAATAAAGGGTTTGCAAGTGTAGAACATGTATATTCTAGTACAGCGGCCAATATGTGGGCTGTGAAGATGGCAATGCTACAGGTATTGAAAATTCAGTAACTTCCAGCAGTGTTTTTGGTTCCCCAAGGTAAAAAAGGTGCCCAACCTCTGCAATTATAAGTGGGGCCTAGATATTGTTTGCTCATGTTGAAAGGTGTTCTTTTCCTCCTAATTTCTCAAGTGAGAAATGTACGAAGAACATAAGAATGTAAATACGAAACTACAAAGGCCCATTCCTCCTCAGGCCATTTCCAGTCTGGCTAATAATGGATATCCCAATCCACTCAATTTCACTGGAGGTGGGGTAATTAATAAAGAAAATCTTTGAGATGATCAGATTCTGTGAAATTTCTCTCAAGCCAATCAAAATTTCATGATAATCAGCCAACCTTAAAACCTACACTATTCAAATTCAGCCCACGCGCTCCATGCTTGACATGCCCAGGAACCCAGCAGCAGAGAGACCATCTTTTTCTGTAGACAATTGTATCATCTACACCTGTGACTATTTTATTTAATAATTCCTTAAATATCTCTGCAAGTGATGTGAATTAATGCACAGTAATACCTTGAAAAATCCACGTAAGGGCACAATGTCAAAATGAGCTGAAATTCCATCAAGGCAGGTTAAGCCTGTGTCCACAAAGCAGTTGAAAAATTGTCACATAAATATACGAGGCATTCATTTGCAAATATTCCCAACTGTAATTTAAAATCCACAATTTCTTGCAAGAAGGGAAGGATAACATTCATTACGTGTTATAACCGTTGAATGTTACGCAACAGACATCTGATGATAACTAGTATTTGAAACTTGCTTGAAGCTGTTCCTGGTCAAACACCATAACTTCACCATAACTCCAGCTGAATTTTTTTGTCTGTGTAGTTGTAGCAGCAGAACAGTGGCATCCCTGAAGAAATTTCCATTCACTTTTTCTTTCTGGGCCTAATCTTCCTCTCTTGGTTCATGGTTTGGGTGAACTAGACAGCAGTACGTTGTCAGAAAACTTATTATGGATTATCTGCCTGTGTCTCAAGCTTCTCCCTCGGGATTAATGAATATTATTGCAAAGTTAGGGAAGGAAATGCAATTTTGTGCTTGTGTACATTGCTAAGTCTATTACTGGGAAAATCATGCAGCACTGCACAGCTGAACAAGTGAATCAGAAGTGACCTTTTTTTTCCAACCTGGAGCTAGTAACATAAGTGAATTGGAGTTTTTGAACTATTCGCATGAGTGACTGAAATATTCACATTTCTTGTGTCCAGGTGAAAAGGAGTGAATCTAACCCCATCCTCATTGACCACAACAATGATTTTTAATTTGTTTTCGCATGCAGCAATATCACTCTACAATTAAAATGTAGTACTGGTTAAAAACATGGTGCCACTTTTTAGGAGCTTTTGTGTGAAAGAAAGTGGAATTTTATTATCTACTAAATCCATGAAAAATAATGAAGCACTATTTTAACCCCCCCCCCCAACACACACATACAAATACAAGGTTTAACCAGGGCAGAGTGTCTAATACAGGAAAGGAGGTCAAAAATAGGCAATTCAAAATGTCTTTAGAATCCTTAATTTCATAGGTTTTACTCTGTGACCACAGTCGTTTAGTTGATGTCTTATTTCCTCAGTAGTAGAGGAATTTGTAAATCTCTTTTAGTTTGCAGTGAATGGATGTTTCTCTGATTTCCTTTTAATCAGGTATTGTCTTCTGAGATGCAGAGAATAAACAGAAAGAGAAAGAAAGAGCAAGGCTTCGCGATCTGCAGTTACAAATCCATTTGCTTCTTTCTCTCTGCAAAAGCTGGTGCCTGAAATACAGTTTACCTACATAACCCCATGTTCAGCTTCATTGCATTTTTCAAGCTGAATAACCTGCGGGCAACTTTAATCCCAAACTGTGAAACTTCGAGAAAGATGCCCGTCAACCAGGAGGTACAGATATATGTTTAAATGCCTTCTTGTAATGATTAATTTCACTGAGACTGATTAATATTTCTCGGTTGTTTCATGAGCATGACCCAACTTGGTGACCAATGCAGCAATCTTAAGTCAGCACTTTTCCTTTTTAAAACATTTTAGTCCATGAAAGGTCCCAAGTATTAAAATCAAGTGATAGAAGTCTAAATTTGATAGTTGATTTTACCATTATTGTAATAATGCATAGGAACAATGTTGCAATTTTTTTAAAAATGGGAGACTATTGGCGTGGCAATCATCAGGAGGGGAGTAAATTGTCAACCACATTGGTGTGAGCCTGAAATCACTAGGCCAAACTAGTTAAAGATGGAAGATTTTTATTAGTGATCCAGAAAGCAATTCACAGAACCAAATGTCTTTTTTCACAACAATCAATGATAGTTGTCATGGTGACACAAGTGAGACTAGTTTTACATTCCAGATTTTATTCATTGAGTTTAGATTCCTCCAGCTGCCATGATGATATTTGAACCAATGCCTCCAAAGAATAAGCCTGCTTCTGTGACGTTACCACTTCACCACCACCTCCATCCATGATGTAACAAGAAAGCTGATTAAGAAAATGAAGTGCAAGTTCTCTATATGCATTTTAACAAAGTGTTTGACAAGGTACCACAACAAAGGCTGGTTAACAAAATTGAGATCATAGCACAGGGAGGCCAGCGTTCAGTTAGATTTTTTTTTGAAAAGGCTCAAGATCAGAAAACAATGAATCATGGTAGATAGTTTTCTTGGGCTGGATGATGGTAGACTGTGATGTTCCTAAGGGTCAGTGTGAAGGGCACTGTGATTTCTTTTTGTTATAAATAATTGAATCGTGGTGTACAAAGTCAAATTTCAAAATTTGCCGACGACATCAAACTTGAAGGTGTAGCAAACACTTGCAACAAATTGGAATTTAATACAGAGAAATATCAAGCGGTGCATTTTAGCAGAGGATAGTGGCAAGATAAGCTTAATGCCAAAGTCCTAAAAACTGCGCAGAAACAGTGGATTCTCAGGGTCAATCTTTGAAGGTGGTGTAGCATATTGAGAGAATGGAATGCCATAAATAGAGGTATTGAGTACAAAAGCAAGGATAATATGCTGAACCTTTACAAGGTTCTGTTTAGGCTCCAAGTAGAATATTGCGCCCAGGTCTGGTCATCACACTTTAGGAATTGATCTAAAAGACCTAGAGAGGAGATTTATGAGAGATAAAGAGTTTTAGTTATAAGGTGAGGTTGGAAAGGCTTGTTTAGGTGCCAATAAATTGAGTTGCTTTGTCCTGCATAGTGTCAAGCTTGAGTGTTGGAGCTGCACTCATCCAGGCAAGAGGGGAGTTTTCCATCACACTCTTGATTTGTGCCTTATAGATGTTGGACAGGCTTTGAGGAACAGAAGGTGATTAACTCACTGTAGTATTTGACCTGATCTTTAGCTATAGTATTTAAATGGCTCCTCTTCTTTAGTTTCTGTTCAATGGTAAGCCCCATGATGCTGATAGTAAAGCATTCTGTGATGATCATGCAATTGAATCTCAAGGAGCGATGATTAGATTCTCTCTTGTTGGAGATGGTCATTACCTGGCACTTGTGTGGCATGGATGTTCCTTGCCACTTGTCAGCCCAAGCCTGGATATCATCCAGATCTTATAGTATTTGGACATAGACCACCTCAGTATCTGAAGAGTTGTGAATGATGCTGAAATGTGTGCAATGACTATCCCCATTGTAAACTAAATATTCATGGAAGTATTATTTCTAACACCATATCTTCCTCAGATGATTATTTATTTTTCTTGTTTAAACAGTTTTTCATTTTACAGTACTAGCAGTGCTATTGTCGACAAATTGGACAATCCTTTATTTTATATCAATGACAGAGAATTTTTACTTTTCATGGAAAAATTAAGGAGTCACATCTTTTCCGTGGTTGTTTTGGATGAATCTGCCTAGTTTCAACCTAAACAAATTATTCCCATTTCTTTAACGGCACTCTGAATGAACTCCACTGCCTGCAGCTTTAATAAAGATCCCTGCATTCATCACGTTTTCTTTTCTGGCTGACTCCCATTGTCTGCAGCTCTAACAAACACTTCCCACCTTTAGCATGGTTTAAATAATGGATCTTATGCTATTTCTTTGACTTTAATAAAGCCATCTAACTTTTTCTGGATGTTTAAGCTCTGTTTGAATTCCTTCTATGTCACTTGACGTCTCTGACCATGGACAAGCCTGCTCATTGCAGCAGCAATGTGTGATCTAATCAGAAAGTACATTTACTTCAAGCTTTCCCAGCATGCAAGCCTGTGCTATTCTTTTAGTAAAATAACCGTTGCCCACTGGGAAGTTTAATTTTATTCACTGGGCCTTCAATGTCCACTTGATCTCTGGTTGAACTCTGACTGCTCCTACAGATCGTCAGCACCCAGTGCAACTGCCTTGGACTGACTAACGCTCCAGCTCCAAGGAGTTCCTAACTCTCATGCTGTAGCAGTTCTCTTACCAGGGCTGAAATGCTATTACTATCAATTGTCAATTCTGTCATGTTGTATCTTGCCCGAATAGTTTCTGTGTTCTTGAATGTTCAGCTGTTCCTGCTGCTGATTGTCTTCATGAACAGGATTCTTAAACTGTGTCTGAAGAAATCTTCAATTTTCCACTTTATCCATAGCATATGAGGCAGCTAAATTGATTCCTCGCCACCGCTCACCAAGTTGTTTGAGGCTGTCGGCACTGATGCTCAGAATGGGACAGGTTTACTTCCATTATCCTCTTTCAATGTTGGGATCTAAAAGGCTCACTTGGTCTGACATGTAGACAAAAACCATTTGCTAGTCTAATGAGAAGTGGCTGTTGTCTTAAACAAGATAGAATTTATTGCATGTTCGCAATTGAAAAAAGTTCACTGACACGGTAAACATTGTTACATACACTATGTGGGAGAAATGGATGGCAGGTATTACTGTTTTGAAATCCTAAACTGCTTTCATATGAAATCATTGCAATGTGGTTCCGGATTCTGCATTAACCCTTTCAGACCCTTATATCTTTAGGCAAAAATATCCAATTCCACTCCCATTGCCTTTTTTGGGCAGATTTCTCCTACACTTTCTCACCTGCATCGGTATCAAAATCATTTGTTATGCATAACTCCATGCCGGTATTGGTTTCAAGTAAGCTGATTGGTGCCCTTCTCAACCAACTCTCAATGACCTGCTTTTCCTTGCTTTATAAAAAGACAATATGGATCAGAACGTCGACCAACTTGTGTTCAAAAGAAGTGCAGATTGAATCCTTTGTTTGAAGTGTGTAACCTCTGCCAGGATCTGTACTGGTAGTGTGGGATCATTGAACACACCCTCAAAATAATATGGTTATTACATTGCCATCAAATGCACATTTGTCCAAAACGTGTTGATATCTTGATCATCAATATTATAAAGATATTGTATGATATTATAAATGCTGCATGTTCAGTGCTGTTCTGCAATCTCCAAAGGTCTGACACCTTCCAACAATCTCAATATTTGCTTCTTTGTTACCTGTGATCTACTTCTTATCTGTAACTTCACCATCTTTTGTGCAGTGCAGCCTCCAGTTATGCGCAACGTCATAAACTTGAGAAAAATGTGAATGGAGAGCACAGATTTGCCACATGAAAATTTCTTCCTGTAGTCCATTCCATAAAGGCAATTTAGTGAGAGCCCAAAGCTGCCATGTAGACCTCGACGTGGAATGAGGAATACAAAATGGTGGGGAAATATGAAGTAGTTCATTTTGGAAGGGAGAACAAAAGAAAGGAATATTATTTAAATGTAGAAAAATTGCAGAAAGCTGTGACACAAAGAGACTTGGGTGTATTTACGCAAGAAACACAGAAAGCTAGAACACAGGGTCAGCAAGTAATCAGGAAGGCTAATGGAATGTCAGCCCTTATTTCAAGGGGGTTGAGTATAAGAGTAGGGAAGTCTTTTTGCAACTGTACAAGGTTCTGGTATGACCACATCTGAAGTACTGTGATCTGTTTTGGTTTCCTTGTAAATGCAAAATATAATTTCATTGGAGTTAGTTCAAAGAAGATTCTCTGGGATGATCCCTGGTATGGAGGGATTATTTTATGGGCAAAGACTAAACAAGTTGAAACTCCACTCACTATAGTTGAGAAGAATGAAAGGTGATCTCATTGAAACATATAGAATTGTTAAGGGGTTTGACAGGATAAATGTTGAGAGGATGTTTCTTCTCATGGGAGAGTCTAGGATCAGAGGGCATAATCTCAGAATAAAGGGGCATCAATTTAAGACAGAGATGAGGAGGAATTTCTTCTCAGAGGGTTGGGAGTCTTTGGAACTCCTTGTCACAGAACTCCTTGTGGATATTTAAGGCCGAGATGGATTCTCGATCAGTAAGAGAATCAAGTGTTACAGGAAAAAGGCAAGAAAGTGGACATGAAGAATGTTAGATCAACCATGATCCTATTGAAAGGTGGAGCAGGCTCGAGGGGCAGAATGGCCTATTCCTGTTCCTATTTCTATGGTCTTATGGGCCTAGCCACTATAAGACCCCTCACTATGTTGTTTGAATAAGCTTGTCTGATTACAGGTCCTTGTTCAGTGCTGATAGCCTTTGTGAGTGGAGTGAGTGAGTCAAGTGATCAACTCCACAGAGGGAAATAAAGCAAAGGTTCTAGAAAAGATCCAGGACTCTGCTCCTGCAAAGTCCATGGGTGCGTTGAAACTTCTGAGCTATTTTAAATCTTATGGATATAATGTTTGTGTTCAGAACTACAGCCATCTTTCTATGCACAGGAATAAATCAGATAAATCCTCAGAGCACCAGGGACGCTGGTTCAATTCCACCCTGAAAGTTTGCATGTTCTCCCCGTGACTGTAGGTTTTCACCAGGTGCTCCAGTTTCCTCCCACAGTCCAAAGATGTGCAGGTTAGGTAGATTGGCCATGCTAAATTATCCATAGTGTTCACGGATGTGCAGGCTGGGGGCTTAGCCGTAGGAAAATGTAAGTTTTCAGGATAGTGTGGAGGACTGGTGTCGGGTGGGATGCTTTTCTAATGAACACTGCTCCTGTACTGTTTATACCCTGTGGGGAACTACGCCTCAAGATTGTCGCAAGATTGCCCCAGCGTCCCAAAACCTTTACACAACAACGCTATATTTTGGATAAGATGTTAAAATTGAGGCCCATCTGTTCTCTCAGGTGGGCATAAAAGATACCATATGCAAAATGTCGGAGAACAGAAAGGAAAGTCTCTTCAGTGTTCTGGCCAATATTAATCATTTGTTAAACAGAATATCTGGTCTTTGTGATAATGCTGTTTTTTTAACCTTGCTTGGGACATTTGCTGCATTTAGTACATTACGCTTGCATCGTACTTCATTGACTACAAACTGCTTTGGAATATTTTGCGATCTCGAAAAACATTGTATAAATGCCACTTTCTCTTTGTTCCATTGAGAAGTGGTCACTTCTTCCATCCCGAAAGACAGAGATTGTTTATATTTGAAATAATGAATTTTATTCCATCACATCTTGACTCCAACAATTAGTTCTGTCGGTGTTTTATTATTACATAAAATAAGTGATAATCTGTTGTAATTTAAAGTGAAGTATTTAGAGAATAAAAGCTAGATGTACAACGTGTTTGTAGTCACAATGATATAAACACTGCACAATTAATATTACATGGAGTTGCTGCTTTTATTGCTTTTCAATTGAATCATTTTTCATCCAATTTTAGATGGAATAGATTTATTTTTTGCATAATATAAATTTTTAAGGTAACCAGATAGTGTTACGCTGCCAGGTGCATTTATAATTTTCATAAGATTCCCAAAAGTGAGGAAGAGTTCTTCAATTATTTACGTCAATGGAAGTTGCTTTATTTGCTGGTTTATCATTTTGATTACTTTTTGATGTGGCACCTCTTTTCTAGAGTAAAGTCTCATTTAAGTGAAACAATTTAGAGCTTTAGAGGCAGAAACACACAGTATGTGTTGTAGATCTGATCACATGCTCCCAGCATTTACAGGCAGTGCAAATCAGAAAATCAGGGACAGCACGGTATTACTGCCACTTGTAAAAGGTTGTGCCTGTGTGATCTTAAAATGAACAACCAAGATACAGAATAGTGTCACAATGGTGCGAAGTCAAATTGGGCAGAGGCAGGATTTTAGCATTCTGCAATTGCGGTGAGGCCGGCGATACAATAATTATTATCATGGAATGTCAATGATCTTTTTTTGTCCAACTTCACAAACAGTGATACTTTGAGGACAGCCATCTATCATTTTCAGTGTCTGATGAGCAGGCAATGCACTTCTAACACAGTGAGGCACACCTTGTTTAACCTCAACAGCTGGCTGATTACTTTCTTAGTACAGCGTTGAGCAAACTGGCTTGTTTTCCACTCTGTCTATTATGTACATTAGCCAGTAGGAAATTCTCCATTTAGGATAGGATAGAACAGAATAGAATTGAATAGAATAGAAATTTATTGCTTTGTGTACTTTTACACGAAAAGTAGTGAGAAGTTATATAAGTCACCCTACCACTACCTTGCAGACTGCAAATGAGAACTGTGCATGATGGCATGCCTGATGGAATTTTGTTCACAAATCAGGCCACCTAGCTGTTTTTACTCCTAGTAACAGCATGCACAAAATCATGAGGCAGAAAGGGTTCATTTATTATCTGCACCCAGAACCTAATACGTGTGCTGATTTTCGTTAAGCTATGGTGACTTAATATATCAGTTTAAAGACCATATCTTCTTATATTTCTGTATTTTTGATTGTGGGCTGAAATGGTAAAATGACTGATTTTAAAAAAAAGACAAAGATTGCTGAAGGATTGCTACATCTTTTTAAAAGCGAGTATCTTGACTCTCATTGTAAGCACAGTTTACACAGCTGCATGTTCCAACAGTAGTAAAAGAAGGTGCAACTGAGCCGGATCAAAATGTGCATACAAATGGAGATTCAGCCACAACAAGTAGCTGATTTGTCTGTTGACTAATGACCAGTTCCTGGTGACAAGGACCCGCTGCCTACCAACAACTATGTAACTGGTTCTTGGTTTGGGGCTGTGAACAAGACAATGAGAAACTGTAATCATAGTAATGAGGTCGGCTAGGTAAACCTCACAGAATATGAGTTCCTTGATTGGGGCCGTTAATCCAGTCCAATCAGGGAGATCTGGCTGACAGATATAAACAGTAGTCACAGCGGTTCTGTTCACTCTGGCTTTTAGGAAGCTGGATCAGTGTCATTTTCATGTGTAAAAAAAAGGTGACTTGGTGACAGGATACCAACATGTGTGGATTTATTTCAGTGGTTACAAGAGAAAAGCATACTCCGGAAGAAATTCACTCGCAACAGCTATCTTTGAGTTGGAGTAAGCATTTCTGGCATCATGCTGTTATTTGGGAAGCTTGACTCATTTGATCTGACCGTCAAAGACCAGGCACAGTATGTGGAAAGAATGAATTATTTTCTTCTGGGCAAATGACATTAGGGAGATAAAAAGCAACAGGTAATTCTCCTGATAGCCTGTGGAATCGCAGCTTTATCAGTTATTAGGTGCCTAACTTTCCCTGAGGCACCAGATACTAAAACCTTTCAAAATGAGACAGATTTAGTTAAGGAATGTTACATAATATTATGGATATTGCAAATATGTGGAACATAAGGCTTATTATAATGTGTACTAGAGCTTAGGCCTTTCCTTGGGCTGGTGAACTATTACAGAAATTTCAAACATAGCCTGACCTCCATCTTGGCACCTTTGCCTCAACTCTTTAAAGAGGATCACCCTTGGACATGGTCCCATAACCAAGCCATATCTTTCAGGGAAGTGAAGAAACAGCTATCATCTTCTAAGGTATTGGTGCACTATGATCCCAAGCAAAATCTGGTGCTGACATGTAATGCTTCCCTATACTGTGTCAGGGTAGTATTAGCTCATAGATAGCACAATAGTGTATGCATCCAGGCTAATGCAGAGTGTAAATATACCCAGATAGAGAAGAAAGGTTTGGCAGTCATATTTGAAGTCAGGAAGTTCCACCAATACCTTTATGGGCATTAATTTGTAATAATAACAGACCACAATGCCCTCCCCCCACCCCCCACCTCCTCCCCCGGCCTACTTAAAGAGGACATGGGAGTGCCACCCATAGCCTCAGGCCGAATTCAGCGATGGGCTATAATACAAAGTGTGTATAAGCACAAGTTGGAACACTGTCCAGCATCTAGTTTCTATCCAGTTGTTGGGAGGTTAGGAGCCTACAGAACAATGAGATGAGTTTACCTAGTGATGAGGGTGATAATGAGTGATAAACCTGATTAATAGGCCTCACGTCACTCACTGACAAGATGGGGGAGGGGTCTGAGACTTACTTGGGAAAAGCAATTTGTCAGTGTCAACACTGAGAAAGGCCTCGGTCCCATCTCCCACAATACTCCCAAAATTTCTTGCCATAGCCTTCATTGTTCAGGGCTTGAGAAATTTTTGACTGCAGTTGTCAGTTGAACATCACATTTGATAAAAAACAATCTGTTGTAAGCATCTGAATAAAAATATCAGTCATAGAATGTATACATCATTTTTAATAGAGTTCTTTTCTGTCTTTATTGACATTTACTGCTGTTTTACATTCACTTTTATTCTTATTACATGTTGTTAGAATTTCCTGAGAATACATTACTTGTGAATGGGCAGAGGTTGGTAAATGATTCTACATCGAAACCCTGAAGGGGCTTTCCTTCCTTACTTTTTGTGAGAACACCAGTGGAACACATGACAGAGACTTGGTTTCACTGCTTTCCCATTCATTCATGGGATGTGGGCATCACTGTCTGAATGGGCTTTGATTGCCCATCTTTAATTGCCCTGGAGAAGATAGTGCTGAGCTATCCTCTTCAACTGCTACAGATCTTGGTGTACAGGAATATCCACGGTGCTTTTAGGAAGGGAGTTCCAGAGTTTTGACCCAGCAACATCAACAAAATGGTGATAGAGTTCCAAGTCAGAATGCTGACCTTGACCTTCCAAGTGGTACAAGACATGGGTTTGGAAGAGCCTGTTTTAGAAGCCTTAATGTAATGTATTGATCTATGGTGAAGGGAGTGGATATTAAGGTGGTGGATGTGGTGCTAATCATGCATTTTTGGAGTTGCACCCATCAAGGCAAGAAAAGAGCGTTCCATCACACTCCTGACCTGTGCCTTGTAAATGGTCAAAGTTGTGAGCTGTATCCTCACCAATGCTCATCTTCTTATCTGGTAGGCTTGTTGCTCTCATTCTCTTTCCTGGTAGAAATTAACAGGGCCTTCTTGCCCTAGTGTGGTGGAGGAGAACCATTTGGTAATCTAATAAGAAAAAGATAAACAAGATATGATCTATGCATGATAACATTGATAGACAAGTCTCGCTAAAATGATGAATATTGTTACAGAGACTGAAAAGAAATGGATAGTAAGCTGTTTTCCTCCTGAATGTATATGATGTTGTCATTGTGGGTGGTGCTTCAGGCTCTCTTCAGCATTAACTCTTTCACACCCTTCTATAACAGTGAGCAGCCTTAGCAAGTTAAAGTGGTTAGCCTTGCTGCACAATTGCCAGACTGTGATCTGCAAATGGCATTTACAGTCTTTCTTTTCTGGCCTAGTTAAGGTCTTTGTCAATGGCAACCTTTTGGAGGTAGGTGGCTTTCTGATGAGCATTCAAAATGTTCTTTTCAACAGCCAATAAAGGTGACTTGCCACAGCCCTTGCAAGTTCTGCTTGAATCAACACTCTTGGGCACCATTGGGTAAAATAACAGTGTAGCTATCTGAAGCTTGACAAAGGGTCTTGGGGTCACACCTCTTTTGTTAGAAATTTTAAATATAAATATAAAGAGTTTTAAAATGTTGACTGCAGCTATCCAGTATCCCAGCAAAAAATGTTTGCTGCATAATGCAATGCATATATGTATATGTATGAATAATATTTTTGAATCTGGATTTCAAAATAGAGGCTGATGGGACTTGGTTAATTCTTTGAAGGGTTTTCTTTAAAAAGAAAGGTCAGAGTGTCTTTTCTGATCAGCGACAAAATGGAACATTTGTCATCAAGCTGGTGAGTGAAAATCCCTGTGGTTTTAATAGAAATATTATATTACTTGCACTATGTACAATACATTGGGTAAATATTTCAGACCATTAGCTTTGTTTTCAGCTCAGAAGAAACCAGGCTTATTTGTAATTCAGTTTAGAAAAAAAAAAATCCAGCAGTGTTGGGTTCAGAAGAAAGTTTTGTTTCTCTCCAAAAAGGAGTTCAGGACAGTCCAGGATAACACCTAGCTCAGCAGAAAGGTTTAGTTTGTAAGGCTTCTAAACCGGGAGAGTCTGTCAAATATCTGAAGTTTATCAGATCTGAGGAAGTTTAGGCTCTCAAATTTGTGAAAAGGTCATGCCAGCACAGTTGGAAATATCTCGTTGAATCATCTCCAGACTCCATAGCAAAGAAACTGCCTGGAATCAGCTAAATAGAAACTTAAATTCAGATAAATGTGTAATTTATGTGGACTTGAGTCATTTTCTATTGTATTGGGAAACACTTCGTTATGCAGTTTGTTATATAGTCTGGCATGCTGACCTCTACTTTGCAGAGACTGAGCTCCAGCTCTCAGATACCACTTCCTATCTTCCCCTGGACCATGACCTCACCATGGCACATCAGGCCATTGTATCAACTATGGTAACTGACCTCATTTCATCTGGTGATCTCCCCACCACTGCCTCCAAACTGATAGTCCCCAATCCCCGCACAGCTCTCTTCTACCCCCTTCCAAAAATCCACAAACAGGACTGCCCGGGCTGACCAATTGTTTCCGCCTGCTCCTGCCCGACAAAACTCATCTCTTCCAGTCTTTTCTCCCCAGCCCAGACCCTGCCCACCTACATCCGTGATGCCGCTAATTCTTTATACCAGTTTCAGAATTTCCAGTTTGCAGGCTCCAGTTGCCTCCTCTTTACCATGGACATGCAATCCCTTACACTTCCATCCCCCAGCAAGATAATCTCAGGGCTCTCCATTTCTTCCTGGAGCAAAGGGCCTGAACTGTCCCCACCCACCATCATCCTCCTCCACTTGGTTGAGCTTGTTCCTTACCCTTAACAACTTCTCTTTTAACTCCTCTCATTTTCTTCAGGTCAGAGGGGTGGTCATGGGTACCCGCATGGACCCCAGTTATGTCTGTCTCCTCGTGGGGTACATGGAACATTTCTTGTTCCAGTCCTATTCCGGGCCCCACCCACAACTCTTTCTCCAATACATCGATGATATCATCAGTGCTGCTTCCCTGTCTCATCCGGAATTGGAAAAGTTCATCGATTTCGCTTCCAAATTCCACCCTGCCCTCACTTTCACCTGGTCTATCTCTGACTCCTCCCTTTTCCTTCTTCGACATTTCTGTTTCCATTTCTGGAGATAGACTGGCACTAATATTCACTAAGGTTGTTGACTTGATCGCCGAGCTGGCTTGTTCCCGTTCAGACGTTTCACTTCTCCACCCGTAATGCAATCAACAAAACATATAGAATTGGACCCCATATACAAACCCATACAGATCAAAACCGGAAATGACATTACAAACCATAATGGAACGGACAGTATAAATTCCAAGCAGAGTAAAATAACATTGTTTCATCGGAGGGTCCACTGATGATATCACCTAGCGTGGTGAAGAAATGTCTGAACAAAAACAAGGCAGCTTGGCGAGCAAGTCAACAGCCTCATCCACAACCTGAGCTACAGATCTTTGCCAAAACTTTGCACTAAATCCACTATAAACCCACCGAATCCCACAGCTTCCTGCACTATACATCCTCTCACCCTGCTTCCTGTAAGAATCCATCCCATTCTCTCAGTTCCTCCATCTCCGTCGCATATATTCCAATAAGACCAGCTTCAATGAAGAAGCCTCCGAAATCTCTACCATCTTTCTCAGCCAAGGATTCCCCAGCACCTTTGTCAACAGGGCCCTCATACGGGTCTGACCCATCTTCCGCACTTCCTCGCCCACCCTCTCTTTTCCCTCCTGCAACAGTGATAGGGTTCCCCTTGTCCTTACCTATCATCCCACCAGCATCCACACCCAGAAAATCGTATATGCCATTTCCGCCACCACAAGACACATATCCCCCTCCCCTCCCTTGCTCGCCTTCCGTAGGGACTGTTCCCTCTGGGACACTCTGTTCCACACCCCTTTCACTCTTAACAACCCCTAAAGCTCCACAGCGCCTTCCCCTGCAACTGGCAAAGGTGTAACACCTGTCCAATCACCTCCTCTCTACCCAGTATCCAAGGGCCCAAACATACCTTCCAGGTGTAGCAGCGCTTTACCTACATTACCCAGAATCTAGTCTATTGCATTTGCTGCTCACAGTGTGGTCTCCTCCACACAGGGGAAATGAAGCGTAGACTGGGTGACTGCTTCTCAGAACATCGTTCAGGCCGCAAAAAAGACCCTGAGCTTCCAGTTGCCTGCCACTTCAATGCACCACCCTGTTCCCAGGCCAATATCTCTGAACAGGAACACGAACAAAGTTGCTGGGAAAGCTCAGCAGGTCTGGCAGCATCTGTGGAGGATGTTCCTCAGTTCTGAGGAAGGGTCACCGGACCCGAAACGTTAACTCTGTTTTGTCCTCCACAGATGCTGCCAGACCTGCTGAGCTTTTCCAGAAACTTTGTTTTTGTTCCTGATTTACAGCATCCGCTGTTCTTTTGGTTTTTCTCTGTCTCAGGCTTGCTGCAGTTTTCCAGTGAAGCTCAGCAAAAGCTGGAAGAACAACACCTCGTTTTCTGCTTGGGTGACCCTGCAGCCCTCAGGACTCAATATTGAGTTCAATAATTTTAGGGCCTAAAATCTCCCATGTCCCAGCCCCCTACCCCACACATGGAGCCTTGTTATCACATAGCCTGCCATTACACACTACCTATTGTTAGCCACTAACAGTCCCCATTAACAACTATTCACCCTCCTAGCCAGATCATTATCAACTCCTTTGCCTGTCCAACTGTTCTTCTCTCTCTTTGGGCTCTATCCCCACCTATCATTTACTCCTTACCCCCCACCCTATCTTCTGTATATAAACCAACACTTTCCCAGCTACATCAGTTCTGAGGGAGGGTCACCAGACCCAAAACATTAACTCTGACTTTTCTTCACAGATGCTGTCAGACCTGCTGAGCTTTTCCAGCAACTTCTGTTTTTGCTCCTGATTGACAGTATCCACAGTTTTCATTTGTAATGCAATTTTTTTAAGATCATTCTTTCTTCAATATTTAGATAACTTGATATTTTTGATCTTCCTTTGTGTAATAAGCTTTTGTTCTGTTGTTAAATAAAATCTGCATTCTTGTGTGAATGTCTCTGTAACTAACTAACAAATTGAATATCTGACAGAAAAAAGAGATACAGAGAAGTGACGAGAGGGAATTCTAGATCTTAAGGCCCAGATTGATGAATAATGAAAGTTAGAGTTGCACGAAAGTCCAGAATCAAAATAAACCATAAGAAAGATCCAAGGAAGTTAAGTGTTCAAGTAAATTAAATTTATATTCATGGCATCATTTCTTGAGTACAGAACAAATCTTGTTCTAATCATGGCCAGTGGGTAAAGGACGGGTTTATGAGCACAATCCTAAATGATTAACTACCAACGTGGTTGCAAATTTAGCGAGACGTAGAGGCATCTTTAGCTAATGTGTAACTTGATGATCAAGTATTAATTGTGAATTTATTTTGATTTATATAAAAAGTGAAAGGCTTCGTGATAGTAACGAATCAATCCTCTTAGATTCTATTTTTACAGTTCCAAATCATCCCTCTGTTTAATGCATTTTCCATTTCTGACTGGGTGTCTATTGGCATTGCCCTGTCTCCATGTGAGGAAGCGGCAACTAGTGTGAGGGCAAGGTTCCCTGTCCCCCATTCACCTTGATACTGGTGCTGGGGTTCAATGACTAGGGTGACTAAATGGAAATCCATTCACGTATCAAGCAGACCCTGAGAGTGCTTGAAGTGACAGTTCATTGGAAACCATCAAACAGTACATGGGTCAGCCATATACTTGCATGCCTGAGGCAGCAGGTTCACCACACAATTGCTGCAGTCTTGCAGAAAAACCGTTCACTAGGCACCCCTGCATTTCAGGTAAAGAACTACTTTATTCTGAGCGTTATAAGCCAGCTAGCCAACAAGCCAGTCAAATGAAAACAGGATAAAAGAATTTCAATCAACCTGAAAAGCTAGGACTCTCAAAATTGACTGCTTGACTATCAACGTCGTAGTATCTGTTGTCATGAACAACGCAGAGACTAAACCATATATCTTTTAACTTGTATGTTTTCTTGGACTAACTTGTGATTTCTAATCTGTGTTGTGTTTTTTTTTCACATTTAGTAACAAAACTGTCACCCTTGTGAGATCTCAAGTGAGCCAGGTTTAGCTGATTCCTTTCAAAACATAGATTCATTTGAAGTGGGAGAAAGATATCCACAGGTGAGGGATATTTTGTAGGTTGGTCTTATTGCAACTAACTGAGAGGGTGGGTGAATAAAGAAGGGGAATTGGTATTTCCCTTCTCACCTGGGAGCTTGACAGTTTAGGGTATCCTGCCTGGAGCCATATTAAACTGGGGAACCTCTCCCATGATCTGGTCATAACAAGCAACATCAATAATATGTTAAAATTACATAGCTCTTATGTTCCATTGAACCCTGTTATATAAACATTTATAACAGGTTTTCCAATATTAAAGTCTCCACACTTACCTGTTTAACTATTGCTTTCCTGTTACTTGGTGGTTTGAAGGGAATTCTCAATGTTATATTTGTACCACTTGCCACTAGGTGGTGTCAAATTATATTTTTCTCATGAATCACTCAAAAAAAACTTTGTAAAAAGTAGCAATTATTCTCAGTAACTGAAATTTCTAAATATCCAAATTATTGATTAAAACGTAATAAATATATATGTATTTCACAATAATATGGTTAACTTATGAAAAATAGCTTTTGTGTCTTTTAATGGAGTTAATTAAGTTTTTAATTCGCAAAAACAGACAAATATGATACATGATAGCCAACATTATCTCAGATAAAAGCTGAGTCTCATGCAGGAGTAGGCTGTTTATCCCCTCAAGCATGCTCTACCATGCAATATAGTCATGGCTGATCATTGAGCTCAGTACAATAATCTTGCTCTTCCCCTATGTCACTTGATTCCCACAAGAGCTATATCTACCACCTTTTTGAAAACACATAATATTTTGGTCTCAACCACTTTCTGTGATAGTGAATTCCAAAGGCTCACCACTATGGGTGAAAAAAATTCTCTTCATCTCAGTCCCAAAAGGTTAACCCTTTATCCTTAAGGTAGAACACCTGGTTCTGTACTGTGCCACCGTCAGAACGTCCATCCTGCACCTAACCTGCCTAGTTCTGCCTAGAATTTTATAGGTTTCTATGTGATCCCCCTCATTCTTCTCAACTCCAGTGAATACAATCCTAACCAACTCCATCTCTCCCCATAAATCAGTCTTGCCATTCCAGGAATTAATTTGGTAACCCTTCATTGCACTCCTTCTACAGCAAGAACATCCTTCCTCAGATAAAGAGACTAAAACTGCATGCAATACTCCATGTTGGGCCTCACCAACACCCTCTATAATTGCAGCTAAACATCCTTGTTCCTGTACTCTTGCTATGAATGCCAACATGCAGTTTGCCTTGTTTACTGCCTGCTGCACCCGCATGCTTACTTTCAATGCACAAGGACACCCAGGTCTCATTGAATATTTCCTTTTCTCAATTTAGAAGCATTCAAATAATGTTCTGCCTCACATTTTTGCTAGCAAAGTGGGTAATCTCACATTTATCCACATTATACTGCATCTGCCATGTATTTACCCATTCACTCAGCCTGTCCAAATCACACTGCAACATCTCTGCATCCTTCTTACAGCTCACTCTTCCAGCAGCTTTCTGACATATGCAAATTTTTGGATGTTACATTTGGTTTACTCACCTAAACCATTAATTTATGTAGTGAATAGCTGGGGTCTTAGTACCAATCCCTGCAGTACCCTACCCATCGCTGCCTGCCAATCAGAAAAGGACCCATTTATTCACAGTGATAAAAGGTACTGCAGATGCTGGAGAATCCGAGATAACAAGCGTGGGGCTGGATGAACACAGCAGGTCAAGCAG
>JAHRHZ010000091.1:5517858-5556137 GCA_024137785.1 Ginglymostoma cirratum | reverse complement strand
GACGTTTCGGGCCTAGACCCTTCATCAGAAATGTCTAGGCCCGAAACGTCAAGTTTTCCTGCTCCTATGATGCTGCTTGACCTGCTGTGTTCATCCAGCCCCACGCTTGTTATCTCTCATTTATTCACAGTCTTTGTTTCCTGTCTGCTAACCAATTTTCTATCCCTCTCAACACACGATCTCAAAACCATGTGCTTTTAATTTTACACATTAGTCTCTTCTGTGCAACTTTGTCGAAAACCTTTATGTCCAAATAAACCACAGCCACTGGCTCCCCCTTATCAACACTACAAGTTACATCCTCAAAGAATTCTAGTAGATTTGCCTAGCATGACTTCCCTTTTGTAAATCCATGCTATGTCTGACCAATGTTTTCTAAGTTCTCTGCTATAAATTCCTTGATAACATACTCCCCGCTACTGACATCTGACTCACTGGCCTATAATTTCCCTGTTTTCTCTCCACTACTTTTTTCAAATAGTGGGGTTACATTAGCTACCTTTCAATCTGTCGAAACTGTTCCAGAATCTGAAGAATCTTAGATGATGACCACTAAAGCATCCACTATTTCTAGTGCTACTTCCTTAAGTACCCTGGGATGTAGATTATCAGGCCCTGGGGACTTATCAACTTCTCAAACACAACTTCTCAACTAATACAGAGTACAAATACTAATTCAGTTTCACCCTGTCACTGAACCCTGTGTTCACCATCATTTCTGGTGTGTTATATCATGTCTTTCTTTGTGAAAATAGTAGCAATGTATGAATTAGTTCAGCAGCCATTTCCTTGTTCCTCATTATAAGTTCCCTTTACAGCAGACCTTAAGGGACCTACGGCCTCTTCCATCAGCAATGTGACCATCTGGCCCACTCTCTGTCCATTGTTGACCCACAAATCAATAGTTAGCGCTCATATAACATTTCCTCATTTATTATTTATTTATTAGTTATTTAATTGAACAAACCACAAATTTTAGAGCAGACCGCAGCCTGAAAAGGAAGAAACAGATAAGACATGAGGGTAGGAGGGGGCGAAAATGTTGGTCTCTTGGCCTCGTCATCTCCCCATGACAAAAGTGAGTGGGCTATAGGATAAAAGGGTGAGGGTGAGTTGAGTCAGATAAATGGATTGAGGAGGTTGAACAGAGAAAAATGGCAGTGGTGATAGGAACTAGGGGTTTGTTAGGGATGGAGACACAATTTGTATACAGTATTCTGATTCAATAAGTGTTCCTCTTATATACCACTTACATCAGTAAGTAAAGCTCTCGACATAACAAAGTACATAACATAGAGGAGCAGCTCGTTTTGATTTCACTGCCTGTCGGGTATAGTTTCTCATAGTGGAAATGATTAGACTAATTTAAATCTTTCATTCTTAACCATATATCGCTGTAACATTGCTTAACATTACCAGAGGTTCTGCTTCAGCACACATTTCAAATTTAGGTCTTGTTTCGAAAAAATGCGTAAAATCCTTCTTAAAGATCAAAGGTCATTCCAGAGCTTGTCATTGTTTATACAAGGACTATTATTTTTTCAACTATTGAGTTTTCTTTTTACTGAGCTGATTTAATCATTTACAACACAGATACACGACTTTCTCCAGATGGCAGAGTTTGCCTGAGTACAGTGTGTAGTGTGCCCAGTGTAGGCATCAGAATTCTTCACTTAAACCCCATGGTTTACGTGAAAGGAGTTGCTCAGACAAAATCTGACCACAAGACACCTCTATATTATCCAAGATGTGGCCACAATAGGATCATTGGGTTGTTAGCTAGCGACCAGTATTGACGGTGAAGAGAAATTAGATAAATGGCTTTTGTGAGACTGGGACCATTGTCTGTGGCATTTATAGATGCAGAGATACTACCTCAGTAAGGAGCAGTTCTGCCTGGAAACCTTGGTATTCATTCACTGACTTCTAGCTACTGACTCAGGAAAGGGGAACCTTGCAATTCAGGCACAAAAGAAGTCTGTATGCAAAAAACAATTGTGGATAACATTTGAATACTTCTCAGTGGAGATAGACATTCTGGATTCAGCTCTGCTCCTGACTCAGCTCTTCTCCTGAAACTGTCATCCCAGTTTTTATTAACTCAAGACATGATTATCTTAACACACCCCTGACTGGCCTCCCACATTTTGTTCTTCATAGTCATCCAAAACTCTGCTGCCTGTGTCTGAACTTACACCAAGCCCTATTTGCCCTTCACCCAGATCCTCACTGGCATACATTGGCTTCTGGTTGTAAGCAATGCATTGATTTTAAAATTCTTATTCTTGTTTCAAATCCCTCCACAGCCCCATCGGTTTCTATCTTTGTCACCTCCTCCAGCCTCAGAAGCTTTCCAGATAGCTGCACTCTTCTGATTCTGGTCTCTTGGGGATCACTGATTTTATACATCGCACCCATTAGGAACAATGCCTTCAGTCGCATAGGCCCTAAGCTCTGCAAATTCCTCCCAACATCTTTCCACTTCTGCACCTTTCTTCCAACCTTTAAGACCTTCCTCTGACTTACCGTTTTGATTAAGCTTTCTGTCAGCCATCTTGTTCGATGTGTCTCAATGTTAAAGTTTAGTGGTAATTGCTGATTTGAGGCACCATTAACACACTTACAGTGCTATGCAAATCCAAGTTAATAAAAATCGAAAGAACAGCGGATGCTGTAAGTCAGGAACAAAAACAGAAGTTGCTGGAAAAGCTCAGCAGGACGGGCAGCATCTGTGAAGGATAAAACAGAGTTAACGTTTTTGGCTCGGTGACCTTTCCTCAGAACAGTTCTGAGGAAGGGTCACTGGATCCGAAACATTAAATCCAAGTTAATGTTGTTTATGATGGGTCTACTTGTGAGCTAAATAGAGGAGTAAAGTCATGTTTTTCTTTCCCCATCAGTAGTGCTCTTCTTATTTGGAGTCATAGAGTCATACAAAATGTAACAGACCCTTCGGTCTAACTTTGCCTGCATTTGGCCAATATTCCTCAAAACCTTTCCTATTCACATATTTATCCAATTACAACATATTGTTGATAAAAGTCATAGTTTCAACTTACAGAACCACTGGACAGAACAGATTGCATACTTATGTCTACAATATTTTTGCTCTAGACTGTTAAATTTCAAAACTCTTACTAGTCTGAAAGTCTGCTTCTTAGTTCATGACCATACTAAGAACTCTCTGATCTGTGGTCGCTACATTCCAACATTTCACCAGGTGTGAAGTCCTCTGAGAGTTTGTGAAGCACAAATACGAGATCTGGTTTTATAACTAGGAGAGAACTGGTGACTTTGTTCGTTGTCCTCTTTCCTGGCATTCTTCAGCTTCAATTAAATTCATCCTTCTTTTTAGTGGCCCTCCAGCAACAAGGGCTTTGCTTTTTCAGCATCAAAAGGAGTGAGGTTCTGCCCATGTTTCTGCTGTGAATTGTGAGCAGAGTTGCTGCTAACACCACAACGTCCTCATTACATGGTCACTTTAAAAGCTACACCTTAAATTTTTCAAGCCCGAGCCAAATTACTCAAAACCAATTTCTCAAGCCAACTTTCTGAGCAGTATTAGCTTATATTACAACAGCCAACGTTGAGGGAGTGGATGTGTCAAACCACAAGTGTCACATTAAAAAAATGTTTAACATTTCAAAACTGGAGCCTGCACATCACAGATTAGGAAAGGCTGCCCTGAAACAATTTTGCCCAGATCCTTCCTTGCTCACCAGTCTTCTCCTCATCGACTTGTGTTTGGATCATTAATTGCACCACTTGTAGTTTTTTGAAACCTGCTCATACATAGCGTCAGAGTTCAACTTTGAAAGTTATTTTGGAATTAGCTGGAGATTTCGTGCTATATCTTGGTTTTGATATTTGAAACAAGAGCAACTCTGAAATGTAGTTCTCCTGGAGTATTTCACCTGTTGCTACGAAAACAGAAGTTGTTGCAATAAATTTCCACTGGCACAAGGGAATAGAGGAAGGGACGGGCTGAACGCAATCGCTCTCTCTTTGAATGGCCAGGCTTGCTATCAATCGTGGAATAAAAGCCGAAAGCTGTCTGTTCAAGTGCCTGCAGGGAGCTGTGGTCGATTACCTCCGTCAGTCTCTTTAGCAGACTGATAGGTTGAAAAACCAGCCAAAACCCAAATCCAAGGGTTTCCCTCGTGCAAACAGCTTTGTAGAAACATTGCAGAATCACTCCTGTAAGGGCTACCCACATTTGAAAGACACAAAATGGCTGTCAAGAGTTAAACAGCCTGCTCCAGCATTTAAGTGAAACATAATGGTACCTTTGAAGAGGGTTACTGAAGGTGAATGGGAGGACCTATACAAGCAACCATCCAAAACATTTTGATAAGAGGATAGCTAAGGATAGACACAAGTTCATTAAAATATGACAAGTGATTGATTCAAGCCTCATTAGTGAAAGGATGTTATCCCATTAGGTGAACAGCATCAGTTAAAACAAGGGGTGTAAATCTCAGTCCATGAACCAGTCAGTCTAACTCATTAGGCAGCTATGAACATAACAGCTGAAATTATTTAGTAGTAATCAGTTGTTTCTTGGAAGTTATGCACAATATTAAGAAATAGGTTCTAGTTAAAGATTCTTCAGATAATCATAGAGATAGATTTCAACATAGTTCTAGATACACATATATAACCAAACTATAATAGAAGCATTAGGGGAAAAACATTTAAACATAGATGTGAAAGTTAATTAGTCTTGGGAAACACTTTCTTTATCTCTAAAAAGATGCCTGCACATCCTGAACGAAATAGGTTGTTCGCAACTTATTAGTTAGGAAGTGCTAACTGTAGAAGTAGCTGTATAACTCTACAATACTATGAATCTTATAGCAGTTAGTTAAAACCAACTATCTTTTGTATTTTTCATACATGCAGTTGGGACGGTGGAAAATATGAAAGGAGTAACAGAGTATGATAGAGATAGCACATGGAATACAACGAACAACAGACTTCAAGTAGTCCTTAGAGATAAATCTGGGATAGACCTGAAGGAGGTTATTCAGTAACTTTGGCATGCAAATTAACAGGATGCATAGAAAAATCCTGAGGCCTAGAAATCACAATATCTGTTAAAACACCATTAAATCATGGGAACCTGGAGTTGTCCATAGGAATGCCCATCATTGATTAGGTGTTTCACAGGATTGGGTGTATGGAATAAGGGGATGGACACAGTGACCATGTTGTATGTGATTAATGTCACACAAAATGTATAAAAATGTTGTATTTCACTGTAAAAATCAGAGGCCGTCATTGATCTCGCTTCCGATCTGAACCATGGATTAAGGAAACAATTGGGTTCTCACGTCAAGACCAGATTCAGGGAAGATCTTTGGCTCTCTCCATGCATCAACCAGTTATTGCTTGAATAAAAGTTTGCCTCCTGAGTCTTTGTTCCTGGTCGGGGGCTTACGCTCCTACAACTCCAAAAACAGAAAACACTATCAGGCATGTAAATTTGACAATCTTGCTCCATGTTTTCTAATTGTTATCTTTTATTATTTATGAGAAGTTTAAATAATCCAAAAAATATGACCTGGTAAAGTATTTTTTGCCTGGAAAAGTAAGGATTGGGCATCATTGTGATAGAATTTCAAATTATGAAGGGGTTTCAATATAGACTTGTGCAGTATTCCAAACTGGGAACTAGAAATAAAGGATAGCTATTAACAATTCCACTAATTACTTTGAAACCAATATTTGGGATATGGGGATTCAGTGCATATTGGAAACTAGAACTCAGCAGAACTTAGTGAATAGAGTGATAGGGTTTTTCAAATGGTCTCATTTGCGTGGCAACTATCACTGCATGGTTAAATGGTGCATAAATGTAAATCTAATTTCTTTGGTTTAATATTTGATCTGTTCCCTTGTTTTGAGTATCTATATAAAACATGATAAGAAACTAAATGTAAGTTGAACTGAATGTCAAATTCTTTGTGCATCAGCCAAAGAAATGTTATTGCTTGCACTTTTCTTAGATGTCATCAGAATTGCTTCTCTCCACTACAGGAAGATAAAGATCTATAACTGGTATGCATTGAGGAGCTTTGGAAGTGACAGAAATTAAAGGATTCATCAGCTCCAAAAGGCGTTCAATGAGAAGGCAATAATGCAGAGAGATAGGTGTTGCAGTTTATACAACCATCCACTAGAGGTGTATGTGACCTGTGCAAAGAACCAGGTTGCATTCATTCAAAGTTGTACCTCAAGTTCTCTTAAATCAGTGTCTATCATCTTTCCTTGCACATCACTCTGCTTGTACATCTTCACTTTAATTATAAACGCATACATTCTTGCAAATGGTAAAGCCAAAAACCTTAAGATAATTTCAGTGCCTTGGATTTTCTTTGTGTGTGTTAATATAAATGTAAATGATGGGGAGCAAGGGTTTACTCAGAATGAGCTGAGTGACACTGAAAGTGGATAACCCACGAGTCCAAAGGACAAGTAGCTTATTTGCTTCCTTGCATCACATTTTTTTCTTTTTCAACTTTTTTTTTGTGTAAAATGCCTTTCGCAAATCATTCATTGGATTTATATTCATGTGCTTTGTGACCAAAGGACTGAATCATTTTGGAACAGGCAGAACGGCACTTTAACTGGAAGCTACTTGAAAAATCACACATAGTTGCCACACATCCGCAGTGATATTTACCACACTTGTTGCCTGACAGTTCGTCATCAAATTGAAACACACTGCCAAAGAGAGAAAGAATTTTAATTTATTTAGCCCTTTTCGCTTTCTTGGAAATGTCAAATGTTCTGCACCCCAATGCAAAACTTTTTGACATGCAGTCACAGAGGTAAAGTTGGAAATACAACAGCCAATTTGTACGCAACAATACCCCACAGACAGCATCACGTTAAGTGACCGGTCAATCTTTTGTTTTGTAGTATTGTTTCAAGGGTAAATTTCAGGCTAGACATAAGGAAGAACACTTTTACTTTCCATCAAATAATGGCTTGGGAAATTCCAAGTGAGCCTAAAATAGATGGAGAGCTAGTGGGATTTGGTCTTCACTTACCATGACAGTTTGTGCAGCTTGATGCCAGGGCCAAACCTGGCTTCAGAACTCATTTAAATATTACTGCTATGTTCTGGGCACCCATTAAGTGTCTGGATGTAGCTTGTCGATCAGAGAGGCAACGACATCAGCTGTTTCCGACATTCAGTTCATCGGTGTTTTGAGTCACCTCCAGTTTTGCAGGAATTCATAGAGAATCATAGAATTCCTACAGTGTGGAAGCAGGCCATTTGATCCATCGTGTGCACAGCAACCCTCAGAACAGCATCCCACCCAGACCCGAGCCCCTACCCTTCCCCTGTAACCCTGTATTTCCCACGGCTAATCCTCCTAGCCTGCACGTCCCTGGAACCTATGGGCAATTTAGCATGGCCAATCCACCTAACCTACACACCTTTGGACTGTGGGAGGAACCCAGAGCATCCAGAGGAAACCCACGCAGATACAAAGAGAACCTGCAAACTCCACACAGACAGTCGACTGAGGGTGGAATCAAACCCGGGTCCCTGGCGCTGTAAGGCAGCAGTGATAACCACTGGGGTGGGTGGGCTGTACAAGATTCCAGAGGTGCCTCATAATGTGAGAGCAGTGGGATTGCATTTGTTTTTGATGTGGACTTTCAATTTAGAGCTGTCTTCCTTGCTCCCTTAAGAACTGCTGGATGAGCTGTTCATTGTGTGGTTCGAGGGGTGAATGCAAGTCCAACACAAGCTCTGCTCGCTGAGGCTCATGTGGTGGCACTGGAGGTCCCACAATGAATGTTACGACGTTATGTCACACCCTCAAGGCCAGGTGGGACTTGACCTCCGAGCTTCTGGCTCAGAGGTAGAAACACTACGACTGCATCACAAGAGCCTAATTATGGGACCTTGCAGACTTAATACTGTTTTAAACTGGCCCATTGGACAACGTAAAGCTATTCAAACCTTTATGGCATCTGCTGCATTCCTGTACAGTGCACATGGGAGACAGAAATAGAAGGATATGTTGATGGTTGGAGATGAAATGAGTCTTGAGGAAGGCCATGTGGAGCATAAACACCTGAGCTGAAGATTCTTTTCCTGTGCTGCATATATTTAATTCCATGTGATATCAAAGGTTTAATTTCAATTTGATGCCAGTAAAACCAGCATTCATAAGGTGTTTTCCTCACTCGGAATCATTCATTTCCACTTGAGAAGGTAGACAGGGCCTCAGGTTAATTCAAGTTTCCCCCAAAGGATTGTGCCTCCAAAAACCAAGCAGAGCTTGAACCTACCAACAACTGATTCAGGCAAGAGTGCTGCTGAAGACGTTATCAATTCTTTTATTAATCCTCCATGAGGAGGCGATGGCCTAGTGGTATTATTACTGGATTGTTAATCCAGAAACCCAGGTAATGTTCTGGGGACCTTCGATTGAATCCCACCACAGCTGATGGTGGAATTTGAATTCATTAAAAATCTGGAATTGAGTCTAACGATGAATTGATCGTCGGAAAAACCCATCTGGTTAACTAATGTCCTTTAGGGAAGGAAACTGCCATCCTTACCTGGTCTGGCCTACTTGTGACTCAAGACTACAGCAATGTGGTTTACTGTCAACTCAATTAGGGATGGGCAATAAATGCTGACCTAGCTAACAATGCCATCATTATCCTGTGAATGAATAAAAAAAAACTTCAGCAAATAATGGCTTTAATAGGTTTTACCAACGAGGTTCCTCGTTTCTGTTAGCTACCATGCACAGAAATCAACACTCATCATGGAACAGAGTGTTCTGATAAAATAGTTGTAAGGAGAGATGAGGATAGAACTTGCTGGAAAAAAATTCGACAGGTCTGGCAGCATCAATGGAGAGAAAACAGAGTTAGCATTTCAGGTCCAGCGTGCCTTCTTCCGATTTCTCTGCACAGATGCTGCCAGACCTGCTGAGTTTTTCCAGCAATTTCTGTTTCGGTTTCTGATTTCCAGCATCCGCAGTTCTTTGGTTTTCCTTTTGTAAGGAGGAATGGTTTCCTGAGTGCAGGTTGATTTAATCTGGAAGGCGTTCCAAAAAATATGATGCCATCAACAATTTTTGAGTCCACTACAGACTTCCCCAAAGCATGAAAGCGGAGAGGAGAATAGAGAAGATCAGTGAGTGAAGGAAGCTGACATGGTATCAGAAAGAGGTTCAGAGGCAGAGACAATCTGATGATTTCACTAAAGAGATCTGGGGCAAGAGGAAGACTGGGTAGAAAAGAATAAACTGCCCACCATTGTGCAAGAACTCCTCCAGTTATTAGACAGCAACAATTTAAGTGTTGTTGTTTTGCAAGCAAGTGTAGGACCACAACCCATTCTGGCAATTGCCAGTAGATACATTTCAAATTTCCAAATGGATCTGCTGTGCCATTACTGACTAGGAGTGAGAGGTTATATTCTTCTTAAAGCCGAATACTTTAACATGAAATCAATACACTTCTCCATTTGAAAAAAAAAGCATTGGAAAAACACTTGTAAGAAATCTGCCCAGAGAGAGTGAATCAAGTATTTTCTTTTAGATTGGTTCCTTTAAAGTCAGTATAAAATAATGTTTTCTTTACACATGTAACGTGCTGTGAACAATCCTTGAACACAGTAACATAAATTGCTCTGTTTTACCATTACAAATAACATTTGAAAACATAGCTGTACCCTGAGGTGGTTAACTGGAATAGAGCAGTATAAACACATAGCACCAGAAACAAACAATCCTTTGTGTACAATCATTTATGTAATTTACCTTGAAAGTTGTCCAAATGTTTCCTGGTTTTCACAGAAAGAAAGAAAGAAAGAGATTTTCAAATTACCTTAAAGGCTTCCAAGTTTTTCCACAGAACTGCAAGATGGTGAGGATTGGATAAACCTATAAACAATGAGACCAGAACGATGGGTCATATCAGTTTATGATAATGAAGTTTAATTTAGATATACGTGAGGTGTTGCATTTTGCAAGGCAAGTCAGGGCAAGTCAGGACTTACACACTTAATGGTAAGGTCCTGGGGAGTGTTGCTCAACAAGGAGACCTTGGAGTGTAGGTTCATAGTTCCGTGAAAGTGGAGTCGCAGGTAGATAGGATTGTGAAGAACGCATTTGGTATGTGTTCCTTTATTGGTCAGTATGAAATATAAGAGTTTGGAAGTCATGTTGCAGCTGTGCAGGACATTGGTTAGGCCACGTTTGGAATACTGTGTGCAGTTCTGGTCTCCCTGCTAAAGGAAGGATGGTGTGAAACTTGAAAAGCTTCAGAAAAGCTTTGCAAGGATGTTGCCAGGGTTAGAAGGTTTGAGCTATAAGGAGAGGTTGAATAGGCTGGGGCTATTTTCTCTGGAGCATTGGAGGCTGAGGGGCAACCTTATAGAGGTTCATAAAATCATGAGGGACGTGGATAGGCTAAATAGACAAGGTCTTTTCCCTGGCGTGGGGGAGTCCAAAGCTAGAGGGCACAGGTTTAAGGTGAGAGGGAAAAGATTTAAAAGGGACCTAAGAGGCAACTTTTTCATGCTGAGAGTAGTGCGTGTATAGAATAAGCTGCAAGAAGAAGTGGTGGAGGTTGGCACAAATACAACATTTAAGACATTTGGATGGGTATGTGAATAAGAAGGGTTTAGAGTGATATAGGCCAAATGCTGGCAAATGGGACTAGATTTGTCTGGCATATCTGGTCGGCATGGACGAGTTGGACCAAAGGGTCTGTTTCCATGCTGTACATCTCTATGACTCTATGACTCTAACTCCAACACAGAATTCAGAGAACACTTTTTTTTCTGAAACCACAAAGTTTAGAATGTGGTACTTGCTAACACATGGAGTAGTTGGGTTGAAGAGCACAGATATGTTTAAGGGGAAGTTAGATGGGTTCATAAGAGAGAAAGGAATAGAGATATACACTACTGGGATTGATGAAGAGGGATGAAGGAAGCTTATGCAGAACATAAACACCAGCTTAGACACGTAGGCTGAACACGTTGTTACCGTGCTGCAACTTTTATGTCATTCTAACACAGTCTTTGAATATTGATTGTATCACGGCATCCCTACAGAGCAGGAAGAGGGTATTCGGCTCGTCAAGTCTGCACCAACCCTCCGAAGAATATCTCACCCAAACCAAACCAAACTCCCCACCCTATTCCAGTAACCATGCATTCCCCATGGTTAATCCACTTGACCTGGAAATCCATGGAAACTATGGGGCAATTTAGCATGGCCAATCAATTTAATCTGCACACCTTTGATGAAAAATCAAACTGAGACAGTTCCCATCTTTAAACTATGGAAGGAAACTGGACCACCCAAAGAAAACCCACACAAACACAGGGAGAAAGTGCAAACTCCACACAGACAGTCATCCAAGGATGGAATTGAACCCAGGTCCCAGGCACTGAGAGGCAGCAGCACTGACCACTGAGCCACCGTGCCAAACTCAACTGTTTTCTGGGCATCCAAAGTGAGGAGGGGAAGATCTTGCTCTCATTGACTTGGCCAGCTACACTGACAGTGAATCAGAAGATAAACAGTCCA
Source organism: Ginglymostoma cirratum (assembly GCA_024137785.1). Lineage (NCBI taxonomy): Eukaryota > Metazoa > Chordata > Chondrichthyes > Orectolobiformes > Ginglymostomatidae > Ginglymostoma > Ginglymostoma cirratum. The sequence continues at coordinate 5,544,558 of JAHRHZ010000091.1, read as the reverse complement.
TTTACCCAGCTCCAACACTTATGACCCCAGCCGGCTACTCCAATTAAAACTTCAGCTTGCAATGCAAAAGTTGACTTTTCTTCTTGTATTTTTCTTGAGGCTACATATGGAGCTACTTGTGCTCAGGGAAGGACAGTTTTTTTTCGCAAGATTGCATTCCTCTCATCTCATTACATTTGCATGCACAAGTGAAACACCAACACCCCTCACTGTGTCCTCTCAGGCTCCAGCACCTGGGTGCCTTATTTGAAAGGCCACTACACCATACAATAGGATATCTAAGAACCTGACAAGGGAAACCCCTTTAGCAAAATTCAACAAGGAACAATCTCAGTCAGTGGTAAAAACATTTTAGGCTTAATGAGGGACACACTGGAGCAGGAGAGTTAGCAGTTCCCTGGAGAAGGAGAATTAGTTACTCCAAAGCAGATACATTTAAGTATCAGTGGTTTGTAGGTGTTCAGACTGAGAGTGAATGGTAATTGGAGACTCCAGGTAAAATTCCTGGTTGTCAAGGGAAAACTTTATGAAATGACATGGTATTACAGGCTGTGAAAGTGAAAAGCGAGGTAAATATTTACAGCTCAGATAGAGCATTGCCTTCAGAATAGGCATGTACCATGACGCACAGCTACAAGAAAGGAAATCAAGCACCAACAGCACTGATTTAAACTCAGGTTGCAGACCGGAGGACATTGCAAATCCAGAATTAAAGTGATAAAGGAGCAGATTAGAAACCTAAGCAGCCTTGGTCTGGTGGAATAAAAATTAGAATACTTTGTTAAGGCTGGAGAAAGTTACGTGATCCTTTATTAAAGCTGGAAAGCGATATGTTCAATTGCGGGGAGCAGGAATCGTCTGGGAATAAACAGCGGCAGAAACAGGGAACATTATTAGAGCCAGGCAAAGTTGGAATCATCCAGAAAAAAAACATGTAAAAGAAGCAGGATGCATCTCTTAAATGCACAAATAGTGGGAGTCTTTTAGTAAAACTATGATTAAAGCAGGCATTGTTTATTAAAGCCGCAGGCATGGGGATTCATTTAGTAAGGCTGTTAAATAAATGAGAATCATTTGTTAAGGCCACAGACAGTGGGATTCATCCAGTGATGCTGCAAGAAAGATGGGATCATAAATTTTAGCTGTGAGAAGGTGAAAATCCTCTATTCTAGCCACAAAATATGGGAAAATGCTTCAGCACAGTGCACTATAGCACTGTTGTTAATGCAAAATAAAAACTTTTTAGGCAAGGGAAGTAAATAATACAATTAGGAAGGCACAGCATCAGAAACAATATTGCCTCGAAGATTTAATTTCAGAGGTGGGTCAAATAGAACATAAAATTTACATCATGGAGAAAACTGTTATTCAAGTTTAGGAAATCTTTCAAGTTAGATACTATAGCTGGAGCTGAACAAGTAAATGCAATTATATATGCTATTAAGCAAATAGCTGATAATATAATTTACCGAGGTGTAAAAGAAGCAACACATACTTTTGAAGAAGTACTGAATGCTGTAGTAATTTACATTAATCACAGAATAAATAACAGTTAAAAGAGCAAAATTTAATGCAAAGTTTTCCATAGACAAGATTCCATAGTTATCCCTGAATGACTTCCATAGATTGTGCAAAATTGCAACTTGATGATTTAAAATCAGAATTCATAAGTGACAGAATTGTTGGAATTTCTGATGAATTTTTCTCAGATTTATTACAGTCAAAAGAAGTTTTGACTCTAGAGAAAGCCATTGAGATGGTGAGTGAAGCAGAAATCTAGAAGCAACACAGATCAATCCTAAGGGAAGAACTTTGGAACAGGAACTCAGCAGAGTCGACTCAATTCTTAAGGTAAAAAAAACTATAAATCACGCACAAAAGGTCAATAAAGTGAGTAATATAGGTACCAGACACCAAAAGCTCTTGTCAGCACAGTGGAGCAGAGAAGCCTCATAGGCACACAAAGTATCCAGCTATTGAAAAATAATGCATTATCTGTCATGCAATAGGCCACTTCCAGAAAATGCACAAAAGGGGAACAAAGTTTCATAAATGCAAGAAATCTAATAGTTACTCAGACAAAGAGATTAATGCTGTGGAACATAGTTAAGAAAACACTGTCTACAGCTGATAACAGCTCAACTATATGGGCCAGAAGACATAGCATTTAAGATGTAAGATGTTCTTCAAAAATATCTTCAGACATTAGATAGTAGAAAACTTATAGGTGCTTCAGAATCAAAATTTCTCTCTCTTGAGTAGAAATGTGTGTCTTGGCCTCAGTCTTCTTCAGAGGGTTAAATATGTTAAACAGCAAAAGCTAAAGAATATCTTTGAACAAAGAATAGGCTAAATTATTTATTCAGTTAGGGATGACCAATGATAGATACAGCTTCACAATGAAAAAAGACACTAAACTGTTAGGTCTTTGTGCACCCACAATGATTCCGCATATTTTAATGAGACAAGTCAAAAAGCAGCTTGTAGAGATGGCCAAAATAGGCAACATTTCCCTAGTTATAAAGCGCTGGGTTGTGTTTAGGCATGGACACTGTAACCAAACTTAATGGGTCCATCAAACCTCAAAGGCTCAACAAGATGGTAGTTAGAAAAATTCATTTATGTCTGAAATTGATGGGATTTAGCTAAGTTAACCCAATTTACAGTCTTCACAAAATTGGATAAAAACTGTGCATTCAGACAAATGATTAAGCAATCAAGGTTTCTCACCACTCCATTTGGGAAATTTTGGTTAAACCAATTACCATTTGGAATTGCTTCAACATGAGAGATTTTTCAACAGAATTTTTTGAGGAGTCGCATGCTACATGGATGACATATTGATACACAAGAAAACAGTCCAGGAGTGTCATCGGTGTTGTCCTCAAGCACTTACATGCAGAAGTGCTCACCTTGAATAAAAAAGTGTGAATTCTATGTAGAATCTATTTACCTCTTGGGATACACTGTAAAGAGTGATGGCAAAATGGTGGACCTGCAGAAGATTTAACAGATTTACATATAGGGTAAATGACTAAAATGTTTGCAAGTGACTTGAAATGTCTTAGGGTGGTAAATAGTGAGGACAATAGTGATAAACTGCAGAAAGTTATCAATGGACTGGTCAGCTGGGCAGAGCAGTGGCAAATGGAATTCAAACTGGAAAAGTGAGAGTTGGGAAGGGCTAACAAGACAAGGCATTACAGTATGAATGGTAGAACCCTGAAAAGTATAGAAGATATGATGGACCTTGGCATGCATATCCACATATCCTGAAAGGGAGAAAGGCAGGTAGATAAGGTGGTTAAGGAGGCTTACGGGATATTTGCCTGTATTAATTGAGGCATGGAAGAGCAAGCAGATAAGCTGAAATAGTATAAATTCCAGATTCATTGTTGGTATTTCAGAGCCCAATGAAAATATCCTTGACTAAATTATCCCTGCTTTCCAAATACCACATTCATCCATGCAAATTCTTCCTCAGTATCACTGTTGTGAGGATCCTCTCTCTTTACGAACATCAGGATTGTCAGTCCTATAGATTAGGGATTTTTACAGTCTGCAATGTGCTAGAGGTGTTTAACAATTTAGGTGGTCCAGTGGCTAAGTGGTTAGCACTGCTGCCTCACAGCGCCAGGGATCTAGGTTCAATTCCACCCTCGGGCAACTGTCTGTGTGGAGTTTACACATTCTCCCCGTGTCTGTGTGGGTTTCCTCTGGGTGCTCTAGTTTCCTCCCACAGTCCAAAGATGTGCAGGCTAGGTGGATTGGTCATGTTAAATTGCCTGTATTGTTCTGGGATGTATAGATTAGGTGGGTTATAGGGGCATGGGTCTGGGTGGGATGCTCTGAGGGTTGGTGTGGACTTGTTGGGCCAAAGGGCCTGTTTCCACACTGTAGGGATTTTATGAAGATAATGTTTGTCTATGCAGGTTTATGCATGATCTTTCAGGGTTATGGGCCAAGATGGTACAGTGTCATGAGACAGGAGCTGCATATCACTACTGTCAGCGCCTTTATATAGGTCAAAAGAAAAGAGATATGGATTGACATTAGAAATTTGCACAAGTGTGCAATGTCATTCTTTGACCAGTATATGCTGCTGGCATATTTATAAAATGTGACCCCTTCCAGGTAATGTCATTGGAGCTAAAAATTAAGAGCATGTCAAATATGGGGAATATTTTCATGTTTACATAATTGTTCTAAAAATACTTATTATGCCTCCAAAAAGTCTAAAGGCCATGGATAAGACCCAAGTATCCAGCACAACTGAAATACACCAATTTAGTGCAAGGTTTGTTTTCATAGATCTAGCTGTCTATTCCTGCAGACTTTAATGTTTTATTTACCGTGATTACCACAAGCCCATCTTTTCATGTTGATGCATTTCCACAAGGTGAGTCAAACGTAACACTGCCAATAATTAATGGAAAGTCTGACTCAACCAAGTCATCCTACAATTTTATGCAAGGGTTCTGAGTCACATTTGCAATAAGGCTAACGGGACAATAGAGGTTGTTCTGCTTTAATACAGCACCACAAATAATGGTATTGATTTAACACAGTAGTGATCATTTACCCAATTCTCAAAGGGTGATTCAATTAATTGAAGTAAGTCAGCCATTTTCCAATATTTCTCAGTCCTCTTAGACTGTGCTGTAAATCAAAATAAAACCAATTTCTGTTCATTGTGTAAAAAAATCAGAATTTACAAATAAAAAAGTTAAAATTGTAGAAGCATAGAAATCAGAGCCTGGAAGGAGTCCATTCAAATCATCACACCCGTATTGGTGTTTCTTCTCTCTCATAAATTCACTTTGTTTACAAAATTTATAAAAGTACATTGTATGAACATTCACAGAATCTTAAAAAAATCAGGAAAAGGAGTAAACCATCTGGCCCTTCAAGACTGCTCCACCATTCATTAGGATCAAGGTTGATTGTCCAACTCAATAGCCTGTTCATGCCTTTAACCCCAAGCACTACATCCAAATCCTTATTGAAATCGTACAATATCTCAACTGCTTCCTGTAGAAATGAGTTTCTCAGGCTCACCACTCTCTGGGTGAAGACATTTCTTCTGTTCTCAGTCCTAACTAGTTTACCCCATATCCATAGACTGTGACCCCTGGTTCTGGAGTGGCCCAACATCAGGAACAACCTTCCCGCATCTCCCGTGTCTAGTTCCATTGGAATTCTGTGAAATTCCCCCTCCCCTCATTTCCCTCAATACCAGTGAATATAATCCTAACCAAATTAATCTCTCCTCGTATATCAGTCCCGTAATCCCAGGAATCAGTCTGGTGTACCTTTGCTGCATTCCCTCAATAGCTAAAACATCCTTCCTCAGATAAGAGGACCAAAACTGTATACAGTATTCCATGGTGTGGTTTCACCAATGCCCTGGATAATTGCAGCAAGATATCGCAGTTCTTGCAAAATCCTCTCACTACGAAGGCCAACATACCATTTGCCTTCTTGAGTACATGCAGCTTGCATTCAGCAACCAGTGTACGAGGGTGACTAGGTCAGGTTGCACATTCCCTTTTCAGATTATAACCCTTCGGATAACAATCTGCCACAATCTGCTGTTTTGGCCACCAAAATGGATAACCTCACATTTGTCCACATTATACAGCATTTGCCATGCATTTGTTCACTCACTCAACTTGCCCAAATCACACTGAAGAATCTTTGCATCTTTAGGCCCGAAACGTCAAGTTTTCCTGCTCCTATGATGCTGCTTGACCTGCTGTGTTCATCCAGCCCCATGCTTGTTGTCTCACCCAGCTTTTTGTTATCTGTGAATGTGGAGGTATTACATTTTAGTTCCCTCATCAAAATCATTAATATGTATTGTAAATAGCTGGAGGCCTAGCACTGATCCCCTACTAGTCATGCTTGCCATTCAGAAAAAAGACCTGTTTATTCCTACTCTTTGCTTCCTGTCTGTTAACTATATGTCTCAATTCTCTACCTGCAATTCCATGAGCTTTAATTTTACACACTAATCTCTTATAGGGGATCTTGTTGAAAGCCTTCGGAAAGTCCAAATAAACACATCCATTGGGTCCCCCTCACCAACTCTACTAGTTACATCCTTGAAGAACTCCAGTAGATTTATCAAGCATAATTTCCCTTTCATAAGTCCATACTGGTTCTGTCTGATCCTGCCATGGTTTTCCAAATGTTCTGAAATTATTTCTTTTATAGTGGACTCCAGGACTTTCCTCACTCCCTACATCAGGCTGACTAATCGATAATTCCCAGTTTTCTCTCTAACTCCGTTCTTAAATAGAGGGGTTACATTGGGTATCTTCCAATCGATAGCAACTGTTCCAAGTCTATAGATTCTTGGAAGATGACCAGCATCATTTCTAGGTCCACTTCCTTAAGTATTCTGGGATGTAAACAATCAGGGCCTGGTGATTTATCAGCCTTCAATCCCATCAATTTCCCAAACACTATTTCCTTACTAATCCTGAGTTCCTTCAGTTCCTCCCTCTCATTAAACCCTGTGTTCCCTAACAGTTCTGGTATGTTATTTGTGTCCTCCTTTGTGAGCTCAGACCCAAAGTAAAGTTAACCATAAGTTATATAAATCCAACAACATCCAAATCAGTTTCTTCCAGTATTACATGTAACCCGTTACATTAACAATTACAGTTAATATTTACAAGATTTATTATATGTCACATGCAGCAGAGAGCCCAAAGGTTTTTACCCAGGTTTCAGCTTCTTGGCATACTCTGGTTGGTAGGTGCTTGTCCCCATCTTGCCTTTGTGCTGACTGCCCCAGGCTTCTGTGCATCCCTCAGGCTTTAAATCCTAGATCTTGGAATGTGCTGGTCTGTAGCACTCTGTCCTGACAATTTATTGCATCAAAAGAAAGCAAGTTTTGGGCAGACGAAATAGTGTCTTTGATCAATTGCAGTAACATTTGATGTTTGTCCCTTGGAACAACCCATACAGTACAGAGTCCTGCACCATTGATCACCGTTAGCCTTGACAAAAACCACTGCATCTCTCACTCGACCTTCTTTGAAAGTCCAGAACACTGGAGGGTCTATCACTTCAGACAGAAGGTGCACAAGCTGTTCAAGGATCAGGCACCAGCCTAGACAAGCTCTGTCCGTACAATTAAGGGTCACCCTCAACTCAGTCCGTAACATTGGGTCTCTGACGAAAATGTTCACTTCACTATCCAAAATCTAGGCTGACACTTCAATGCACTACTGAAGACATGTCCATTTTAGGAATGTTAAACTGAGGCCCTGACTTCCCTCTCAGCTGAATTCGTTGAGAATACTTATTTATCTTTTAAGAGTTATGTGAAAAATTGGAAGTTTTGGAGCTGTTCGGACAGTTCCTGGATGAAAATGAATTTTTACCAAGTTGTTTCTTGGGAATAAGTCAACAATTTAATTTTTTCGGTGGTCCGTCTGCTCTTAACAGGAAGTCAAGTGAATTTGGGTTTAAGAAAATGTTTTGAGGGTGATAAGGAGATGGGGTTTATCATCCTGATTTGCTGGAAAACCTGGCTTTGAAAAGACAATGGCGACCACAGTAGAAATAGTGCCCAGTAATTCAATTGAGGCTTCTAAGAATCTGATAAAGTTTCAAAATACCAATATTTCTGGCTAATTTGTAAGACCTGAAAATTTCAATTATGGCCACTTTCTAAATCCTTGGCTCCTGCTTGACTTCAATCTGAACTGAAACTGAAGATCTTATGTCAACCTACGACTGCCAACAATTTGATTTCATTGACAAGCAACCTGGTGGACAATTTGAACTCATCAAATTCTATCACTGTTTTAGACCCATGGTCAACATGCCCTTTCTGCAGAGTCTATTATCTTTTGGGTTGTGTGAACGTCTATCTTTGAGATACAGAGGTCATAGTGCTAAGTCTGGATTATAGATTAGATGTTAACTAGTGTTTGCCACTACTTAAATAAACAGGTTTTATTTTGTAGGTCAGTTTATTAAAGAAGTTTGGGGAAAGCCTATTTTATTCAGAATTCTAACACAAAAGGGAAACAACTGGCAATTTTGATGATTGAATCAACACATTTATAATAATGGTATTACTGGTGGTGTAATGGGGTTTGGTTATCAGCATCTTCTTCCTGTCATATTCGTAACACGTTGCAGTGTATCAAAGATAAGCAGGCAAGTTGTCCATTGTGTCCTGTCCAATATTTACACCACATCCAACATGATTAAAAACAGATGATTTAGTCATTACTATGATGCAGTTTTCTGGGATCTTGCTCTGTGAAAATTGGCTGCTATGACCATTGTCCATAAAGATATTACAGTAAAGGGATGTTGGGTTGGCATGTGAATATCACAGGAAGAAGTTCAATTAACATTAAATCTATATCACAGTAAGAGAAAAGCTGGGTTGACATAGCAATATCAGAGGTAGAAGATCAATTATGATCCAGTTGAATGGGTGAAGCTAGCTCAAAGGGCTGAATGGCCTACTCCTTCTCCTGTATTGTAAGTTCCTAAGTGCATGGTCATGAAAGGTACTCTGCAAATACGAGCTCCTCTATTCCAACAGCTGTCACTAGTTTGAAACCGTACACAAGAACTATGGCTGTGTCTTTTCCCTACCAGCTGCAAGACATTAGAATCACTCTCACCATTACCCCACGGACCAGATATTGAATGTCTGCACATGTAGTCCTGAAGTATCTCCATTCCTCAATATTGGATATTACTGTTGACTTGTGGAGAGGGCAAAGGGAAATTATCTTATATGTATCAACTAGCACGAACAGGTTTACTTCCACATGGACCTGTTGACAGCACGATCTGGAGGACAAACAGGCATTATTTGTGCAAGCAGTTTTAGTAAGTCCTGCACCACAGACCGTAGGCAAGTAGTATGGTGTATGTTTATTTCTTGGACAGAAAATATTAAAGGCCAAGTGGCATGAAATAAATTTTCTTAAAAATGGTTCTGAACGAGGAAGTGATAAAAAAATGATTTAGTTAAATACTTATTGAATTTCACAGGTGAATAAACTACATTTCATGTGGTTAATTTCATTACAATACTTATTACGGTGACAGCCTGCCTCAGTTGGTAGCTTCTTACTTTTCTACCATAAGATCATGGGTTCAAATCTCACAACAAATTTTTCACCACATAATCAAAGCCGGTGTTGCTGATTGTGGGAGGGTCTGTTTTGTTTTGAATGAGACACTAAACCCAGGTCCCAGTTGCCTATTTGAGTAGATGTAATAGATTTTGCAGCCAATATTCCGCCCTCATTTCACAGCACTATAACAGATTATCTTACCATTGACTCGTTTGAGGAGTCTTACCATGTAGAAATTTGATCCCATCCTAATAAGAACTTACAAAGTAATTCATTGGCTCTGAAGTGTTTGGGGCATGTAAATGTAAGTTCTTCCTTTCTTTTGAAAAGAAATGAACATAAAAAAGGTCTTTGAAGTAGCCTCTTCTGAGCAACTCATCAATAAATTCAGAGCCCAATGAAACGTTGGACCAGGATTGTTTGGATTCAGTTTCTGCTTGATGCTGAGGCACCAAATAGTTTGGACAATACAATGTTTCTCTCTTTGTGGGTGAAATTCATTTCCACCAATAGTGCCATATGGTCTCTTGGGAAAAAGCAGCAACCATTGCTTCACCATGTCAGGTTTATTTGAAAAATTACTTGGAAAGTATTTTTCTTTTGTTTCAAACCAAAGCAAGATGACAGTGAGGCCACGCAATGAGCCTTCAAAAAGAACCATCATTCTGCAAACTTCAGAAATCAACCAAGGTAAAAAAAAAATCTTGCCAGCCCATTTCACACAGCACCAACAGTTTCACATCTCTAATCACTATTCCACTGGAAATCACAAGCACCAGTGTGGACAGTCAGTAAAACCATGACCAGAGCTTCCATGCAGAGTCAAATATTTCCTTCAGCAGCAGGGACAAGTCATAATTTGGACCATGTGCCGCCTGCATGCCTCCTAACCCTTGATGTGGTTGCAAAATCAGAAATTGCTGGGAAAACTTAGCAGGTCTGACAGCATCGGTGGAGAGAAAGCAGAATTCATGTTTTGGATCTAGTGACCTTTCTTCAGAACTGATTGTAGTTAGGAAAAGTTTGGTATATATGCTGAAAATGGAGTGGGGGATAGGGTGAGGAGTAAATAATAGGTGGAGATGGAGCTCAAAGAGGGAGAACAACAATCGGACAAACAATGGGTTGGGTGAAGGTCAGCCTGGGAGAATGTGGGCTGCTAAATGGGGATCACTAGTAGCTGACAATGGGGCCATTTGTGGGAGCAGCCAAATAATAATATTAATGAAATTGATACTGAGCCCTGAAGGCTGCGGGAACCCCAAGCAGAAAATGAGATGCTGTAATTCAAGCTTGCTCTGAGCTTCACAGGAACACTACAACAAGCCCGAGACAGAGGTATTGGCCAGGGAACATGGTGGTATGCTGAAGTGGCAGGCAACAAGAATCTCACGTTATTTTAGCAGACAGAACATAGGTGTTCCTCAAAGCGGTTGCCTGCAAAGTATACACTTAGCGTCGCCAATATAACGGAGACTGCATTGTGAGAGCGAATGCAGTAAACTAGATTGAGTGAAGTGCAGGTAAATCAACGGTTTACCCAGAAGGTGTGTTTGGGGCCTTGGATACTGAGGAGGGAGGAAGTAAACAGGCAGATGTTACACCTTCTGCGATTGCAGGGGAAGGTGCAGTGGCGATATGTTGGGAGTGGGGGAGGAGCGTACCAAGGTGTCCCAGAGGGAATGGTCCCTGCGGAAATCTAACAAGACAGGAAGGGGACTATGTGTGTAGTGGTGACATCCACTCGGATGATGGCAGAAATGGTGGCTAATAATCCTTTGGATGTGGAGGCTGATGGGATGGAAAGTGAGGACCAGGAGGACCCTATCACTGTTGGAGGGAAGAGAAGGGGAAGCAAAATTGATAAACTTTTCTAATTCCAGATGAGAGACAGAAGCAGCACCAATGATACAATCGATGTATTGGAGAATGATTTGTTTGTGAGGGCCAGAGTAGGAGTGGAGCGAGGCATGTTCCATGTACCCCATAGACATAACTAGGGCCTGAGCACCTTCTCCCATGTCCTTAGCCCAACCCCCACACACCTGGCCTTGTCATCACATGGGCTGCTGCCACAAACAACTACTGTCAGCTACTAATGATCACCATTTAGCTCCTATTGATTCTCCTCGGCTAACCTTCACCCCTCCCTTTGTCTGACCAACTGTTGTTCTCTCTCTGGGCTCCATTTCCACCTATTCTTTACTCCTTCCCATTCATCTTCATTAAATATCTCATAGAATCCCTACAGTGTGGAAACAGGCCCTTTGGCCCAACAAGTCCACACCAACCATCAGAGCATCCCACCCAGACCCATCCCCTATAGCCCACCTAAGCTACGCATCCCTAAACACTATGGGCAATTTAGCATGGCCAATCCACCTAGCCTGCACATCTTTGGACTGTGGGAGGAAACTGGAGCACCAGGAGGAAACCCACGCAGATACGGGGACAATGTGCAAACTCCACACCGACAGTGCCTGAGGGTGGAGTCAAACCCAGATCCCTGGTGCTATGAGGCAGCAGTGCTAACCCCTGAGCCACCATGCCAACCCGAATATATACCAACTGTTTCCTAGCTCCGGTCAGTTCTGAAGAAGGTCACTGGGAGCGAAACATTAATTCTGCATTCTCTGTATGGATGCTGCCAGACTTGCTGAGGTTTTCTAGCAATTTCTGATTTTGTTTCTGATTTCCAACGTATGCGCTCCTTAGTTTCCTTGATAAGGCCAATTGCTTTGGAAGGATCAGAGATAGTAAGAACTGCCGATGCTGGAGTCAGATAACACAGTGTGGAGCTGGAGGAACACAGCAGGCCAGGCAGCATCAGAGGAGCAGGAAAGCTAATGTTTCGGATCAGGACCCTTCTTCACTGACCCGACCCAAAACGTCAACTTTCCTGCTCCTCTGATTCTGCCTGGCCTGCTGTGTTCCTCCAGCTCCACACTGTGTTATCCCTTGCTTTGGAAGGATGTTTGGGGAAAGTAACTGGTACAGGAATAGATCAAAATAGAAACAATAGTTTCCTTTAGTTGTTTAAATATTAGATGGAGTCTGTTTTCCTTCTTTAGTATATTCCTGCTTGGCACCATTCCAAATCTAGAAATTTTTCGAGAAGAATCTATTCTAAAGACACATGGGCACACAATTAGTAACTGATTGCTGATAACATCAAATCACAGTTAGCTGGATCATAGCCCCATTGTTACTTCATTCCATCTAACTGCAGCTTTTGTAATGCGTGTCATTTGCAGAGAATTATACACGTACACTTATTTACTAAGTAATGAACTAGCTAACTCCTTTCTTTAACAGGAGAAAGGACTATTGAAGTACATGGTATTTTGTGGAAAATGTCATTGAGTAGGGACAAAGCATTCACGCATGAAGAGTTGCAAAACCTAGACAAATACAATATTTGGCAAAACAAAACGGCACCAACGAACACAGTATCTTAAAGAAAAATGATCACCACTTGTCTCTCTCCCAGCATTGAGTAATGACCATGTTCACTGACAAATGTATGCAGTTAGATAAATAATTTCATGTATTGAGTGAATTAAGAAAAACTATGGAAGCATTGTTTTGTGTATTTAACATATGTAGCCCTGATTTCAAACGTACATAGAAACATGTTTGTGGCTGGTTACTAAAAGACTAGTTTGCACTCATTAATTGCTTGTCTTTTTTGGCTGTTGAGTTGTGTACCATGGAATTCATGACTAATTATGAACTTTAATTTCCTATTGCTGTTTTTTTTTCACATATCTCAAGTTGCTGGTACTAGAAGATCTTGGTGTTCCGATTCAGGACTTATGTATCAATGAAGACAACATAATGTGAGCAGTCTTAACCTACAGGCTGAGAAAATTTAAAAAATACAGGCCAGTTCCTGACAATTTACACAGAAATAGAGCTAAGTTGCCGATGCTTTCAAAGCCAAATCACCAGCAGTTTAGGTGCCCAATGTGGTTTTATTGACCACAATACAAATAACACTGTTGTTATCTAGATCAGAGCCTCTGTAACAGAAGGAGGACGTGCAATTAGCAAATGCTTTATTATTGCTCTTAAAATGTCATTCATTGTGGGTAATTTGTCTCACCGTTATTATTTGTAACTCAAGCTATCAATATATCTTCATGTTTATTTTAAAATTTTCCCAAAACTTTCTGAATAAGTTTGTTTTTCAAAAAACATCATGACTATAACACTTGGAGAACTAAGCCAGTGTTAATTCTAAAACAAAATCAGAAGTTGCTGGATTTAATGTTTCGAGTCCAGAGACATTTATTCAGAACTGAAGAAGAGTCACCTGACTTGAAATGTTAACTCTGCTTTTCCTCCTAAGATTCTGCCAAATCTGCCGATTGTCTCCATTAAATACTGGCATGCAGGCAAACAATTAAAAAAGCAAATGGTAGGTTGGCATTCGTCTCCTGGGGATTCAATTGTCGCAATAAAAATGTCTTGCTGCAGTTGCATAGATCTTGGTGCTACTTCACCTGGAATATTAAGTACAGTTTTGATCTCCTCATCAAAGGAGGGATATACTTTGCACAGAGGGACTTCAGTAGAGATTCACCAAATTATTCCCTTGAATAGCAGCATTGGCTATGAGGAAAAATTGGAGAAACTGGGTCTATATTGTCTTACCAGAAGACCATCAGTTCTTGGACTTACAGCAGATAAAAACATTCTGAATTGATGGCACTGCACTTTCACTTATTAGCCTGAAGCCATTCTACAGCACTGAAACCACTCCTTCACAAGCCCCCAGCTCTGACAGCATTGTGGGCCTTTCACATTATCAGATGGTTGAGGTAATAGCAACAGCTAATGTGAAAGTCCCACAGTGTGGAAGCAGACTATTCAGCCCATCAGGTCAACACTGACTGTCTGAAGAGCATTCCACCCCAACCCACCCCTGACCCTACATTTCCCACCCTGGACAATTTAGCATGGCCAATCCACCTAACCTGCACATCTTTGGATTGTGGGATGAAACCAGAGCACCCTGAGGAAACCCATCATGGGGACACAGGGAGAACACGCAAACTCCACACAGACAGTCACCAAGGGTGGACTTGAACCAAGATCCCTGGTGCTGCGAGGCAGCAGTGCTAACCACTGAGCCACCGTGCCACCTTTTCAACATTGAATCATCGAATCTGTGATAGAATCCCTACAGTGAAGAAGCAGGCATTTGGCCCAACAAGTCCACACCAATCCTCCGAAGGGCATCCCATCCATACTCACCCCATCCCCGTAACGCTGCATTTCCCATGGCTAATCCACTTTGCCTGAATAACCCTAGATAATATGGGTAATTTAGCACAGCCAATCCACCGTAATCTGCACATTTTTGGACTGTGGGAGGAAACCTGAACACCCGTGCAGACCCGAGGAGAGTGTGCCAACTCCACACAGAAAGTCGTCTGAGGGTGGAATTGAACATAGGTCCATGTTGCTGTGATGTAGCAGTGTTAACCACTGAGCCACCATGCCATGCTGTACTGGATCTGCCATCCTCATGGACAAATCATGCTTAAGTGGCCTGATTGAATACTTGCGTTTTTCTTTATTTCTGTTTGGTGCCTTTGTCTGGCCCTTCAGCATCCTCCCACTCTGTAATCTGTAATTAAAGTCTTCTCAAGTTTGTTCCCTGTCTTTTTAGTATTTTTCCTATTTTAGCCATATTTTTTGAAGCTCTCCAGTCTCTTTGTCTTTCCTCAGAGTCTTACTGCGTTTTCTTCAGCTGCACTTTCAACTTCTTCTGAGGTCTATTTTGCTTGTCCTATTCCTATCAGTCCAAAACATGGTCACAAACTGGTGCAGCGTACGAAAACAAATGTGCAGTAAGTTGATTGCAATGAAGTCAAAGTGAGTCTGGTCTACATGCGAACTGATGAAAATGACGACACATCTAATCCAAATGAATCGTAGTTGTGTCAGCCCCAAGTCAATTCTGAAGAACAGTCATACCAGCCTCGAAACATTAACTCAATTTCTCCCCGCATTGGTGCTGCCAGACCTGCAGCGTTCCTCCAGTATTTTCTGTGTTGGTTTCAGATTTTCAGCATCAGCAGTATTTTGCCTTTATTGAGGTTGTAGGGAGCTAATAGAGAACTCACATTGAACTGAGGTTGCAACCTGGATCTCAGTGCAACAATAATGGTAAGGGGATCAATGCTTGCTAAGCTTGAGTGGTTAAAAGAAAGAGCTGATATTTTTGTTTGCGCTGGCAAGGGCCCAAAGATGTCAAGAAGGCTGACCTGCCAGGCTCACAACCCTGTTCCTGACTTTAGCCATCTAAGTGAGGATGGCAGGCAATTAGACTCATTGAAAAGCCTTGTTGAGCAGCTAATCACGATGCTCACTGGGATTGTCCAGCTTTCTGATGAGACAGGAAAGACAGATCACCTACCTGGAGGCAGACACCTAGTGGTTTGGCTGGGTTGACAGGTCTCCTGGGAGACTCTTTGACCCCGTATGCCTTCCTGGGAGTAATGTTAAAAACCAGCCTCTAGAAGAGCTCCCCCTCTTTCCATCCACCCAGCGGTGGTTTAGCTGCTTTTGTATTCTTTTTTCATCAACGTTATTAACGTGGCCGAGAGACCACCTTCTTGTTGATTCCTGATCCCTGTAATTTGCTGTGGATATGCCCTTCTCTGAATGTGGAGGACCTCTGGAATGCTATCCAGCTTCAATAGGCCATGCTGCTGCTAACTGGACAGGGATCCTGTTTTTATGACAATTAAAGACTTGCCCATGTGATGGTCTTGACCTTAATTTGTTTCCCACCAGAAAATAGTCCCAACTCCTCTTTCCCACCACAATGGGGAGAAGTTCAGTCCAAAGAAACAACAATAAGAGCTTGTTTAACTGTGACCAGCAGTGTTCCTCAGAGATCAGTGCTGGGTCCACCTTTGTTTGTCATTTATATAAACGATTTGGATGAGAATTTAGGAGACATGGTTAATAAGTTTGCAGATGACACTAAAATTGATGGTACAGTGGCTGGTGAAGAAGGCTATCTGAGATTACAAAGAGATCTTGATCAATTGAGACAATGGGCTGAGGAGTGGCAGATGGAGTTTAATTTGGATAAATGTGAGGTGTTGTATTTTGGTAAAACAAACAAGGGCAGGGCTTATATAATTAATGGTAGGGCCTCGGGTAGCCGTTGCAAAGTTAGGTATAGTATTTGTGGAATAGAAGGCGGGATGTTAGAGTTTGTAAAATGATGGGGGGAGGAGTGTATGGTCCCTTTAAATGATGATGTGCTTTTCTAGGCTTGGAAATTTAAAGAGAAGTCTGCAGGCAGCAACAGATGCACAGACAGTTCCTGAAATTGAAACACTGTATCAGAAAGCTATACTGTTAGCAGGCTAAGCTGCACTTTTACCAAGACAACAGGTTTTTGAATTTAGCTAATGAATTTAAACTAGATGCCAAAACACAATTACATTTAAATCTGATGGTGTTGACAAACTAGAACTAATCCTGTTGTAAGAAATGGAAAGGTCATTAAGGGTATAAAAGAAGAGGTTATTTGAAAATCGGGATGAGAGCTAATTGCCATCTGAAGAGAAACTCCCTGGCTCTCATAGAAACCTCTTAAGCTCTCAGAGTAAGCAACATCTAAATGAAGGTACTACAGCACTGTTCGCTAATATTCCTGACATAATAATTCGAAGGAGAAAGGCATTCCTGAATGGAAAACAATGGAGAAGGCAAAGAACATTCCGGAAGACTTATCCTGGCATAATTTCAAGAGACTAAGTTTTAATTTTTTTTCTTATAACTTTGGTTTATGTAAGTGTGAGTTATATTTATTGGAAATTAGAATTTTGTTTTGTGTGGGTATAGTTAGTAGCTAAGAGGGGATTTGTTCGGTTTGTTAGCAGTTCTGATAATTTGTTCACTGTTAGATTTAGATAAATAAATTGTTACTTGTTAATTGTAGAGCGACTGTCAGGATTTCATTTTATTTCACTTCTCCTCTTTGTAATAGCTTGGGGGTTCAAGTCCGGGATCTGGCTGGTACGTGTGCAGAGTCCGAATGGATCTGGATGAATTTGGACAGATTTGAACAGATTTGGGGTACGAAAGGTCCCAGTAGATTTAAACAGGCTTGCAGATTAGTGTCCTAGACGTTTAAATAAAACTCTTAGGTGAGAAGTGGAAAATCTGTTTAATTTCAATTACCTGTGGTTGGCTAAATCAAAAGTGAGGTAACGGCTGTTTCAGTCACTAGGAGTTTTTGGAGGGGGGCGGGGAAGAACTGATTTTGGGTGTTTTGCAAAAGGTGAGCAATGAAAAGCTGCAGGAATTGGCAGACAAGCTGGAGTTAGGATTGCCTTTGTCTGTGAGAAAACAAGAGGTAATTACAGCAATAGTTCAACATTCAAATCTGCTGGAATTGCCATTGGAAGCTTTGGAAATGGCTAGAATTCAATTGCTGTTGAAGCAGCTTGAACAGGGAAGGGAATTGTTTGAATTACAGTTACAAACAGAGGAAAGACAAAAAGAAAAAGAGAGAGAATTTGAACTTCGGAAGTTGCAAATTAAACAGAATAGCTGACATAAAAGGATGGAAATGAAGGTTGAAGGTAGGCTTAGTGCGGAGGAGAATGATGATGAGCAAACCCATGGTAGCCAAAGATCTGTTAGGGATATGTACAAATATATCAAAACATGACCAAAACTCAATGAAAAAGATGCAGAAGCCTTTTTCATTTCCTTTGAGAAATTGGCTGACCAGATGAACTGGCCAGAGACTGTGTGGGTAATGTTAATTCAGATCAAGTTGGTAGGCAGGGCTAGTGAGGAGGTATCAAGAGAATATGAAGAAGTAAAACCTGCTATTTGGACTGCCTATGAATGGATACCAAAAGTATATAGACAATGGTTCAGAAATATATGGAAGGAACCAAATTAGACTTATGTGGAACTTGCTAGAATTAAACATAGCAAGTTCCATAGATGAGTGACAGCATTAAAGATAGAAAAGACATATGAGGATCTTACAGAGATTATTCTGCTGGAGGAGTTAAAAAACTTACTTCTAGAAGTGATAAGAACTCATGTTGAGGAACAGAAAGTTAAAACAAGAGGAAGAACTGCAGAGATGGTAGATAAATACACTTCAGTGTATAAATCGAAATCTAGCATCCGACAGGAGTTTCATTCTGTGAGGAATAGAAAGTGGGCAAGATGGATATGTGTCAATGAAAAACAAGAAGTAGATCACACAGGGATAACAAGCATGGGGCTGGATGAACACAGCAGGTCAAGCAGCATCATAGGAGCAGGAAAACTTGACGTTTTGGGCCTAGACCCTTCATCAGAAATGGACCTGCTGGACCTGCTGTGTTCATCCAGCCCCATGCTTGTTATCTCGGATTCTCCAGCATCTGCAGTACCTTTTATCTCTGATATCAGTAGATCACACAGGGAACAGTTTACAATATGTGAAAAAAGAAACCCAAGAGGGTGGAAAAGAGGCAAAAGACCTCCAGTTTTTCCACTGTAATAGAGGGGGACAAAAAAGTTACAGTGCTGGTGGATTAAGAGAAGCACTTGGACAAAGGATGTTGTAAAAGAGGCTAAAGCAGTGGGATTAGTTGAGATAGTGAAGAAAATCTCAAGAGAAATCAAAGAGCTGCAGGAGAGTGCACAGCCTAGTCATGGGCTAGATAGTAAGATAGTGTTCGATCTCTTCAAAGACTTCACCTGTGTGGGTAAGGTTTACTCAGGAAGGACAGGCGGAGAAGGTAAAGAAGTTAAAATATTGAGAGATACAGGAGATGGTCACTCTGTAATGATAAAAGATGAAACTATTTGCACTCCTTCTGAAATGTTACCCGAGCGAGTGATAGTCTGTGGAATAAATTTAGCATTCCCCTGTGTAAGATAAGGCTGGAAAGTACAATTAAGACTGGGGAAGTGACATTGGGAGTGATTGAAAGAGTGTCTACTCCAGGAATACAGTTTGCTCTTGAAAACAACCTAGCCGGATCAAAGCTGGGAGTGATGCTTCTTGTAGTGGAGAAGCTGAAAGAAAACCAGGGAACTGAGGAGTTAAAAGAAAAATACTCTGGAATTTTTCTGGACTGTGTGATGACCAGACCCCACCGTCATAAGTTAAAGCAAGAAGGGAAAATCAAAGAGAAAGATGAAGGAGTTGAGGTCCAGTTAGCTGACACCCTGTGTGATGAAATGGTAAAGGACAGGTAGAGAATCAGGCAGAGGTGTTTAGTTCTGAAAGACTAATGGAGTTACAACAAAAAGATGAGACAATAAAAGACTTATATCATACAGCCTACTTGGAAAAGGAATCAGAATGTATTCCAGAATGTTATTATCTTAAGGATAGATGCTTAAGGCAGAAATATAGACCTTGGCAGGTTAATGCAGTTGAGAAATGAGCAGAAGTTCACCAGATTGTGTTGCAATCAGACAGGAAGTATTGTGGGTAACACACGATTTACCTGTAGGAGGTCACCTAGGAGTGAGGAAGACTCAGGTTAAGATACAAAAGCATTTCTATTGGCCTGGATTACATAAAGATGTGGTTGAATTTTGCCATACCTGCCATACGTGTCAGATAGTAGGAAAGCCACAGGCTGTAATAAAACCAGCGCCTTTGATGCCAATTCCTGCGTTTGAAGAACCTTCCATGTGGGTTTTGATTGATTGTATAGGTCCCCTCTCTAAAACCATAATGGATATGTCTACCAGATTTGTGGAGGCAGTTCCATCACAGAATGTCAAGGGAAAAGAGTTGCGAAAGAGTTGCTTGCTTTCTTTACCCATTACGGACTACCCAGGAAGATTCGGTCAGATCAAGGGTCCAGTTTTACTGCCAAACTATTTAAGGAGGTCATGGATAGTTTAGGAATCCAACACTTTAAATCAAGTGCATACCATCATGAATCCCAGGGAGGATTGGAAAGGTGGCATCGGATCCTAAAGACAATGCTGAGGGCTTATTGCTCGGATTACTCAAATGATTGGGATAAGGGAATCCATCCCATTTATATTATTTGCTGTTAGAGATGCTTCAAATGAATTGACTAGTTTATTCCATTTGAATTGGTATTTGGACATGAAGTAAGAGGGTCTTTAAAATCAATTAAGGGCAAGTTTATAGGTCCGAAGTCAGAGATCTCACAGTTGGATTATGTATCTGAGGTGAGAGAAAGATTAAACAGAGTAGGTGAATTAGCTAAACAACACTTGAAGGTGGTACAGCAACCAATGAAGCAGGAAGCAGACAAGAAATCTAAAAACCATACCTTTGCCCATGGGGACAAAGTATTGGTCCTGTTACCAGTGGTAGGAGATCGCCTCAAAGCAAGGTGTAATGGTCTCTAACAGATTGAAAAGAAGTTAAGTCAGGTGAATTATTAGGTAAAAATGCCAGGTAGGAAAAAAATTTATGACGTTGCCATGCAATCATTCTGAAATCTTACTATGACAGGGAAAGGGAACCAGGGAAACAAGTATTAGTTACTGCCGTCAGAGTGAGGATTTAATTCCAGATGAGGTGGATTTTGTTGTGCCTCAGAATAAATTGAATAATGACGAAGTCCTGCAGGAATGGGATAAGGTGGTAAGACATCTATCCCAGGAATAGAGAACTGAATTGAAAAGTTTGTTGCAGCACTATGAAGACATATGTAAAAATAGAATGGGGAGGACTAATACCACGTCCATGACGTTGATGGAGAGAATGCTTTTCTGATAAAACAACACCCCGACAGGCTTAATCCTCTCAAAACAGCACAGGTACAGAGGAAGTAGAAATAATGCTCTAAGAAGACATCATTGAGCCAAGTCAGAGAGAGTGGATGGTTCCCAAACCTGATGGTACTCAACGATTCTGTGCAGATTATCAGAATGTTAACGCCATGACTAAATCAGGCTTGTACCCAATTCCAAGGCTGGAGGACTGCATGGAAAAGATTGGACAAGCCACTTGTATCTCAAATTTGGATGTACTTCATGGTTAGTGGCAAAAAACTTTGTTGGAGACAGCGAAAGATATTTCTGCGTTTGTAACCCCAAATGGACTATATCAATTTAAAGTTGGAAAGGAGAACGCACCAACCATGTTTCAAAGACTTAAGAACGGAGTTGTGGCAGGACTGGCTAATTGTGCCATCTATCTCGATGACTTAGTGATGCTTAGCCATTTGTGGAAAGATCACATAGTGCATTTGGCAGTCTTTGAGAGACTATGGAAGGCAAAGTTGGTCATAAATTTAGCAAAGACAGAATTTGCGAAGGTGTACGTGATGTTCTTAGGACACGACATCGGACACGGACGGATGTTACCAAGGAACATGATGACGAAAGCCATCGAGGATTTTCCAAAATCATCCTCAAAAAAGGAGGTGCTACAATTTCTGGGACTGAGTGGATTCTACAGGAAACTTGTACCAAATTTTAGCAGCACAGTGGCACTGCTGACAGATTTGTTAAAGAAAAACATGAAATTCCAGTGGACAAACCAGTGCCAGGAGATATTTGAGAATTTAAGAGCAGCGTTAACCACCACACCAGTTTTAGCCACAACAAATTTCTTGAAACACTTTAAACTCACTATCAATGCAAGCGATGTAGGAGTAGGAGTTTCCTTGTTACGGGAAGATGATTGTGCATTTGAAAGAACAATCGGTTATTTTTCAAAGAAACTCAATATCCACCAGAGAAAATACTTGACCGTTGAAAAAGTCTAACGGAGTTTGATACTGGCCTCACAACATTTCAAAGTTTATGTTGCAAACAGTGTATCAGAGATGGTTGTGTACACTGATCACAAATCTTTGACATTTTCGGCAAGATTTAGAGATAAGAACACCAGACTATTTTGGTGGAGTCTTATGTTACAAGCATCTAATTTACAGATTGTTCATGTTGTAGGTCGTGAAAATGTTATTGCAGGTAAGTTATCGTGGGTTTAAAAGAAAATGTGTCTATAAGGTAGACCTGGTAGTGTTCAATGTTATATATGTATATAGAATTAGTATGTCATGTGTAACTCTAGATTAATAACCTATGTATCTGGTAATAATGGCATTAAAATTTAGAAAAATGTGAAGCCATCTTTTCATTGCGCTGGTTCATTTTTTCTTAAGGGGGGAGGTATTACAAAGTTGGGTATAGTATTTGTGGATTGGAAGGCAGGATGTTAGAATTTATTTGTAAAATGTCGGGGGGGTGGAAGCAAAGAGTGCGTGGTCCCTTTAAATGATGATGCACCTTTCTAGACTTGAAGATTAAAGAAAATGCCTGCAGGCAGCAGCAGATGTACAGACAGTTCTTGAAATTGAAAAATTGTATCAGAAAGCTATACTGTTAGTAGCAAAGCAGCATTTTTAACAAGATAACAGGTTTTTGAATTTAGCCAATTAACTTAAACCAGGCCCTAAACACCAAAACCCAATTAAATTTAAATCTGATGGTGTTGACAACCTAGGACCAATTCTGTTATAAGAAATTAGTAGGTCATCAAGAATATAAAAGAAGAGGTTATTTGAAAATTGGGGTAAGAGCAAATTGCCGTCTGAAGAGAAACTCTCTGGCTCTTATAGAAACTCTAAAAGCTCAGAGAAAGCACCATTTAAATGAGGGTACTACAGCACTTTTAGCTAATATTCCTGACGCAAGAATTTGATGGAGAAAGGCATTCCTAAATAGAAAACAGCAGAGAAGGTAAAGAACATTCTGGAAGACTAATCCTGGCTGTTTTTTTCAAGAAACAAAGTTTTAATTTATTTTTTTCTTACTACTTTGGTTTATATAAATGGGATTTGTATTTATTGGAACAGCATACCATTAGAATTTTGTTTTATTTGGGAATAGTTAGTAATTAAGGGGGGAATTGTTCAGTTGGTTAGTAATTTTGTTAATTTATTAACTGTTAGATTTCAATAAATAAACAGTTGTTGCTTATAAAGTGAGTATCAGGGTTTTTTTATTTCATTCAATCACTCCTTTGTAACAGATTGGGGGTGAGAGGCAGATTATACCACTTTTCACTCTTCCTTTAACAGATTATGAGGTGAGGTGAGCTTCTCTGAATGTTTTGGTTTTAACTATCAGAGAGGTATCAATCAACCCTCCGTAACAGTAGAGTTGTAGAACAGAGAGACCTAGGCGTTCAGGTACGTAATTCCTTAAAATTTGTCTCACGTGTAGACAGGGTGATTAAGAAGGCGTTTAGCATGCTTGCCTTCATTGATCAGCCCTTTGAGTATAGGAGTTGGGCTGTCATGCTGAGGCTATACAGGAGGTTGGTGAGGCCTCTTCTGGAGTACCATGTACAGTTCTGGTCATCCTGTTTTGGGAAGGACAATACTAAATTGGAGACGGCTCAGAAAATATTTACCAGGATATTGCTCAGCCTGGAAGGTTTGAGTTATAAAGATAGGCAGGATCTGCATTTTTCATTAGAGTGCAGGAGTTTGAGGAGGTGACCTTATAAAGGTTTATAAAGGCATGATAAGGTGAAAAGCAATTTCCCTACAGTGGAGGACTTCAAAACCAGGAGACATTTTTTAAGATGAGAGGAACAAGATTTGAAAAGGACATGAAAGGACAACTTTTTTTACAGGGTGGTTTTTATGTGGAATGAGGAAGTAGCAGGTGTAGGTACAGTTACAACATTTAAAAGACATTTGGATACGTAGATGAATAGGAAAGGTTTGGAGGGATATGGGCCAAATGCAGGCAAGTGGGACAAGCTTAGCATGGAACATGGTCAGCATGGACTTGTTGGATTGAAGGATCTGTTTCCTTGCTCTATAGCTCTATGACTCTAGATCAGGTTCAGTCCTAGCCAAAAGCAATGGGTTGCACATTTGAAGGTTGCAGAACTCTCAATGAATCAATGACATTCCTGGGCAGATTAGACCCCTTGTTAAATATCGTCTTGCCTGCCCATTTCTAACCTCTGCACAAAATTTCATTATGCAATTCAATATTACCTTTCAAAAACATTAGTGATTGTGACTAATTAGTTATTAATTTGTAGTCAATTTCAAAATAATTTAACATGTAAATGAGTTGGTGAATAATTATTTGCTACCGGCTAATTATCTGGCAGTTGCTTTAGAAATAATTATTTTCTAATGGCTAATATTGTAGCTGTTAGCTACTAATGAGTAGGAGAAACTTCAATATGCCTTGATTGTTAGTTGCCTGCTACCAGGAGAACTGGACAGTACATTACAGAAACATCCCAGTTGATGAGAGTTCCTTGGTTGACCTATTAGGCAGGGCACTTGAATGGTATGAAAGGGGACTCCAGTTCAGTCAGTTTTCTCTCTCAATTATTTCTGCAAGCCTAGAAATAATTTAGCTGTAATATGAAATGATTAAAAGCATCAAAGAGTAAAAATTCGGATCTGCTCATTGTTAACAGTGAATCTATTACCACTCAAATGCGCAAAGCAGTCCCATTGGGCCCACCATCACATTTTAAACTGTCAACTCATATATTTTAAAACATATATAATATATTCAGACTTCATTCACATTTCAAAAGTAAATCCATGAGTTTTTTTTTAATTTTCTCCATTTCTGCTTTATGCTATTACTCATTCAATTAGTGGGAGGGCAGCTAGGGTTATGCATTTCTCCAGCCAGGTGGACCTCATAGAATATGAGTTCCCTGATTGGGGCTGTTAATCTGGTCCAATCAGGAAGCCCTGGCTGACAGATATAAGCAGGCAGAGGTTCTGTTCACTCTGAGAGCTGGCTCTGAGGAAGCTGTATCAGTGTCAAGAAATTTCTCCGTGTAAATAAAGGGTGACTGATGATGGGATACTGGCCACTGTGGACTTATTTCAGTGGCAATGAAAGAAAAGTACACTCCTGAAGAATTTCACTCCCCGCAGTCAACATTGAGTTGGGATAAGTATTTCTGGCATCATGCTGTTATTTGAGAAACTTGACTTGTTCAATCTTGCCATCAAAGATAAGGCCCAGTATGTGGAAAGAGTGCATTTTTTTCAGGCATATGACATTGGTACAGGTGAAAAGCAACAGGTAATTCTCCCAGCAGTTCCTAGATCTTCAGCTTTTTCAGTCATTAGGAGCCTAACTTTTCTTGAGACTCCAGTTACCGAAACCTTTCTAGAATTGACAAATTTAGTTAAGGAATATTATAACCCCAAGCATCTTCTAATTCTGAGATGCTACCAGTTTTACTTGGCAATTCAAAAACCAGAGGAATCCATAGCAGGATTTTTGACTAGGTTAACACATCTGGCAGAAAGAGCAGTCCAAAACTTTGGAGACATGCTTAAATAAACAGCCTATCACAGCTTCACTAGGTAGCAAACTATCCTGATTCCTATTTTGTTACAGGACAACCTTTTATGTAATTATACAGAAAGCTCCAGCAGAGTTGCTAATGGGTCAAAGACTCCTCACCAAGTGAAATCTGATCATCCCAGACTTGGGGTGGCAAGGGTGAATGCCAATGCCAATGACACATGACTCCGCTAAGCGAAAGAGATAGTTTAATTCAGGGGACGAAGTTTGGTGTAGGAACCATGGGAATGGCCCTGTGTGAGTAGGAGGCATGGTCAACGTGAGGTCAGGTCCAGTGATGTAAAAAGAACGGGTTGGTGTGACCATCCTGAACAAGCAAATGGACCATATGAAAGTTGCAAATCGCAAATGGTGCCTGACTCTTTTACTGCCTTTCCAACTGTTCCAGAACCCATGCATTCTCCCTCTCCATCTAACATTGAAGATAACTTGGAATCTGAGTTGGACACAGATGTCTCTGCCTTGATACCTTTATCACCTAAAGAAGAGAATGAATTTCTTCCAAGATGCTCTGGGCACAAGATTCGAGCTACTGTGCATTACATGTGCCCGTATCAGATGCAGAGTTGGAGGAACCTGAAACACCCCAGGAGGAAATACAATTGTGAATCTGATCCACTCAGGGAGCCCTGGCTGACAGACATAAACAGGAATGTCAGAGGTTCTGTTCACTCTGAGACCTGGCTCTGAGGAAACTGGATCAGTGTCAAGGACTTTCCAGGTGTAAATAAAAGGTGACTTGGTGGTGGGATACCGGCCTTTGTGGAGTTATTTCACCCTCAAGTATCGACTTGAACATGGAAAAGAAAATTTGAAAACTTGTTGCCACCAAAATGTATTTGTTCAATCAGACGTAAAGGTCACTGTGGGGAGACTGACACTTTTGTCGTATGAAATACATTTCAGATCAGGTATGCCTTTACTTGAAAACAGTTACATATCATCATGATGTGATATTCCGGTATAGTGATAGCCTCCTCCCTTCAGACATTGTCTTGGTGAAATGGAGTCTGCATAGTGTGTTCAGTCTGTCAGCCCTCTGTGTGTAATATACAATAACAGCAGTAAACGCAGAACCCTGATTGTGCGTGTTAAGCCTGCGATAGTGTAGCTGTGTAAATAGTTAGGGTTCTTAATAAATTTCAAGACAAGAATCCAACAGTGTATGTTACAAGATAACAAGGTGTGTTGCTGGATGAACACAGCAGGCCAAGCAGCATCATAGGAGCAG
>JAHRHZ010000091.1:5486810-5517458 GCA_024137785.1 Ginglymostoma cirratum | reverse complement strand
GATGGCCTAAAGGCCCTCCGCTTCTTCCTGTCCCGCAGAACTGACCAATCCCCCTCCACCGACACCCTCATCCGCTTAGCCGAACACGTCCTCACCCTCAACAACTTCTCTTTCAATTCCTCCCACTTCCTACAGACAAAGGGGGTGGCCATGGGTACCCGCATGGGCCCAAGCTATGCCTGCCTCTTTGTAGGTTACGTGGAACAATCCCTCTTCCGTACCTACACTGGCCCGAAACCCCACCTCTTCCTCCGTTACATTGATGACTGCATCGGCGCCGCCTCGTGCTCCCACGAGGAGCTCGAACAGTTCATCCACTTGACCAACACCTTCCACCCCAACCTGAAGTTCACCTGGACCATCTCTAACACCTCTCTCTCCTTCCTGGACCTCTCTGTCTCCATCTCGGGTAACCACCTAGAAACCGATGTCCATTTCAAGCCCACTGACTCCCACAGCTACCTGGAATACACCTCCTCCCACCCACCTTCCTGCAAAAATGCCATCCCCTATTCCCAATTCCTTTGTCTCTGCCGCATCTGCTCCCAGGATGCAAGGACCGCAACTCCCCCCCCCGCAGTGGTTGAGAACGCCCTCGACCGTGTATCCTGCACTTCCCGTAACTCATCCCTCACAACCCGTCCCCGCAATAACAACCAAAAAAGAATCCCCCTCGTCCTCACGTACCACCCCACCAACCTCCGGATCCAACGCATCATCCTCCGACACTTCCGCCATCTGCAATCCGACCCCACCACCAAAGACATTTTTCCCTCCCCACCCTTGTCTGCTTTCCGGAGGGACCACTCTCTCCGTGATTCCCTTGTCCGCTCCACACTCCCCTCCAGCCCCACCACACCTGGCACTTTCCCGGCAACCGCAGGAAGTGCTACACCTGCCCCCACACGTCCTCCCTCACCCCAATCCCAGGCCCCAAGAAGACTTACCACATCAAGCAGATGTTCACCTGCACATCTGCCAATGTGGTATACTGCATCCACTGTACCCGTTGTGGCCTCCTCTACATCAGAGAAACCAAGCGGAGGCTTGGGGACCGCTTTGCAGAACACCTGCGCTCAGTTCGCAACAAACAACTGCACCTCCCAGTCGCGAACCATTTCAACTCCCCCTCCCATTCCTCAGACGACATGTCCATCCTGGGCCTCCTGCAATGCCACAGTGATGCCACCCGAAGGCTGCAGGAACAGCAAATCATATTCAGCCTGGGAACCCTGCAACCCAATGGTATCAATGTGGATTTCACAAGCTTCAAAATCTCCCCTTCCCCAACCGCATCCCAAAACCAGCCCAGCTCGTCCCTGCCTCTCTAACCTGTTTTTCCTCTCACCTATCCCCTCCTCCCACCTCAAGCCGCACCCCCATCTCCTGTTTACTAACCTCATCCCGCCCCCTTGACCTGTCCGCCCTCCCTGGACTGACCTATCTCCTCACTACCTCCCTACCTACACTCACCTTTACTGGCTCCATCCCCGCCTCTTTGACTTGTCTGTCTCCTCTCCACCTATCCTCTCCTCTATCCATCTTCTATCCACCTCCCCCTCTCTCCCTATTTATTTCAGAACCCTCTTCCCGTCCCCCATTTCTGGTGAAGGGTCTAGGCCTGAAACATCAAGCTTTCCTGCTCCTATGATGCTGCTTGGCCTGCTGTGTTCATCCAGCTCCACACATTGTTATCCACATACATCTCGCTGTACTGTAATGAAAATTTCATCTCTAACTTGATACCTTGTGGTATCAGATCCTACTCTGGGATTTCTCAGAGCATTTGCCTCGGGTATGCTGCTTTGCCAAAAGGGTGATTTGGATCCGGTAGTTAACTCAGAACTTGGCTGCATGCTTAAGGTTCCACTGGCACTATACAAAGAAAATCATCAGAGCTGCCTCTTGCCTTGCCTTCCTTTAACAGGAAGGAACATTCTCCTTTGGTGGAAGGATCAATGACTGGGGGTCATAGTTTCAAGGTGAGGTGTTGGAGATTTAGAAGGGACATAAGAATATTTTTATCACTCCGAGGGTGGTGGGAATCTGGAACTTACTGCCTGTGAGGCTGGTGAAGGCAAAAAATGCCCTCATAACACTTAAGAAGAATTTAGATGTGCAATTGTGATGCCAAAGCATACAAGGCTATGAGTCAAGTGCTGGAAAATAGGATTAGAATAGATAGATGGTTGTTTTGGACGGGTGTAGGCTCAATGGGGCAAAGGGCTTTTTTTTGTGCTGTAGATCTCAATGACCATTTGTGGGATCTTGCTGTGCTCAATTTGAACTATCGGCACCCACAAAATGAGAAACAGTGACTGCTCTTCAAAAATAATTGATAGGCTGTGATGTGCTTTCAAACATCCTGATGGTTCTAAATTTTTTTATATAGTTTCTAAAAATGCTTGTTTTGAAGTTCTCTAGTCAGGCCTGTTTTTGTGATGGTGATTGAGAAATAATGTTGGCTAGGAACAGAGGATAATGTCTCCCTGCTCAAGGGTAATTTTCTGGCTTTACATTCCTCTAAAGTTAGACATCATATGCCTGTTATGTGCAGTGCTCTGAGTGAAACTATTCAGCACAGAGTTGTAAAATTACCACTTATTAAGCCAGGAAATAAAAACAAATGGTCACTGTTAATAAATAGAATCATTAAACCTGATGGATTTGGGTTCTTATTCCCTTGAACAAGTACAGCAAAAGCTTCACACTGAGTTTGGTTCATGTGGCATGGGACAACACTCTGGCCATGTAAAATATCACTTTGCTCTTAGAATATGGGCTTTATTGAATACCGAGATAACAAGCATGGGGCTGGATGAACACAGCAGGTCAAGCAGCATCATAGGAGCAGGAAAACTTGACGTTTCGGGCCTAAACCCTTCATCAGAAATGGGGGAGGGGAAGAGGGTTCTGAAATAAATAGGGAGAGAGGGGGAGGCGGATAGAGGATGGATAGAGGAGAGGATCGGTGGAGAGGAGGCAGACAAGTCGAAGAGGCGGGGATGGAGCCAGTAAAGGTGAGTGTAGGTAGGGGGGTAGGGAGGAGATAGGTCAGTCCAGGGAGGACGGACAGGTCAAGGGGGCGGGATGATATTAGGAGATAGGAGATGGGGGTGTGGCTTGAGGTGAGAGGAAAAACAGGTTAGGGAGGTGGAGATGAGCTGGGCTGGTTTTGGGATGCGGTTGGGGGAGGGGAGATTTTGAAGCTTGTGAAATCCACATTGATGCCCTTGGGCTGCAGGGTTCCCAGGCTGAATATGATTTGCTGTTCCTGCAGCCTTCGGGTGGCATCACTGTGGCATTGTAGGAGGCCAAGGATGGACATGTCATCTGAGGAATGGGAGGGGGAGTTGAAATGGTTCGCGACTGGGAGGTGCAGTTGTTTGTTGCGAACTGAGCGCAGGTGTTCTGCAAAGCGGTCCCCAAGCCTCCGCTTGGTTTCCCCGATGTAGAGGAAGCCACAACGGGTACAGCGGATGCAGTATACCACATTGGCAGATGTGCAGGTGAACCTCTGCGTGATGTGGAATGTCTTCTTGGGGCCTGGGATTGGGGTGAGGGAGGAGGTGTGGGGGCAGGTGTAGCACTTCCTGCGGTTACAAGGAAAAGTGCCGGGCGTGGTGGGGCTGGAGGAGAGTGTGGCGCGGACAAGGGAGTCGCGGAGGGAGTGGTCCCTCCGGAAGGCAGATAAGGGTGGGGAGGGAAAGATGTCTTTGGTGGTGGGGTCTGACTGTAGATGGCGGAAGTGTCGGAGGATGATGCGTTGGATTTATTGAATACCCTTTCATTTACACATTCAAAGGACCCAATGTCAGCTTTAGGCATGAGTAGACGATGTCTCCTTTTTGGCTTTACACAATATGATGATTGTCATGCTTCAGGTGTAGGCCAGGAAGATTATCATTACAATTATAGTGGTTCACCTTTACTTACGGCATTCACACACGGGATGCACATCAATTACTTATGCACATGCCTTGGGACTAAGAATATATGCCCAAAGTCCTCAATAAAAATGCTTTATATTTGGATTATTGTATTTTTCTAAAGGTATGTGTATTTACACGTATAATGAATAAAGTAATTAAAAGTGTGGTTTCAACCATGGAGAGAGGAAGAATTATATCTGTAAATCAATCCTTCACTGTTGGTGGATTATGAAACAAAATAACTGTGATAATTCTTAAGATTGCTTCACTTGGAAAATCGTAAACAAATCTTTACCCATTATTAAAAATGATCTTTTCCTTGGAGGAATTCATTAGTGAGAAAATGACAATATTCTAAAACAAATATAGCTCCCATATAGCAACAAGTGTTCTTGATTGAATTTCTCCGATCAGGCTAATGGAAACTCTCACCAAATGAACATAGTTCATCACTTAAGTAATACAGTCTGTGTCAGTGCATCATTTAAACTCTCTGTACATATTTAGTCAAACAAGTGAAAGCACACACCTAATGAAGACCATTCATCTCGAAGTCAGACATTTCCATCCTTGGTAATTTTAACAAGACAGTAGGCTTCCGTAAACTCTGTCATAACATCAGTTGGAAATGTGAACAAACAATGTATTCATGATTAGTGTCCCAAAAGAGAAAAGGAATTTAAAAGTGAGAATCAAATTTATTTTTGTCTTGTTATAGGTCATAACCAATGAAGTAATTCTATATTCCTCAGTTGCAAATTTAGTTTTAAGAGTGAATATCCATTCTAATATGGAGATGCTTAACCCAAGAAAAATATTTTGAGTATAACTCCTAAGAGGTAGAGGTATGATTAGTACGGTAATAACAGAAAAGACTGGGAATACTCAATACTGGCAGCATTTATGGAGAGAGAAGACATAACTCTGACCCGCTGAGTATTTCCAACACTGTTTTTATTCCCAATTTTCAACATCTGCATAATTTGCTTTTGTTTTAGTGAGGTTGCCACAGTTGCATATGGATTAGATACTTAACATAATATCAAAGGTCAGTGTATTGGAGCTTCATGGTCCATTTTATGAAACTGTTTTCCCAGAAGGGAATCTTATTGGATAGAAGCACACATCAAGATATTGCTTCCTGCTATTTTCCATTCATTAAAATCTACAATTGAAATCGAAATTTGCCAGCATTTAAAAAAGCATTGGTTAATCTTAGTCAAGTAGGTATGGGTGTTTGACAAAATCAACAGTAAATTTGGGGAAAAGAAGTGAATAGTTTAGATGTAGTGAACGTGGATTTTCAGAAAACATTCAAATAGCTGTCTTGCAGAAGGGTTTTTACAGCTGTTTTAGATTATGATATAGATTATGGAAATATTATCAGTATATATGGAAAGGTTGGGACTTTGAGTGGAGTCCCCATTTCCATGCCTCCTTTTGCCATCTTCCAGCTCACGGCCCAGCTGCACTTCACTGTTATGACTCAATCGGAAAACACTTTGACGCAGATCTGTGTGACAAAGCGAAGGTCAACCTAAGGTAGCTACAATCTCATTAAAGGCCGATATAAGGCATCTAAAGTGAAAATGACCAAGATCAAGGCATGGGTCAATTCCTTTGATTGCAGGATTTGGGGTTCCAAGCAGCCGATGCTACAGGAAATAATGCCATGCAACAGCAACACATTCACACTTAAGACAGACATCCCCCATTCACTCTCCAGTCATGCCCAGTATGATTAGAAGTTCTGTCAGGTTATCTGTTGCTCCTTGATGACTCCTTTTCATTGACTGCCCGCTGTGTTGCAGGATCTGTATCCAGCTGAGCAGAGCTAGGAGTGGGCTATGCTTTCCAGCATGGACTCTCCAGTGCTCTCCCTGGCACTGCCATCTGTTCCTGCTCACTTATGAAATGGGATTTACCCCAGTGGAAGCCTAATTATCTGCATAACTAATTCCACTGACAGATGAGTACCTAAACGCAAATTCTTATAGTGCGCTCTCAGAAGGAATTGACTCCTTTGAGAAATTTTCATCCAAGACTTCCTGCACCTATTGATGCGCAATTGAAGGCTGTGTCAGGGACAAAAATAAAGAGTTGAATAATCCTGGAATGTTTAACAAGAGGTTGCAAGGAATCATTATGAAGATGATTGTATTTCACTCCCTATGACAATCAAGACCAACACGACTGACCACTGGATGGCATGTGGGTCAGTTTATGCCAGCAGGGAGATAGCTGTCTCTAATAGTCAGGCATGTTTGAAAACTCCTCAAGCTCTAATACTTCCCCCTCTGCTTCTGGGAGTTGGGAGACATGTAGAAGACTACCTCTGTTGTGTTCCTTGGCCACAATGGGGAAAGTTGCAGACCTGTGAGTGATTGCGATAACTTCAGTAAGAAGTTGCAGTGCATTTAATGACTGACAGTGAGGGAGTGGCATGAAATTGCATAACCAGGTGAGTGAGTTGAGTGGCAGTGATAGATGTAGAGACAGAGATATGAGGAATTGTAAAGACAGGAAACAAGGGGTACACGGTAAGTGAATATGAGGTGCAATGTGACAAAGTAGGCTTGCGAAAGCAGAGTGAGTGGTAGGTGATATGCACAGCAGGATGTGGTTCCAGACACAACTGTGTTAACATTTCCTTTAGTCGGGCCATTAAAATGTTTCCTGCACTGAATCACCGATCATGGTACTACATTCCACTTCTGTGGCAGCTGTAGGCTTCTCCCTCCTGGTGGCAGGGAAAAGTGATTCTGTTCCACTCCCCATTAACACCAGCAGCACACCAAGCATTGGTAGTCTTTGTCCATCTTTAAATAATTGTCACAGTTCCTCATTTCTTCTTGCCAACTTCAAGCCCTTCCAGATTTGTTCCCTGGATTAGCCCTTTAAATACTGGCATTGCAATCGTGCCACCCGTTATTGTTTGTGGGTGTGAAAGAGTTAATATTTGATTGCATTCAATGTGCACCTCCCACTGCTTTGATATCGTGAAGATCTGGTGGGAGGGTAAAGTATAATCTTGTGGGAGATAAACCTAAGTCTAGGTCCCTCCAATAATGTACAGTTTATTTTTATAACCAATGCATTTTCACAGCGGTGAAATAAACTACATCTTGTTTACTCTACAAGATCCTCACACCCATGAGACAATGTGATCCCTAAGGAACACACACATTTTAAAAGATACAGATGGCAGTAGAGAACACATGCCATGCTCACTGCCTCACGTTGGATGCCAAGCCTAGATGTAAAATGATAATGAGTTGGTTGAGCTAAAAAGCTACTACAGACGTGTTCAACTTACAGATTTCCACAGAATATCAAATTTTCCTGCTGTCTGAAGTTAATATCTTGGCCAATGTGCTGTCACATCCTTTCCTTCCTATCTTCAGTGCTTTCTCTAAGATGCACAATTTATTCTGGTCTTTTGTGGGATGCAGACATCAATGATGTGGCCTGCCTTTGTTACTCACCAATACTTAGGGAGAAATGATGACCTAGTGTTACTTTCTAGACTGTTAATCTAGAGACCCAGATAACGTTCTGGGGACCTGGGTTCAAATCCTGCAATGGCAGATGGTGGAATTTGAATTCAATAAAAATATCTGGAATGAATCGATTGTTGGAAAAACCCATCTGGTTCACTAATGTCCTTTACAGAAGGAAACTACCATCCTTACCTGATCTGGCCTGCATGTGATTCCATAGTTGACTCTGAACTGTATTCTGGGCAATTAGGGATGGGCAGGAAATGCTGCCTAGCAAGCAATACCCTCATCCTGTTAATGAATAAAGGAATATTTACCCTTGAACTGAATGTCTTGCGAGGCCACTTCAGAGGCAGTTAAGAGCCAAAAACTTTGCTGTCGGTTTGGAGTGACATGCAGGCCTGATGAGGTAAGGATGGCAGATTTCTCTCCCTAAAGGATATTATGCAACCTAATGGGTTTTTAACAATAAACGATGGTAGTTGACATGATCACTATCACTGAGATGACTTTTATGTTCCAGGTTTATTAACTAAATTAAATTTCCACCAACCACTCTGGTGGGACTTGAACCTATTTCCCCAGAGCATTACTGGATTACTACGCTGTCACTTGGTAACCAGCTCCCCTAAAGAAAGCGGAGTCACAGGTAGACAGCAAGAACTGCAGATGCTGGAGTCAGACTCAACACAGTGTGGAGCTGGAGGAACACAGCAGGCCAGGCAGCATCAGAGGAGCAGGAAAGTCAATGCTTCGGGTCGGGACCCTCCTTCAGAACTGGGGAGGGGAAGGGGAACTGGGAAATAAATAGGGCGAGGAGGGTTGGGGCTGGGGAAAGAGTAGGTGGAATGGTGATAGGTGAGTGCAGATAGGGGGTGGTGGGGATTGGTCAGTGGGATGGGTGAGGAGGATAGGTAGGAGAGAAGATAGACAAGGTTGTGTCAGGTCAAGGAGGCAAGAGGGAGGAGGGGTAAGGTGGGGAAAAGGTAGGTGGGGTGGTGATAGGTGGATGCAGGTGGACGGTAGTAGGGATTGGTCGCTGGGAAGGGTGGGGTGGATAGGTGGGGAAGAAGATGGACAGGTTGTGTCAGGTCAAGGAAGTGGGGATGAGAGGGAGGTTTGGATGTGGGATGAGGCCAGGGTGGGGAGATTTTAAAACTGGTAAATTCCATGTTCAGGCCATTAGGCTATAGGCTCCTGAGGTAGAATACGAGGTGTTGCTCCTCCAGTTTGCATGTGATGTCACTATAGCACTGGAAGGGACCCAGGATGGACATGTCGTTAACAACTTCTCCTTTAACTCCTCCCACTTCCTACAAACTAAACGGGTGGCTGTGGCCACCCGCATGGGCCCAAGCTATGCCTGACACTTCGTAGGACATGTGAAACAGTCCCTCTTTCGCTGTTACACTGGCACCATCCCTCACCTCTTCCTCTGCTACATTGATGATTGTATCGACGCTGCA
This sequence comes from Ginglymostoma cirratum, assembly GCA_024137785.1. Lineage (NCBI taxonomy): Eukaryota > Metazoa > Chordata > Chondrichthyes > Orectolobiformes > Ginglymostomatidae > Ginglymostoma > Ginglymostoma cirratum. The sequence continues at coordinate 5,508,560 of JAHRHZ010000091.1, read as the reverse complement.
TCATGCTCCAATGAGGAGCTCGAACAGTTCATCAACTTTACTAACACTTTTCACCCCAATGTCAAACTTGCCTGGACCATCTCCAATACCTCCCTCCCCTTCCTAGACCTTTCCATCTCAATCTCTGGTAACCGCCTCAACATCTATTTCAAGCCCATCGACTCCCACAGCTACCTAAACTACACCTCCTCTCACCCACCCTCCTGCAAGAATGCGATTCCCTATTCCCAATTCCTCCGTCTCTGTTGCATCTGCTCCAAGATGAGGCATTCCACTCCCGAGCTTCCCAGATGTCCTCCTATTTCAAGGACCACAACTTCCCCCTCCAGTGATCAAAAATGCCTTCAACCGCATCTCTTGCGTTTCGTGCACTTCTACCTTCAAAGCTTCTCCCTCCAACAAAAACAAAGACAGAATCGCCGTTGTCCTCACGTATCACCCCACCGACTTCCGCATCCAACACATCATTCTCCACCACTTCCGCCACTTACAATCTGACCCTACTACCACAGAAATATTTCCCTCCCCACCCCTATCTGCCTTTTGTAGGGACCGCTCTCTCCGTGATTCCTTCATCTGCTCCACAGTCCCCACTAACCCCACTAACCCCGGCACCTTTCCCTGCAACCGCAGGAAGTTCTATGTCAGTCCCTACACCTCTCCCCTCACCCCCATTCAATGCCCAAAGCTAATTTTTTATATCCAACAGGGGTTCACCTGTACATCCTCCAACCTGGTCTATTGTATCCTCTGCTCCCGATGTGGCCTTCTTTGTATTGGGAGACCAAGCGCAGACTCAGGGACAATTTTGTGGAGCATCTGCGCTCTGTACGCGATAATCGACAAAACCTTCTGGTCGCTAAACGTTTTAACTCCCTCCCACTCCCTGGGCGACATGTCCATCCTGGGCCTACTCCAGTGTCACAATGACGCCACCCACAAACTAGAGGGGCAGCACCTCATATTCTGCCTCGGGAGCCTATAACCCGATGGTCTGAAAATAGAATACATTCGTTTTAAAATCTCCCCACCCCCGGCCTCATCCCATGTCCAACTCTCCCTCTCATCCCCATGTCCTTGACCTGACACAACCTGTTCATCTTCTCTCCCACCTATCCACCCCACCCAGCCCACTGACCAATTCCCACCACCCCCGACCTGCATCCAACTATCACCATCCCACCTTCCTTCCCCAGTCCCACCCGTCTTCTCTCTATTTATTTCCAAGCTCCCTTCCGCCTCCCAGTTCTGAAGAAGGGTCCTGACCCGAAACGTCGACTTTCTTGCTCCTCTTATGTTGCCTGACCTGCTGTGTTCCTCCAGCTCCATACTGTGTGGAGTCACAGGTATGCAGGGGGGTTAAGAAGGCTTTTAGCATGTTTGCTTTCATCAGTCAGAGCATTGAGTATAGCAGCTGGGACATTATGTTACAGCTGCACAAGATATTGGTGAGACCCTTTTCATAGTACCGTGTGCAGTTCTGATCACCCTGCTATAGAAAGGATATTATTAAGCTAGAAAGAGTATGAAACAGATTTGCTCGGATGCTACCTGGACTGAAAGGTTTGAGTTATAAGAAGAGGCTGGATAGGCTGGGACTTCTTTCACTTGAACGTAGGAGACGGAGAGGAGTAACCTTTTAGAGGTTTACAAAATAGGCATAGATAAGGTCGATAGTCAACAGCTTTTCTCCAAGGCATGGGAGTCTAAAACTAGGGCATAGGTTTAAGGTGAGAGGGGAGACATACAAAAGGGTCTAGAGGAGCAATATTTGTGGTGAGTGTCTGGAACGGGCTGCCAGGTGAATTGGTGGAGGTCAGTACAATTTTGTCATTTAAGCAACATTTGGACAGGTACATGGATGGGATAAGTATGGAGGGATATGGACCAAACACAGGCAAATATGATTAGTTTAATTGTAAAAACTGGGAGGCATGGATTAGTTGGGCCGAAGGGCCTGTTTCTGTGCTGTAAACATCTATGACTCTAAAAATAATAGAGCTGTATCCACAACTATTTCACAGCCTTAGAAAAGTGAATAGGTATGTGTGGGTTACTATCAGCACATGGTGTTAAAACAGATCTTGCATGCCTCTAGTATGCATTCTAAAATGGTGGTGCCAAATTAATGCGAATAAACCTTTTGTTTTGTTGTATAATGTAGACAAATGTGCCTAAAGTAATCACATGCAAATATTGATGGTTTTTAAGCTAATTAAAACTCCAGAGACAGCAATCACCAGATTACGAAACCTGGGCATGCAAACAGAATCTTTTTTTTATTGACAAACACATCTCGATAAACCTTTGCACATTCACATTCATCTACTGTTACTTATCTGCAAACATGTTGACCCTGTGCAAATACAGCAGCTTTTGTTTCCGTTTACTATCAAGCATCTCGCTGCCTCATCTGCTCAAATATGGAAAAGTGCCACTAAAGCTTGGAAGATTTCTGGTTCGGCAAAGCTAAGCATCTTTCCATTTAGTTTTTCAAAAAACAAAAGGATTTTAATGATACTCTTTTGAATGAAATGTGAAACTTTTTTAATAAAAATGTTAGATGTGTAGTAAATGGAATTATCTAGCTCCATGATATGAACTTACTTCAAGCTCATAAAAAAATAACATGTGTCATTGACAGGAAAGAAGGTGACTAAATGTGTGGACAAAGTCCTTCAATTCAATAGTTAAGGCATTATTTTCAGTCAGTGTGTAGTAACAGAGGGTATCAAGGGCCTCAAAGCCTACCTTTTCATGCAATATTTATTGTGTCAACTGCAGAACAGATAAAAGTTTAAAAGGTTAACTAACCTCTTGTGGGATCCTCCCCACAGCACTTCCAGTTAGCTGACTGTTTAAATTCTGACAACAAAGTAACTCCTGTTTTAACCTTTTTCAAGGAGTCCCATTAGCCAGACAAACCTGCATAAAATCAGACAGGCTACCTGTCCGAAATACCCCTTTCGGTTACATATGTTTCATGTAACGTTTAATTTATATAGTGCCTTTCACAATCTCCTGACATCCCCAAAACGCATTATAACTAAGGAACAACTATGTAAACAGTGAGTATTGTTAATGTAAGAAGCGCAGCAATCAATTGCCATGTAGAATACAGCAATGCAGTAAAAGCCATAAATCTGTTTCAGTGATATTTGTGTCATGAGTCGGCAGATACAAGCAACTAGTTAGAGTGAGAATTGCATTTAAGTAGTGCCTTTCACTCGAGGCACTTTATAGACAAGTACAGTCATTGTTGTGATGTAAAAAACAGCAGCCAATTTGCGCAGAATGAAATTTCTGCAAAAAGACAATGTGATAAAGACCTGAAAATCTGCATTTATGATGTTGAATATGGAATAAATATTGTTCAAGACACTGACAAGATCTCCTCTGTTCTTCTTTGAATAATACTATAATATCGGTTGTTTTCATTCAAGGACATAGACAGAACCTCCGTTTAATATCTTATCTGAAAGACAGCAACTTTAATAGTGCACAGTGATTTTGTGCCAAGGTCAATGAAGTAGGAAGAGGTGACGGCCTAGTGGTATTATCGCTGGACTGTTAATCGAGAGACCCAGGTAATGGGTTCTGGAGAGTTCGAATCCTGCCAAAGCAGATGGTGGAATTTGAATTCAATAAAAATTGTGAATTAAGAGTCTAATGATGATAATGAATCCATTGTCATAAAAACCTATCTGGTTCACTGATATCATTTATGAAGGAAACTGCCATCCTCACCTGGTCTAGCCTACATGTGACTCCAGGCTCACACTGGTTGACTGGGTAATAAATTCTGGCCTTTCCCACATCCCATGAGTGCATTAAAAAAAGGACGTAAACCAGCAATCTCCTGACTCAGAGCTAAGAGTGCCTACTATCGAGCCACATTTGACACCTTGCAATCACTTAATTGGGACAATGTGTGTTTATCATTAGGGTTCCTCCATTCCCAAATTCCTATTATAGCTACATCACTCCACAGATGTAACAAATCAACACTTGGTTCTGCACCTAACACAGAAAGAGAAGATCGATTTACCAGTTTGCTATCTACTATGGCTTCAGAGTAACGCTGTTCAAAGTAGACAAGCATTTAATCCATTCTCCTGACTATAAATTCTGTACAGGGAGACCACGTGGGGATAGGGCAGAAAACGTCATTTTCTGAAAAAAAGGCTGTGCCATTTTTGAAAACAAGCGTGAAAACAACATTAAATTAAACTCATATTTCATGTTCTGTCTTTTTTGAGGGGGAAGGAAAAGTCTGTAAAGTGCTTTGAGTGAAAAGTGCTACTTAAATGTCAATCTTTCTTTCTCTCTCTAAATAGTTGCTTGTACGTGATTTCTTACAACACTAATATCACTGAAACAGGTTTCTGGTCTTTACTGTATTGCTGTATGATACATGCAAATTGATTGCTGTGTTTCTTACATTACAATACTTACAGTTTACAAAGTCATTCATTAATTATAACATGTTTTAGGGATGTCAGGTGATTGTGAAAGGTGCTATATGAATGTATATAATACTTTATAATGAAGATCCCTTGAGGGATTGAATTACGAATGTGAACTCTCGGCTCCAATTGAAAGAAGGAATGAGTGAGGTAACTGGGAATATGAGGAAAATTATTCTTAGTTGGGATGGGAGTTTGCATTATTGGCTCCAATGACCCGTCAAGAAATGTCCACTGAAAAAAAAAACTTGCGACTGTGAATGTTTCAGTTTACAAGATAGCTTCCTATGTTTTTACGTTTCAAAATCATGTTATGCTTTTACTAATATGAAGAAATGTAAGCCAATCACCTCAACTGACCACAAAAGTATGTCCACCTTATTATTCAAAACATAATAGGAATATGCCAAGAATATTTTCATGTTTAAATACCTTTGTGTTTTGTATCTTCTTTGTGAGTTTCGTCCTTTAACATTTTTGTTGTGTGCTGTCAGCATTACGTCAGTCACAAGATCGATCATTTGACCTCCAAACCATTTTTCTCTAGAAAAGACAATCCCATTTTATTTCCCTTTTGTTCCTATAGTGTGCCCATTGCGGCAGCAAGTCCTAATTATAGAAGTGTTGTGGTTGAATGCAAGTTTTGCACTTTGAGTGACTGTTTGATCCACTTAACATATACTTTATATTTGAAGCTTCAGTGAAATACCCTGTTTTCTTGACAAAACAAAATCAGGTGCTAAATATTCAGCCTGGAATTTCAGTTAATGGCAGTCAAATCGCTTTTATTTAAAATAGAAGCATGTTGTGGCGGTGACAGGTTAAATGTGTTTTTTCTAATATACATCACACTTGTACTTTAGTTAAAAGGGCTAATGTGATTTTGATATCTGTGTGGTGCAGGATAGAGAATTATGTTTTTAATAGTATGAATTCCACATTTCTGCCTCAGCCTGCAAGATTGACTTAATTTCTAACCATTCCATTTATTTAAGATTCAGAGTTGTAAATGTCCCTACCGTGCAAATAGCTATCCTGTCTCTCAATTTTAGTATTCGGAATTGGCCACTGGGTATGATTCAAATCATGAAATGATGTAAGATTAAATGTTTCCTTTGTTTGACTATGCATATTTGTACATTATTGTGAATATTGCTCTAAGCATAATTAACCACCAACATTGAATTAATTCATAAAAATGGGCATAAACTGGAGGGATATTCATTCTGGGTGCAACTAAACATAGGTCTTGTCTTATTACAGTATATTTGTAATACAAGTATTTGAGAGTCGATGTTCATTAGTGACATATAATTTCTGTTCAACAATAATTTTTTTCATAATTGAGTCCTAGACATAAGGCCCAAATTGAAATGTTTATTTTTTCCTTTTGCCTGCAGTTTCTTTGTGTTGTTCCACAAAATTGCTGCTTTCAAAGAACTTGCGGAAATGTGTATCGGCTTGCTGCTTTGTGAAATATATCAGAATGGAAATGTAATTCAGATGCTAATGACACAAACTGTGCCTTCAAGAAAGTGGCAGAGATTTACAGAAGGTATTTAAAACGGTGCAGGAAGGAGGGAAAAAGGTGTCAAATGAATATTTCTGTTGAAGAGGCAGAGTTGAAATGCAGCAATAAAAAAGGAACAGCTTTTCAATACAGCACAAAGGAAGCTGCAGTTTTGAAAAGAAAGATATAAAATATTGCCTGTGATATAAATATTATCTCCAGTATGCCTGGGGATATTACAGACCTACTTAGAAGTGGTTGCCATGAAGGGTTGGATCAATGAAAAGTGGAACTGGACACCTAGGTTAGTTCAGATAAGAATCTAGCTACCTGTAAAGGCATTTCAGCCATGAAGGACAAGGTGATTCATGCATTCTCCTCAAGGTTACGGTAGAGTTCATACAATGTGAAGACAATGTTAAGGTTTGAAGAGTCAGAAGTTGTTCAGCACCGATGGCTTCAAACGTTGAGACTGAATTTTCTTACAGTAAGTCCTGTCTGTCTGCCTAACCTAGCTTGAAAAGCAACAGAACCCTCATTTGCATGTCAAAGTAGGGTTTGAATCGTGTTGCACTGGAGCGTTGTGCAGCATTTGTCAGGTTTATCCCTGCATCCCTCCACCAGAATTTAATTTTCATTGTTACTTGCTGGTGGTTTTAGTTGATAATGGTGTCATGTCAGCAGCAGAGAGTATGGGATCACAGTGAATGACAGGATCTGCAGTCTATGAACTGACCAGTGCGATTAAAAGATTGAGAAATAAGCAGAGAACTGCTGGAGGAAAAGGGTGAAACAGAATCAAATCAGGTACCCAAACAAGAAGGAAAGAAGGGTCGGATTAAGGGAAAGAAGAGAGACAGAGAAAGTAGGGACAAGTGTAAAACTTAAAAAGTCTCCAACAAGAATTTACCGCATGTAGGAATGAGGTTCAGGATTAACTTGTTCTCTTTATGGGCCAGAGAGATTGATTGGCATTGCATCAACAATTATCATACAGTTAAAAGGATTGTTAAATTAGTAAGTAGAAGTCCTGACTTTCTGTGGCAAATTTAATGGGCAATTTATATTCAATTTCAGCAAGTTCATAAGAATAACTGAGAGATGAAGGGAGATTTGCTATTTGCAAGTGATATGGTTAGTTTTGGAGATTCACAAAATATGGTGTAACTTTTCCCCTTCTTAACTTGTTGACTAATTACTAACAGGAGCATCATAAACACCATTATTTTTCCAAAAGGTTATGGCCCTAGATTTTCACTCCACTATTGACAAGTTTACAGTTTATGTGTGGAGAATAGATACTGTAAGGAAATTTATGCTGCACTATAATTAATTTTTTAAATTATGTCAGCATGAATGAACTAAAGATTCACTTTTTTGTATTGTAACTTTGCAATTTTCCATAATTTGGAAAAGATGGAGAAAGTTAGTGTTTAAGTGGAAAATGTTGCTTTATATTCAGGGAAAGAGACACACAGGAGTCAAAGTGTTACAGCATTTCTGTTATTACTATAATCTTATTTTAATAATCTGAATCATAAAACATTTGGCCCATTGTAGCAGCTCATTGAAAGATTTATCTAATTAGTCCCACTCCCTGCTCATCCTGTAAACTTTACAAATACTTCCTCCTATCAAAGTATACATGGTCTTTGTTGGTGACTATCGTCTATCTTGGATAGACACAATGTTAACTGAAACTGACACACAGTAAACTCAAGTCTGAAGGCTCACCATTTAATTTTCTTATCAACTCTCAAAATGTCAGATAAGGATTGGTGGACAATTTGGTTTAGCCCAAACCTGCCAACAGTCAAGAACAGCTGCTTCCCAGGGATTGAAGCGAGAAGGAAAGGCCATTTCTTTATTCCTTTTAAACAAACATTCAACACCCATCACATGAGAAATGTAGTCTATGCACCAATTGGTAAAGCAAAGAGCCCCTAGCAAGCAGAAACGAAAAGAATTATTCTATGTGGAAGAGTTGAACGGAATACAAGATGAGCACACTATCCTCGTCAAGGAAGGCTTTCAAAATGCAGGCGACAAATAATGGGGGTGAAATGGATCTTCAAATCCTTTATGGAAAGGACACATGATATTAAACAACAGAATCTCTTCAGTCGAAGGAACCTATCTCATTAGCAGAACAGAACCATTTCACCTTTTGACTACTCTCCCAACTCTTTAGAGACTAACTGTCTCTCCATCATGGCATATCCGGAGTTGTCTTCATCTGTGATGAAGTTGAAAGGCCAGCACTAAAAATAAACATTTGAGTTGTCACAGTCGTTAAATGACATTGGGAGTTCAACAACCCAGGGTGGCAATTCTGTACATGATATGCAAATTATCAATTCCTTGATGAGGACAGTGTGCTCATCTTGTATTCCGTTCAACTCTTATGCATAGAATAATTCTTTTCGTTTCTGCTTGCTAGGGGCTCTTTGCTTTACCAATTGGTGCTAAGACTAGATTTCTCATGTGGTGGGTGTTGAACGTTTGTTTAAAAGGAATAAAGAAATGGCCTTTCCTTCTCAATTATCTTCACATTCATCGAAACAAATAGTTTCCGATTGAAAAGCGCAGCTTCATTTTCCAAAGATACGAAGAACCCTCTATAAGTGCAATCAGTTGGATATTGGTCAGCCTAAGCAGACTGAACTCAGTGAGTCATTATGAGGAGTCATAACGAAACAGGAAGCTATCATCAACAGATTTTCCTCTTACCATTTCCTAATCCCCTCTCCCCCAGCCTGTCCTTCCTTGACACTAAGAAGCAATAGAGCACTTCAAATCTATTGTTCCTATTTAGCTCCAGGATCAGTAGGAATTTCAGTCCAGTGCAGAGCTCCCTCCAGGCAGGATATAACACTGGAGAAAGATATTGGAAAATAATGGGAGATTGCTAACTCAAAAATGCTGACTTCCCATGTGGATCCTGGTAGGGTTGAGGGGATTGCCTCTTTTCCACTGGCTGTATCTAAAAATCCTTTGCTTACTCCGAGCTCCATGTGAGCAGTCTATTCCTGGGTAGACAGAGCAGACCCACGGTGTCATTCTCTGCAATTGCCCTTGCTCTGGATCACCTGCCAGGTGGAGGAACCAGGAATTGAAGTGCAGAGCTAGGAATGTCTCCAAGATCCTACCTAACTGGCATACCTCAAAATGACTTGCTTCTATTGTAAGATTGACAAACTCCAGGTTATGGCTCCTCCACAGCCAGATATAGCCATTATATTTCCTGGGACATACTGGGGGCAAAGACAGGGATGGGGTGAGTGCATGGGAAATGTACTCACTTGACATCTTCATTTCATAAAAGTGATGGCAACAGAAAAGTTGGCAGTAAGCTATGAGAATCCAGTTTCCCCTTTAAAACATGTACAACCAGCTGGCATCTTGAGAAAGATTGCTAAAAAAACTAGGGGGAGAAAACAGGTCTTTCTTTCATTTGGGTTGAAAAGTACAATCTTTGCCTTTCTTCCAAAGCTTTTCACGTTACAGAAACTCATTTTAGTGCAAAGGAGTGGAGATCTAAATGATCATAAAGTTGATAACATAGGAGGCCATTCAACTCAACACGAAAGAGATAGTAACGAATCTCAGCTCCTTGCTCTTTCTCTATAACCTTGCAAGTTTTCACCTTAAATAGAGACCACATTCTCTTTGAAAGTTTTTACTGTATCTGCTTCCACCATTTTTCCAGGCAGTAATTGTGGATCATAACTCAAAGAGATTTGAAAAAAACTCCATATCTTCCCTTTGCCAATTGTGATATCTTAACAATTCTATCCTGTGGTTCCTCACCCTCCTGTCAGTAAAAATATTTTCTTTCTATTTCCTTTAACAAATCCTACATACTTCTGAATGCCTCTCTTAAATGTCCCTTTAATCTTCCCTGCTCGAGGGAGACTAATCTCAGCTTCTCTAGTCTCTCCAAGTAACTGACATGATTCTTCACAAGCGTCATTTTGTTAAATCTCCTCTTCAATGTCTCCAAGGGCGTAAGGCAGTGTGGTGCTCAAAACTGGACACAATAGCTGAGGCCAAACCACTCTGTAAAGTAAATGTTAGGGCAATCTACTTGTTTTTGTACTCGTCTATCATTATTTTTGTAAATAAAGACATAGTTAATTTAAAAGAAACCTTATTATGTTTACTTCAACCTTCAAAGATTTCTGTCTGTACATGTCCAGTCACTCTGATATTGCACCCACTTTCAAATGGTTTCCTGAAATTGATTCTTCTGAAAATTATACATATTAAGATAATATGGAAATTGCTAATTGAACTACAAGGAGGAACTAGAAGGAGGCTTTAGCTGTGGTTCAGTTGATTTGAAGGTTGTGAGTTCAAGTCCTACATGATAATAAGATAAAAAAAAGTAGGCATTCATGGAGTGCTTTTCCCAAGGTCAGGAGTGTCCCAAAATGTGGACAGTGTTGCCTCTACTGCAATGAAATAATTGCCTGATACTGTTTTTGGATTATGTTGATAGAAGGATTAAAATTGGCCAGAACACTGGAGAGAAATACCCATTCTTCTTTAGAATATTATCATTAAAACTTTTGTGTTCATCTGAGGAGGTTGAGTTGCCTTAATGTCTCATTCTCAAGGATACCTCGAACAGAGCAGCATTCCATCCAGAAATTGCAAAGAAGCATTTGTCTGAGTTTTGCACTCAAGCCCTTGAGTGGGACCTGAACCCACAATCGTATAAACCAACAGATAGTGCTGCTGCTGATCTACAATTGACATTATGATGTTCTACGTTATCTAAGTGAAGTACAGACATCTTCTGACCCATTTTATTCAAATCATGTCTTCTCATAACTGATAGGAGTGGTGTTGAGTAAAACTGCGGAAAAGTCTATCATTCCAGGTGGTCTCAGGCTCCCTGCTAGTGGAGAACGCTTTAAATTGGAAAAAGAAAACTGCTTATTTAACTGGAGAAGACAAATTATCAATAAAAGTTTATTTATTGTATATTATAACAAATTGGGAATGCAGAGAGAAGCTGCTCTAGAGATGGTCTTGAAGTGTTCATTATCTTAGTGATGCATATTGAATGTCATCATTCTCAGCAGAAAATATGTGTTGAGTACTTGGAATCTTGCTTTACGATTTAGTCAGAGGTCTGAATAACCTAACGATCTATGGATTTCTACAAAACAAGGTCAAATGTGTCTATTGATGGTTTGAAAATAGTGGAAGGTCAAAAACAACCATAGTAACCTTTGCAATTTATTCCAGTGTCTTGGCACTAAACTCTAGAATTTCCTCCCAAGATTAATTTGCCTCCTTGTTTTTCTCTCTTCCTTTAAGATGCACTTTAAATCTTACCTTTTTGATCAAGCTTTTGGTCACCTGCCCTCATGTCTTACTTATGTCATTGGTGTCAGGTCTTATTTTATCATTCTTATCATGGTTCACTATGTTAAAGGGGTCATATGAGTGCAAATTGATGTTATTGCACTATCTAATGCCTCACAATTTAGAAATACCAACATCTGAATGTAACAACTTCATATTCCTATATTTCCCACTGGGTATTACTGTATGATGTAAAAGCTATACAAGCGAATATCCCATCCAATAAATCTCTTGCAAGCAATGAATCTATTGTTTAGCTTTCCCAGTTAGTGATAGCTCTAATTTTCCAACAAATTGACTACAGCTCTGAAACTCTAGGTGATATGCCAAGCACATAAAAAAATCTCCAGAGAACGAATGCCCAGCTGGTGCACTTCTTTGTTATATCTCAGGCTCTTTGATGTGCTTAACACTCGCAGAAAACACCTAGGAAATCAATTGGACTTTCAAGAATGTTATAGAATTCAAAAAAGAACCTATGAAATAGATATTTGTGAGGGGCTAAGCATTGCACCGAGTTATCTGGTTTTTATTGCTGGCCTCATAGATATTTCTAGAACTGTCATTTGGATTAGGCCTGAATTAAATACTTGGATTCCTGGCTTCAATCACAAGCTGGAAGACAGAGACTTGCTATTTCTTCACAGAATGTACTCTTTACATCAAGAAGATAAGGCGGGGAGACCTACCAGTTTATCATTAAGGGGCTTTGCATTAAATTTTAATTTAAGTGTAACCTCTTCCCATGTGTCAAGTGCTTAGATCTTAATAAAAAGAACTTAGATTCATTTCGCACTTTGCATGGCTCAGAACATCCTAAGGTCTGCTACAGCCAATTAATTACTTTTGAAGTATGTTGCTGTCAGAAGGTACAAAGCACAAATTTGCACACAGCAACGTCCCACAAACAGCAATGAAATACAGGCCACATATCTGCTTTGTTAAAAGATACACGCTGAGGTTTAAATGGTGGCCTAGGCACCAGCTGCAAGCCTTCAAACTGTGCCACTGGATCTTAGACAACTGTTTAAAAAATTCAGTCAGGTAAAGAAAGTTGCTCAGACCTTTTCATTGATTTTTAATGCCAATTGTCCATCATAAAAACAATTCAAAGTGTCAGCATTGTTCGTTTATTGTAATCAGGGATGCAAATACAAATCTGTATGGGTTATGCCAGATATAGCAGACGGGGTGAGGAAGATACATTCCAGATACACACTCACATCCCATTTCTGGTTGCTAGCCTGTGCCTCATGATAGAAAGCACTCACCTATAGATGCCCAGAGTGATTTAGATTTGCGCAATCCATGTAAAAAAATTGTCATGTCAACACTCTCTACTGAATCTCACTTGCCAAGGTTAATCGCTTCAGTCAGAGGGTTGTTCAGACCTGGAGAATCCCACTGCAGCAGGGGGTCAATATAATTCAGGAAGGAATAGAAGCAATGCAGGATAATAATATTGACCTCATTTGGTGGTTCTGAAAGATAAGTGTTAGGACTTACTCCAGGACCTGCTAGTGTAGAACTCAGAAAATGTCAGACTAGTGAAACCATCCCCACAGACAACATGCTGAAACTACTGGACCTATGCCTCTCCGCCCACTTCATTTTCAACGGCCAAACATACAAAAAGATCAACGGGACACCCATGGGATCACCTATCTCCGGACTAATAGCCAAGGTGGTGATGCAAAGACTGGAAAGTATGGCCCTTCCGCTAATTCAACCAAAAGTATGGGTACGCTATGTGGACCACACCTTTGTCATCATTAAACGGACCAAACTAGAGGAGACACGCAAACTAAGAAACAACACCCTCACCGGAATAAAATTCACCAGAGAGGAGGAGAAGAACAAACAGCTCCCATTCCTGGACGTCATGGTAGAGCGCAAGACAAATGGGGAGTTTCAAATAAAAGTACACAGAAAAGCCGCACACACAGACCAGGTACTGAACTTCAACAGTAACCATCCTAACACACACAAATGAAGCTGTGTGCGAACACTATTTAAACAGGCAACAACACACTTCAACAACACAGAACTACGCCGAGAAGAAGAAGAATACCTTTTCCAGGTTTTCAAGGACAACGGATATCCAAAAAACTCGGTCAGAAGATGCCCACATGAACAACACCAGGAAGATGCTACACGCCCCGACACACTCATCACACTACCCTACATCAGGAACACATCAGAACTAACCACAAGACTCCTACGACCGCTGGGCATCAGAGTGGCACACAAGCCCACATCGACTCTACGACAAATGCTCACCCGAACCAAAGACCCACTCCCCACTATGGACAGGACCAATGTCATAAACAAGATTCCCTGCAGATACTGTGACAAACACTACATTTGACAAACAGGTAGGAAATTAGCAACAAGGGTACATGAACACCAACAGGCTACAAAAAGACACGACCAATACTCACTCATCTCAATCCACATGGACAAGGAGAACCATCAATTCGACTGGGACAACATCAAGATCCTGGGACAAGCAAAGCAGAGACAGGCACGGGAGTTCCTAGGTGTCTGGTACTCCATGAAGAAAGCCATCAACAAACGCATAAAACTCGACCCCAGATGCGCTCCACTGTGAAGGAAAATCGGAAGTGAGGTAATCCAGCTCAACAGATTCCAGAGTTTAAAAACCAGGCGGAAAACACAATGGCGCTTCCTGATGATGTTACAAAGCAGGGTAATGAACAACAATGAACCAGCTTGGCAAGGCAACCAACCAAAACATCCACAACCAGAACTACAAATCTACTCCAAAATCTTAATGTCAGGCAACCCAAAGAGCTAAATTTTGGCCCAGGCTTTGAAGTAAGGTCCATGTGGACTGAAGACCATTTCTGCATGGAGTACAGCACAGAGTTCCCTGGAATCCTGATCCTGTGCCATCCAAAACTTAGCTGCCCAGATATACCTTTGTTGATTCTGACTGCATACATCTATGCTTCTGCTGACATTGCACACCAGAGGAAACATTAGCTGTGAAGCACAAGGAGATGACCTGTGAAAATATCCAGGTGTCACGTAAATGCAAGTAATTCCATCCTTTACTATGACTGAAGTCTTGTCCACAGTTTGGAACGAACCACCTTTCTAATACTCCATTGCCAACCATGACCTCTCCATGATTCACAGAGTAGGTTTCATTGGAGAGCTGCAGGTAAAATTATCTAGCAGGGACAATCGTCCCTGTGCCTTTTTTTGGGGACATGGGGTTTTGGGACTCAGGAGTTGAAACCTTTCCCTCTGGTTAATTTATGTAGGGGCTCTTGTAATGCTTGCACCTCCAGGCCAGGAGATTTGCGTTCAAGTCCCACCTACTCCAGCAGTGTGTGTCTGCAAAGGTTGATTAGAGAAAGTATAATTTAAAATCTAAAGTGTGAAATATTGTGGTGATATGTCCCTATTCCTGAGCCAGAAGGTGCTGGAGATCCACCTGCTTTCAATGAGTGATCTGATATATCTAAGCTGTTCTATTTTGGAAAAAAGAGTCTGAGGAAGGGTGATAGGACTGGAAACATAAACTCTGCTTTCTCTCCACAGATGCTGACAGACCTCCTAGAGTTTCTCTAGCAATTTCTGCCTTGGTTTCAGATTTCCAGCATCTGCAGTTCTTTTATTTTATTTTCGCATTTAAACAAAATAAAAACATGGTGACATCTGAAAAGCACTGTGACTATTTAAATTTGGCTGATTAAACTCACGGAGGAGAAACTGGGGAACGCTTGTCCCTGGCTTGCATTTCAATGGTAATTGAAATACTTGGGCACACACAAGGGGAAATGGTATATTGGTTTAGAAGTGAGGAACACAAAATAAGTTAACCTTGTATTTTCCCAGTGATTAACTGAGGTAGTGTGCATTGTCAGGCTTGCAAATTCTCATTTAACTGAGTGAGTGCAAGACCCATGCTGCCTGTAATGATGTGACAGGTGGGCTGCACCACAAGACAGCAAATCTGAGCAAAGTTGACTCTCATTAGACCCGCAGAGTCCTGCAGTTAGTTTGTGAGGCCTAAACAACATTAATTGCATCTGTTTACTACTGGGGTGGGGGAGAGGAAGGGGTTGGTGGGGGGGAGCGGTGGCAGAAATCTGCATTCTTTTTGCCGAGCTAATACTCTTGACTCCTGCCCAAAAAATAGAAGCAGCGTGCTTGCTTCCTCCCTCAGTATTTGCCACCATTCAGCAGACTCCTACAGGGCTGCGCCCTCTCCTAATTAACTCGAATGGAGAGTGAGACTTGCGTTCGCTGAACCAATTATTTTGAAGGGTATTAAGTCATCAGATTTACTTTTATCTTGATTGCATTGTGGAAATCGTGCATAATTAATGGTGGGAGCTTATTAGGAAAATGATTAGGCAAATTACACAGGTGTCGGATGCATTTTTTATGATAAATTTGCTAGAACAATCCTGCAATTCCATCTGTTCAGCTGGTTATCAGAATGTCAGCCTGTAAGAATTAATGGTCTATAGTCTTAAAGTTAAACGGGGGATTGTGGGAGTTTGAACCTGCTCTGTACAGCCAAGTGAGTGGATGTGAATGTGGGGTCCACATCATTCTAACTTGGTCAAGTAAAGATTTTGGCCATACTGAACTGCTGATTTTGGTTACAGTTGTCCTTCTGTTAAACAGTTGAAAAATACATGGCGAAATGTTCATATCAATGTGGTTTGTTCCACAGAAATTGGCTATTAACGGAATTTAATGATTAGTTCCCTAATCTATTACTGCATTGAGTGGCCGAGATAGATGCACAATATATATTTTTCCAAGCTACACATAGTATGATTTGTTAGATATTGGGCAATAATTAGACAGTATAAATGTTTCTTGAATCACAGTGTGTGCTTCCTGAGTGGAGTTTGCCGATTAAATTTCATGGAAACTCACTGTATTAATGATAATGAAGAGAAGAGGGAGACAAATGCTTAAATAGGGGATTGACAAGTGACAATGATTAATGGTATTTTTGTTTATTGATCTGGCTTGGTGCCAAGGTGTGGAGGCTGAATTTTGCAAACACCGTCTGCTGACAATACCATGATATCACAGATGGGTGCCTGGCCTTATTGTCATAGATGAGTACTTGAGGAAGTCCTTCAAAGGAAGATTTTTTTAAGTCAAGGACACATTTATGACACACCTCTGTAGTAAATTGGACTTGAACTTGGAACTTCTTTTCCAGAAGTAGGAACACTACCACAACACCACCATAATTAGGTCCTTTGATAACTAACAATTTTACGTTATGATTATTTGTCAAATATGATGAACTTTGCATCCTTGTATCGCTTTAAGCAGATGCAATACAAAATAAATGTTGTTACCATTTCTAGAGAGATGGCTGATCAGAATTATTTGGATTCAGGTTGTGGTGCACTCCAAACAGATTGCACAAAACCAAGCTACTGCAATTTCTGGTGATAAAAGCAGAAAATATGAGATGTATCCAGCAAGTCAGGCAGTATTTGTGGAGAGGAAAACATTTAAAGTTTTGGCTTGATTATCGGTCTGAAACACTCTCAAATCACAGAAATAGATACGACAGCTCTAGAGATAAACAGTATGGAGCTGGAGGAACACAGCAGGCCAGGCAGCATCAGAGGAGCAGGAAACTTGACGTTTCAAATCGGGACCCTTCTTCAGAATTGGGGAGGGGGAAGGGAGCTGGGAAATAAATAGAGAGAGGAGGGGTGGGGGCTGAGGAAGGCAGGTGGGATGGTGATAGGTGAGTGGAGGTAGGAAAGTGGTGGGGATAGGAGAGTGAGGTGGGAAGAATGGATAGGTGGGAGAGAAGATGGACAGGTTGTGTCAGGTCAAGGAGGTGAGGACGAGAGGGAGGGCTGGGCATGGGATGAGGCCGGGGGTGGGGATAATTTAAAACTGGTGAATTCCATGTTCAGGCTATCGGGCTGTAGGCTTCTGAGGCAGAATATGAGGTACTGCTCCTCCAGTTTGCGGATGGCATCGTTGTGACACTGGAGGAGGCCCAGGATGGGCATTTCACCCAGGGAGTGGGTGGGGAGATAAAATACTTTGCCACCAGAAAGTGTTGTCATTTGTCACGTACAGATGCTCTCTGAAATGGTCTCCGAGCCTCCTCTTGGTCTCACCAATGTACAGGAGGCCACATCGGGAGTAGCAGATGCAGTAGACCAAGTTGAAGGATGTGCAAGTGAACCCCTGTCTGATATGGAAGGTTTGTTTTGTGCCTTGAATGGGGGTGAGGATGGAGGTGTAGGGGCAGGTGTAGCACTTCCTGTGGTTGCAGGGGAAGGTGCCGGGGGTAGTGGGGTTAGTGGGGAGTGTGGAGCAGATGAGGGAGTCATGGAGAGACCGGTCCCTATGAAAGGCAGATAGGGGTGGGGAGGGAAATATCTCTTAGGTCGTTGGGTCCGATTGTAGGTGATGGAAGTGGCGGAAAATGATACGTTGAATCCCAAGGTAAGTGGGGTGATATGTGAGGACAAGGGGAATTCTGTCTTTATTTTTGATGGGGGGAGGCAATGTGAGAGCAGAAGTGCGGGAAACACAAGAGAAACATTTGCGGGCATTTTTGATCACCGAAGGAGTAAAGTTATGGTCCTTGAAATAGGAGAACATGTGGGATGTCTGGGAGTGGAACGCCCCATCTTGGGAGCAGATGTGGCAGAGGTGGAGGATTTGGGAGTAGGGGATTGCATCCTTGCAGGAAGCTGGGTGGGAGGAGGTGTAGTGCAGGTAGCTGTGGGCATCAGTGGGCTTGAAATAGATGTCAGTTTCGAGGCGGTCACCAGAAAAGGAGTCAGAGAGGTCCAGGAAGGAGAGAGAGGTATCAGAGATGGTCCAGGTGAACTTGCGGTTGGGGTGAAAGGTGTTAGTAAAGTTGATGAACCGTTCAAGCTCCTCGTGGGAGCATGAGGTAGCGCCGATACAGTCATCAATGTAGTGGAGGAAGAGGTGGGGGATAGTGCCAATGTAACAGAAGAAAAGGGGCTGTTCCATGTATTCTACAAAGAGGCAGGCATAGCTTGGGCCCATGCAGGGTCCCATGGCCAACCCCTTAGCCTGTAGGAAGTGGGAGGAGTTGAAGGAGAAGTTGTTAAGGGTAAGGATGAGTTTGGTTAAGCGGATGAGGGTATTGATGGAGGGAGGGCTGGTTGGGAAGTAGAGGAAGAAGCGGAGAGCTTCTGGGCCATCTGTGTGGGGAATGCAAGTGTATAGGGATTGGACATTCATGGTGAAGATGACGTATTGAGGGCCAGGGAATTGGAAGTCTTGGAGGAGGTGGAGGGTGTGGACAGTGTCCCGGACGTATTTGAGGAGTTCCTGGAACAGAGGGGAGAAAATGGAGTCAAGGTAAGTGGGGATGAGTTCAGTGGGGCAGGAGCAGGCGGGGACAATGGGTTCACCAGGGCAGTCGGGTTTATGGATTTTGGGAAGGAGATAGAAATGGGCGGTGCAGGGTTGGGGAACAATGAGGTTGGACGCTGTGGGCGGGAGGTCACCTGAGGTGATGAGGTTATGGATGATCTAGGAGATGATGTTTTAATGGTCGGGAGTGGGGTCATGATCAAGGGGCGGTAGGAGGAGGTGTCAGAGAGTTGGCACCTGGCCTCGGCAACGTAAAGGTCAGTACGCCATACTACTGCTGCGCCTCCCTTAGCTGCGGATTTGATGGCGAGTTTAGGGTTGGGGCAGAGGGAGCAGAGGGCTGCAAGTTCCATGGGGGAGAGGTTGGAGTGAGTGAGAGGGGTGGAGATGTTGAAGCGATCGATGTTGCGACAGCAGATGGAAATGAAGGGGTCGAGGGAAGGTAGGAGGCCTTGGGGTGGTGTCCAGGAGGATGGGGTGTGTTGGAGGCGGGAGAACGGGTCAGTAGAGGGTGGGTTAGACTCGCAGTTAAAGAAATAGGCGTGGAGGCAGAGGCAGTGGCAAAAGTGTTCGACGTTCAAACGTGAAAGGAATTCATTGATACGTGGGACGAAGGGAATGAAGGTGAGTCCTTTGCTGAATCCTGACCCGAAACGTCAGCTTTCATGCTGCTCTGATGCTGCCTGGCCTGCTGTGTTCCTCCAGCTCCACGCTGTGCTATCACTGACTCCAGCATCGGCAGTTCTTACTATCTCAGACAGAACGAAGCCTTCCAGCCTACCATGGCCATCTGAATGAACTTTTCATACTTTTCTATTACCTTGCTTCTCCTGTAATTGTGCATGTTGTTTCTTTGTGAATAATTGTATCTCATGTTAGAATGCATTGATTGAACCTGGCTCTATCACTCTCCACATGACTATTCTACATCTTAGCTACTATTATGTGAAAAAGCTTTCAGTCACACCTTGACTAACTCTGCTTCTTGGGTAACGAGTTGAAGAGTTTTGGACGGCAGGCAGGAAAGTGGGGCTGAGGCCTAAATGAGATTAGCCATGATCATATTGAATGGCAGAGCCGCCTCAAGGGGCTGAATGGCCTACTCCTGGCTTTTTCTTGCGAATTCTTATGACCTGTCACCACAGACGCTGTGTCAGCCACTGAATAATTTCAGCAATGTAAAAGAAAGTTTTTATTTTACAAACTGAATGCTTAAACAGCCCCAATGTGATTTTATGCTGTTCATAAATGGAGCAGTTTTTTCCTTCTCCTGTTTGACATTCAATGACAAAACAATACATTTTCTGTTTTCGAGAGTCCAAGATTAATGTTTGGCACTTCTGTCATAAAGTCTGCTTTATCCACTCCCATGTTATTCTATTGAATGGCAATTCTCAACTCCAGAGGTCCAACCAACTGCTCTCATCAAAGGCGCTACGAATAGGTGATCTATGTGAGTATTTGAGAAACATTTATTTTTCTTGCACATTTGCTCAAAATTGTGCAAAATATAAAATCTGCCATAAACAAAAACAGTCAGGCAGCATTTAAAATGTAAGTTGAATTCTGTCTTTGAAAAAGATTCTTTGTAAAAATAGCCCTTGATATATTTAGGCGCAGCTTGATTAATGGAGCTGAAAATGGGTTTAATGCAAAATATAAACACTTTCAATCACAGTGTCAATCCACCATCTGTGAGTAACCTAATTTTAAATTACTGAAAATGTCTTTTAGAAATAAATTATAGGTGGAAGTTCTGACATGGGCCATGGCAAGAAACTTGGGAAAATTGGGTGGTGAAATGTCGAGTGAGGCCTTTCTTGACATAAGGATTGAAAAGGCCACGTTTCCAAACTGAGTGCTGGACGTCGAGATGAGATTCTTGCCAGTGAGCAACAAGTGAGGATTATCACTCATTATCACCCTCATGATGACTTAATGAATGCACCAGTTCGCCTTCTCGCAGTGACTAAATGGAAACTAGATAGTGAGAATTCCTGACTTCACAGTCTGACAGTGGGTACCTGGTGACTCCAGTTTGCCAACTTGCTCATCCAGACCTCCATCTTGGACACCTGACACCAAGGTCTTAGGGCACTCTCAATAGGCAGCGAACACATATACCCCATGTTCAAGGACATTGGCACCCAACATGTACCGGCTTCACCACATCATCATGGCACATCTTCAATCCACCTACGTTACACTCACAGCATGTTAATGCTGCACTTCTGAGCACACAGGCGCCTTTCATTGGAATACCACTGCGAGGACCCTTCGTACATGGACTGGCACCCAGCTCATAGATTGGACCAGGTCACATCTCAGAGCTGCCAGCTTTCTTCATTAACGCACACTTATTTTAAGCCTAGATAACAAGCATGGGGCTGGATGAACACAGCAGATCAAGCAGCATCATAGGAGCAGGATAACTTGACGTTTCGGGCTTAAACCTTCATCAGAAATGAGGGAGGGGAAGAGGGTTCTGAAATAAATAGGGAGAGAGGGGGAGGCGGATAGAGGATGGATAGAGGAGAGGATAGGTGGAGAGGAGGCAGACAAGTCGAGGAGGCGGGGATGGAACCAGTAAAGGTGAGTGTAGGTAGGGGGATAGGGAGGAGATAGGTTAGTCCAGGGAGGACGGACAGGTCAAGGGGGCGGGATGATGTTAGTAGATAGGAGATGGGGGTGTGGCTTGGGGTGAGAGGAAAAACAGGTTAGGGAGGTGGAGATGAGCTGGGCTGGTTTTGGGATGCGGTTGGGGGAGTGGAGATTTTGAAGCTTGTGAAATCCACATTGATGCCATTGGGCTGCAGGGTTCCCAGGCTGAATATGATTTGCTGTTCCTGCAGCCTTCGGGTGGCATCACTGTGGCATTGTAGGAGGCCAAGGATGGACATGTCATCTGAGGAATGGGAGGGGGAGTTGAAATGGTTCGCAACTGGGAGGTGCAGTTGTTTGTTGCGAACTGAGCGCAGGTGTTCTGCAAAGCGGTCCCCAAGCCTCCGCTTG
>JAHRHZ010000091.1:5449197-5476810 GCA_024137785.1 Ginglymostoma cirratum | reverse complement strand
CTCCCTACCCCCCTACCTACACTCACCTTTACTGGCTCCATCCCCGCTTCTTTGACTTGTCTGCCTCCTCTCCACCTATCCTCCCCTCTATCCATCCTCTATCCGCCTCCCCCTCTCTCCCTATTTATTTCAGAACCCTCTTCCCCTCCCCCATTTCTGATGAAGGGTTTAGGCCCGAAACGTCAAGTTTTCCTGCTCCTATGATGCTGCTTGACCTGCTGTGTTCATCCAGCCCCATGCTTGTTATCTCAGATTCTCCAGCATCTGCAGTACCTTTTATCTCTGGTATTTTGATTACTCAGTTTTCAGTATCTGAGTCCTGTATTGAGAAAAGTCTGCCAGATATCCTTACTAACATCTATTGTTTAGTATTTTGTGGCGATCATCGTAATGTGTTTTTCAGTTATCTAGCTATTAAATTATTTGACTTCAATATTTAATATTCTTTCTGATCACCTAACCGTTAGTTGCATATTCATTATCACTGATTGGGTTGTCTAACTTGTTATGGACCACAA
This sequence comes from Ginglymostoma cirratum, assembly GCA_024137785.1. Lineage (NCBI taxonomy): Eukaryota > Metazoa > Chordata > Chondrichthyes > Orectolobiformes > Ginglymostomatidae > Ginglymostoma > Ginglymostoma cirratum. The sequence goes on along the minus strand of JAHRHZ010000091.1, from coordinate 5,476,292 downwards.
CCAAATCCCCTCAAACTATATTAAGAAGATCCTAACCTTTTCTTATTTTAAAGGTAAGTGTAAGGCACTGCATTCCAGATGCAATACAATTGGTCAAACTACTCTAAGCAGAACACACTTTATTTTTACAGTATAGTTAAAATACAGACCAAAATAGAAATAAAAGAAAAGAATTGGCTTAACTGTAACTCTATTGAAATGCTTAACAAGTTAACATACCTATTAACTGTTACTAATTAACTGTTACAATACTGTAATATACCTTAAATGCAGCCTTGGCAACAGCAAATTCAGTAAAATTGATTGTTTCACATGCAGTTCTAGCATCAGAAAGAGCATTTAGCTGTAGCAGAGAGAGGAATAAGAGCTTTCACATCCAGCTTCAAGGTCCCAGCATTTGCGGAAGGCTAAAACTAAAACTTCTGGTTCGGTGGGAGCTTGACCCTGTCCATTCACACTGCCTCTATTGTTCCAAATTTAAATGAAATGCCCAAGTTGTTTACTTTAACGGCTTGGGAGCAGAGCTCTCGGTACCTCTGTCTCAACCTTTCTTCATAAAAAAAGACCAGAACAAAACACACCTCTTAAAACCATAGCATCTTCACCAACTACTGAAGGAACATTGTCATATTAAGTCCAAGGAAAGACAGACAACTGTTTTCAGAGTAAAATTACAACCAAAATGATTACTGTTAATGACTGTGATGAGTAATGATAATGAAAAACATGATGGCAGATGTGTTTTTCTACCCCCAGGTATTCTAGTTTCACACTCAAAGACTAAATAAATCATTATATTTGGGTTGGACAGAGAATTCTCCAGAATGTTCTGTATTATTTCTTCAGGAAATAAGTAGTCTTTTATTCTCTTTTTAAATACCCTTCCAATTTTGCTTTCAACAGAGTAGTTTACCACATCCATATCTCTCTCCTGTTTCACCCCTTCGATTATCTTTACTCTCAGCTGCTGTTGTATTCTGAAGTCTGCAGGCTTTTTCATCACTCAGCAGTCCAAAATACTTAAGGGTGTATGAGAAAAAACACAATCCTGACAGCCACTGTTTGAGATTTTTGCAGCATTGATTAGAACAAATGTTACCAGCACCACTTTCCCTCATGTGGTTTTCACCCTGTGCTCATTAACTCGATATTAAAAGTTCTACAAGCTGGTGCCTCGCTGATATCATTAGGACCGAAAATGATGTGTAGCAAACAGAAATGTTGCCACAAACAAAACATAATGAGAAATATTAAAACTGTTATAATTAACCCTTTGAGTCATTTAAGATCAGCTTTTGCAGACTTTCCGCCATTTCATAGATAGTCAAATTGGTTTTCTTAGCTGAAAGGAAAAGAATATTGCAAAATATTTGACGCTTTTCTAATTTAGGCATTTTAATTTTGTAGTGCTTTGCTGCACAAATGCTGCCTATCATATTCAAATGTTGAAATACATTGGTCTAAATTTTGCAGCAGGAATAACAATGAAGTTAATTATAGTTACTCTCATAAAAGAGTAGATTGATGGCAACTTACTTTGACCGCACATGAGCAGTTAAATATATAAATCAGGGGGTCGCGCTCTAAGGTATCCTCCTCCTTCTAACACTTTTTAATACTATTTTGTCACCAAGAGATCGTACATTTGAATAAATAGAAGAACATGAATTTTGTAATATTGTGTGATAAGTGTCAATTAAAGATGACAGATAACATTGTGATAAATGTATTTAACTACAAATTACATTTTAAAGTATTATAAATCTTTCTTATATACAAACTCTTGGTTACTGAAAGTGAAATTTTACAAGTGTGCCATCTCATTCTTTCTAATTTTTGATATTCAGAGAGGTTTGTGTGTTTTTTTTCATTTTATTCACATTCTCAATCATACCTTTCTTTCTCTTGCATGTTCCTGAAATTAATTTTACATTGAATTAACTATTCTAGTTTGTACTTCTTTGTTGAAACTCTGTGTGGCTCAAAAAGGATTCTCCAATCTGATTAAGATAAATATATTCACATTTTTTTGCTCTGAAGACACAGGTCCCTGATCCCAAATATAAGCTTCTGTGCTGCTTTGGATTTTTAATAATTCTACTATCGGTGGGCGAGTCTTGTGTCATTTATTTGACAGCAAACTTAAAATAATTCTCCAACCTAAAAGTGGATATCAGAAGCTGCAGTTCTGAAATAGGGACTACTCCCATAATAATGAAATGCTTGGGGAAGCAAACACTTCATGTGTTATGATCTATGTGATATTGAATGAGCTTTGATACAGTATAAAACAAAGCATTTAATATCCAGCAAGATCATTGAAAGTCCTTAAAGAATGCCAGTGCTAAGAGGTTTAAACGACCAAAACAGAAGTCAAATATTTGGTACAAATTTTGAGATTATGCACAAATGAGACAGAACCCAGCAGAAAATCCTGATGTCATCAGTAGCACCAAGGATATAATACCTATAATATTGGCAGCTAATTGGCTATGTTTTTACCAAATCTTCAGGAACATGGAAACCATTACAGCCAGTAGAAGAAGATTTCATGGAACTTAGTTTCTTTGAATGAGGTCCAGCCTGCTTTGCTATGGACTTCTACATGACACGATGCTTACAGTACTGTTCTGTCTGAAGAATATACTCATGTTCTGACTCTGCACCATGCTGTGGTTCCCCCGACTCCCTTTGCACATCAAACAGCCTTGGAGCATCTTCCAGTTGTCCTGTGAAAAGATTCTGAGCATCAAGGGGCATCTTCTACCTATGTGAAGCTCCAGGCATGACCTGCATGGAAACCTGATGCTGACAGGCCATCCTATGTGCCTCAATGGCCCCAGTGGAAGGAGGCATTTCACTGCAGAAACCCTGACAATATGACATAGAGTTTTGACATCACTTCTAGAGAGCTATAATGCCACTCTCTCTCTCTGTGTCTCTCATCCACCTTCACCACATCAGGAGGGCACCTATGGCTAGAAGCTCCGGAGAAAGGAGATTGATGCTGTTCCTAGGCACCCATGTTCCTCATCCATGTGTATAGCAGCTCTTCACATAGCAGCCACAGTGACGACCAAAGCTTTTCTGCCTGGATTCATTGGGGGATGTTCCAATGATCCTCTGTGGCCAATCTCTGGAACAAAGCTTCTCCTCAATAATGTGACCATTCACCAGTTTCAGCTCCACAAATAATATCTGAAAGGTCTCCTCCCAAATATTGGGACTAGGAGACACCCAGCAAAGAGGCCAGTGTAATGCCTCCACATAGCCATTGCACATCAATGTCCTAATTCAGACGTCAGTAGGAGATTGTTTGTGTCGTAGCAGTAATGAGGGTTTCTCCCTCTCCCCCAACACCAATGCCCATAGACCTAACTCAGAAAAACAACATTGTAAATAGGAAAATAATGTGGATGCATTATAGTCCAAGGTGCGAAGTGAGCCACTCCTGTACAAGTCAGGAACCTTAGAAGATGATTGTGACATAGGGATTTAATGTGAAACTTCCTAGATTACAAAACAAGATGGTTTGCGTGCCAAACAGCATAAGAGCATGTAATAGGCAGCGTGAAATGGTTCGATAACCAACAGATCTAAGCTCTGCAATGTTTCTACATCCAGTCGAGAATGGTGGTGCAAAATTAAGCGTCTCATTGGAGGACAAGGCTCCACAAATATCCCCATCCTCAAGGATAGGAGAGTTCGGCACATCAGTGCAAAAGCTTGAAGCATTCAAACGATCAAAACAATCTTCAGCCAAAAGTGTTGAGTGAATGATCTATCTCAACATCTTCCAGAAGCCCTTAGCATCACAAATGCTAGTCTTCAGCCAATTCATTTCACTCCATGTGATACCAAGAAACAATTGGGTGCTGCAAAGGCTATGGGTTCTGACAACATTCTGGGAATAGTACTGAAGACTTGTGATCCAGAACCTGCTGCTTCCCCAGCCAAGCTGTTCCAGTACACTTACAACACTAGAATTTACTCGACAATGTGGGAAATTGAGCAGGTATGTTCTATACACAAAAAGAGGACAAATCCAATCCAGCCAATTACCGTCCCATCAAACTACCCTCAATCATCAGTAACATGATCAAAGGGGTCATTAACAGTGCTATCAAGCAGCATCTGCTCAGCAATAACCTGCTCAGTGAAGCCCAGTTTGGGTTCCACCAAGACCACTCAGCTCCTGACCTCATTACAGCCTTGGTCCAAACATGGATAAAAGAGCTGAATTCCAGAAGTGAGGCGAGAGTAACATCAATATTGCATTTGATCGGGTGTGGGCATCAAGTAGCCCTGGAAAACTGGAGCCAGTGGAATTCGGGGGAAAACTCTCTGCTGGTTAAACTCAAAGAAGATGGTTGTGGTGTTTGGAAATCAATCATCACACCTCCAAGACATCTCTGCAGGAATTCCTTCGCATAGTGCCCGAGGCATATCTATGTTCAGTTGCTTCATCAGTGGCCATCCCTTCATCATAAAGTCAGAAACGGGGATGTTTGCTGATGATTGCACAATGTTCAATGTTATTCATAACTCCTCAGATACAGAAGCAGTCTATGTACAAATGCAGCAAGATATGGATCATATCCTCGTTTTGGCTGACAAGCAGCAAGGAATGCTCATGCCTCAAAAGTGCTAGGCATTGATCATCTCAAACAAGGTAGAACGTAACTACTGTCCCATGACATTTAATGGTATTACCATTCCTGAATCCCTCACTATCAGTAGACTGGGGTTACCACTGACCAGAACCTGAACTGGACTAATCACAAAAATACCGAGGCTACAAGAACTGGTAAGAAACTTGGAATCCTGAAGTGTGCAACTCACCTGATTCCCCAAAGATGGTCCACTAAATACAAGGCATGGTCAGGAGTGTAAAGGAAAACTCTTCATTTTCCTGGATGAGTGCAGCTCCAACAATACTCTAGCATCCAGGACAGGGCAGCCCACAAAAGTTAACTCCATCCACCATCAACACTCAGTAGCAGCAGTATATACCAAATACAAGGTCCACAGCAGAAATTCACCATGGCTCCTTCAACAGAGCTTCCAAATCCATGATCACTTCCATCTGGAAGGTCAAGGGCAGAAGACACACGGGAACACCACGATCTATACTTTCCTCACCAAGTTGCTCGCTCTCCTGACTTGGAAACATGCCTCTGTTACTTCAACATGGCTGGGTCAAATTTCTGCAGCTCCATCCCTCCCCCCACCCTGACCACAGCGCCAAATGGCATTGTGAGTCTACCTATAGCACATGGTCTGCTGTGGTTCAAGAAGGCCGCTCACCAACCTCTTTTCAGTGGCAATTAGGGATGGGCAGTAAATGCTGGTCTGGCCAGTGATGCCCACATCCCCTGAATGGATACAAAATAATACTGCAGAACATTGCCAGAGACTCACAATCATTTTCAGGATTAATATGTAATGTTGAATGATGCGATCAAGAGTGCTTGGGACTGGGATTTTGACGCAGTTGGTCAGTCCATAACACTGATGTGTTTCACCACTGTGTTGGGGGTTTTATTCAATGTGATTGCCCTTTGCATGACCTCACGTTATAGAAGGAGGATCCCCTTCCCACAGAGAATGCAACACTTACCCTCTGCACTCTAGATATGGTGGCAGCCATTTTATTTCCAGTACAGGCTTGTTATTTGGATAAGGATGGAAGTTTCAGATGGAACCTCTAAGCATGGGTGAACCCCCTAAATCTTCATATTTCCTTCATCCTTGACCTTCCTGTTAACCCCATTAGCTTTGATCTCCTTAGCATTTCCACTTAACCTGTTCATTTGACTGTTCAACCCGCCATTTTACCACTTCAGCTTCAGGCATACCATGTGGCCATGCACTCTCTCCTCATTGAGGCCAGGTTGGTGGTCACCTTCCATAATTCCCCCTACCCCACAGTAATCCAAACAATTCCATGTTCTATTGTCTCCTCCATTATGTGTTGAGCTGCCCCCTTTGCAGATGTTATCCCTTTCACATTCCAGCATGTTGTTCCAACCCTCACAAATGATCTCCCCAGCTTCACTACAACACAATAGCAGCCCTTGAGAATCTTCTTTGTTACTGGATAGAGTCCCCAAACATACCATGGCGCACTCCACTGACTGGCTTCATGAGGGCAGCCCTGACCGATGGGTGAGTGGACCCCTTGCACATATTTGTGCAGCTCCCCGACTAACTCACTGTAACTCCTCAGACTGGTTGAACTAGATCGGTAGGACTCACTGCAGCCCACTTCCTGAACATTAGAGGCACAGTGGCTGGGACTCTGATCATCGCAAATGATTGTGTCCTAGTCCCTGGACTGATATTGGGTGATGTCCTTGAATTACTATGCTGGTACCTTCTGACTAAAGGCTGAATCCCTAAACCTGACTGAGATCTACTGCCCTTAGACTTTGAGGCATGATCATTTGGTTAAAGCAAATGCTATGTATTTACCATCTTTGCTGGTGGTACATGGTGCAGTTGTAGCATTGACATAGCATGATGTTGTACTGTGATATGTCCATCCCCTTGACTAATCACAGCTGACTACAGTTACAAGCCAGTGAGGCAACCAACAGGAGGGAAAACACATACTTGAACTCATCATTACCAATCTGCCTGCGGCACCTACTCATGACAATATTGGAAAGAATAGCCACTACTTAACGCACTTGCTTCGCAGTAACCTGCTCACTGCCACTCTGTTTGGGTTCTGCCCAAGCCAATCCGTTCCTGTCCTCATTACAACCTATGTTTAACCATGGACAAAAGGATGACTTACAAGACATAAATCAGAAGTGCGATGGAATACTCCCCACTTGCCTGAATGGGTGCGGCTCTAACAGCATGCAAGAAGCTTGACACTATCCAGGACAAAGCAGCCCCAGTTGATTGGCACAAGATCAACATCTGCTCCTTCCACTTCCGTCACTCAGTAGCAGCAGTGTGTATCAACAACAAGATGCACTGCAGAAATTCACCAAATATATCATCATTCCTTCAGTGTTACTGGGTCAATATCCTTGAACTCCCTTGCTAATGGTATTTGTGCATGTCCCTACGTTAAGTGGACTTCTACAATTCAAGAAGGGAGTTTACCACCATCTTCTCAAGGGCAAAAATAAAGGGGCAATAAATATTGGCCCAGCCACTAACACTCACATCCCTTGAATGAACGAGAAAGGAATGAAAACTAGTTCCCTTTACCAACTGGATTTGTTATAGCCTCAAAACCCCTAATATATTTATTAAATGGAATTTTCATTTAGTAGAACTGTTTTTCCGTGTGCATTGATATGACTTCTTTACCAACAGATTCCTGCATTTTGCCAACAACTGATACGAGGCTAACTGGCCTGTAGTTTACTATTTCTCTTGAAAATTGGTTTAACATTTGCCAACATCCAGATTTGATGGAACCAGTCCAAGTCCAAGGAATTTTGGAAAGTCATGGCTGTGTGTATCCATATATGTCTTTGAACCTTACATGTAGGCTATCAGGTCCCAGATATCTATTGGATTTTAATCCCTTAAATATTACCAACAAATTTTCTCTGCTGATATTAATTTCCTTACTCTGTTCAGTCACTAAGTTACCATCTATTTTTGGTACCAAAACTTTTGTCTTTGACTTATATATTGAGATCATACTGCAATAGCAATAAGGACATGGGTAAAGAGGATAAACAGCTATGTTATGTACGGACTATATAACACTTTAATAGTTTTTGTAACATATTCAATAAAACATTTAGGATGAAAAAGTTTATACTTTCCTCATAGAAGAAATTCAAGTGACATGATGTGTTCAAAACTTGAACACAAGCTGTAATTACCTAGATTTAAGTGGAACACTTTAATTTTAAAATCTATTTTTAGAGGGATGTGGTTGACTATCTTTTTATCAGTTCCATTTTAATTGGTATCCTCACTTTTGCCATCTCAATCAGCACTGTCACTATAATCAAGCCAAAAACAACCTGGCTCAATGTATCTCAGTATGAAGCTCTCATTAATCTATTGCCTTCCTTTTGCAAGTCATGTATACACTGTCAGCACAAGAGGTGAATTACGTAGCTAACTTTTTTATGTAGGACAGGCATAACGCAAGCCACGCATTTAGGTAACGGTGAAATCATTGCCTGTTGCTAAAAGATAATGCACAAACAAATGATCTTGTTCTCTTGAATAAGTAATGCTATTCAGTCACTGATCACATCTGAACTGTGTACTCAGCATTCACCCAGTTCTTTCAGCTGAGCCTTTAACTTGTTTGGAATTATTAGAACCTAATTAACATGGCCAACTACTTTAGAAACAAAATCAAACTGCCGATCATTAACTGAAAGAATTGCATCAAAATGTTTCATATTTTAAACAAAATCTTACTGTTAACTAAATCAAATATTAGTACACTTTAATACTATATCCTGTAAACACTTATTATTTAAGCCAAACATTTCAACATCACACTATCCCACTAATCCAACCAAGAGTGCCTCCATACTCGACAGGAACTGGAGAGCTCCTTCACCAAATTGTACAGAAACGAATGTATGCCACAGTCTTCAGGAATCCATTCAGTTTCTCCTCAATGTTCCTGCCCTTCTCTGAGATGTGTGATTTGATGACCTCCCACTCTCTTTATAAACCAGCTCAAAAAGTGAGACTCACTTTCTTGCTCATTGACTCCAAAATCAGAAAATACCTTGATTTTTGATAGCCCTTTACTGCAGTTCTACAGTAACCAGCAGCTTTCTCTCTCTGCCTGTTTGGAAGCTTTTTCTGCTCCAGACACAAACTGCCTGTTTTATCTGAAAAATCAAATTGATAATGCCAAAATAAAAATATAACTCCCTTCATACTATCCCCATGGCAACTTGGTGCATCTGAGATTTCCACGATAGAGACCAAACAGATTATCTCCAACTCACAAGCATTTCCTTTGCTCTGGGAAACCATATGAAATATTTAATCCTTTTATGAAGATAACCTAGGGTGGCACGGTGGCTCAATGGTTAGCACTGATGCATCACAGTGCCACGGGCCCAGGTTCAATTCCACCCTCGGGTGACTACCTGTATGGAGTTTACACATTCTCCCCGTGTCTGCATGGGTTTCCTCTCACAGTCCGAAGATGTGCAGGTTCGGTGGATTGGCCATGCTAAATTGCCCATAGTGTTCAGAGATATGTAGATTGAGTGAGTTGTAGGGGGATGGGTCTGTGTAGGATGCTCTGAGGGTCAGTGTAGACTTGTTGGGCTGAAGGGCCTGTTTCCACACCGTAGGGATTCTAAAATCTAAGAACTGCTCACATCTCATCTCTGTTAAGAAACTCAAATGGCCATCCATTGTTAATATCCAACATCCAACTTAACTTTATTTAATAAGCCCAGCTGCCCCCAACTTTGAATGACAATTACTTCAGGTCTATTCAATTGAAGCATTCAAGAGACCATTGGATGATTATTTGGATAGAAATAGTGTGGGGAGGGTATGGGGAAAGGACAGCAAGATTGGCACGAGGTAGTGATGGTTGTTTGACGATCCAGTGCAGACACACTAAGCCCAATGGCCTCTTTCTGCATCATAAGAATTCTGTGGTTCTTCTCACGAGGGTTTTTCATTAACCCTCCATTGAACACTTCAATCACCAAACTAAAAGTTATTCTCCTAAAACATATAAATTAGGCTTTTTCATAACAAAATATTATTGATAGAATAAAATTGAGAGGGAAAGTTTTCCTCTTGGTTAATTTCTCATAGAATCCTACAATGCCTGTCAAGTCCTTATTGACCCTCTGAACAGCATCCCACAAAAGACCCACACTGCCTATCCCCATAATAATCATGGCTAATCAGCCTAGTCTGCACATTCCTGGACACTATGGGCAATTTAGCATGGCTTATCTGTTGAACCTGCACATCTTCGTACTGTAGGAGGAAACTGGGGAGGACAGGGCAGAAATCCAAGTAAAATTGGGGAGAATGTGCAGACGGACACCTGGGGGCTGGAATTGAACCTGGGTCCCTGACACTGTGACACACCACTGTGCCACCCAAAAACTTTGTGAAAGGCCATTGAACACTTACATCTGAGGGATCAGGGCCTTCGAATGAAATCGGCAAACTGTTTGTTGCCTTGAAACAAACATTGTGTTGGTTTTCCAATAATATGTCCGGATGTATCTGTGGACCGTCCAGTCAGCGGAGTCTGTGATAAGTCATAACACCTGGTTATGATGTCCCTGAACTGAAGTGCCTGCTGAACGAAACTTTGGGAATGAAGTGTTGATTCAAGAATGCACCCTTCTGTCTCACTAGAGTCACAGCACCTGTGCCTGCCACAGCTACAGACCTAGTTGAGAGAGGGCTAGGAGCTGAAGTCCTGATATAACAAAGTCTCTGCCACTTTTCCCAGTGCCCTGGGAAAGGCAAAGTTAGTCAAATAGCTTGTCTCGTGTGCAATTCTACCAGCAGGAAGAGAACGCCAACTTTTAGTTGTAACAGAAAGAGAAATGTAGCAGCTTTTACAATCCAACAGCCACTGAAAGCCGAACTAAAAATCCTGGTTCTGTGGGAGCTTGACCCCACCCATTCAGGCTGCTTCTATTGTTTCAAATTTTAAAAAAAACCAAGGCCGCATAAGCTGTTTACTTTATTGGGCTTGAAGCAGACTGCTCACTATTTTGTCTCAACCTTTCTTCATTATAAGAAGGACAAAATACACCTCTAAAAGCCATAGTATCATCACATCACTAAGACAGTTTTTTGTGCATGATGGTAACATCTATGTGTATAAAAACAGGAATTATTGGAAAAGCTCAGCAGCTCTGGCAACACCGGTGAAAAGAAATCAGAGTTAACATTTCGGGTCCGGTGACCCTTCCTCAGAACAGTTCTGAGGAAGCGTCACTGGACTCGAAACATTAATTCTGATTTTTCTTCACTGATGTTGCTAGACGTACTGAGCTTTTCCAGCAACTTCTGTTTTTGTTTCTGATTGACAGCATCTGCAGTTCTTTCGGTTTACATTTATGTGTATGTCTTGCAATGTACTTAAAACTTTCTGTGATCTGTGTAGTTGTGTCTTTCTTTGGATCTATAGTCTCGATCTATGTGCTAAGGAGCCAAATATTGGTCACTGCTAGTTATCTTGCAAGTTGGCTCATCATCTTATTAGTGCAATGACTACCCTGTGTACTTTCATTAGTATCAGGGAGCTCCTGTGTTCGAGATACTGAACTGTGCCTGATTTCAGAATCGCCCCTGGAAATCACTTTTGCAAATTCTGGTGTCATTACATGTGAGACATGAACAGTAAAAAACACCCAGAATACCAATAGATGTTATATTGGTCCCATCCATCTCATTCTTCCTTATTTCAGGATGCTGCATCTAGAATCCAACTGCATCTTGAGCTTCCATTTTCCCTTTGGTTCCATCACTTTATTTTGTAGATTTTTACAAAAAGATTTGGTGCTTTGAGTAAGACCATTTTTCACAGGACTTCACCATTGGTTTTCACCAACAAATTTCAAAATTTTACATGACAGTCACTTAATTTTAGGAATTTGACTAGCTTTCACTGGTTTCAGTGAAATTCACTCAAAATTAAATTTTCAAGTGCGTGTTACATCCAGTATAATCAGAGTTCTGTAAAACCACTACTCTGAAAAAAAAAGTGTCGTGGTGGAAGTTGACTCAACTCACAAATGCCCAGTTGATCAAGATGATGAGTTTCAACCAACGGTACCTGTTTGCAATGCTCTGAGGTGAGTTTTCACTTTTTATTAATGTACACAGACTCTTGTAGGCAGGTTTTAAAATTGTTAACACAGCTCGGCTAAATTAATTTGCTAAGAGACAGACACGGTGCACTAATGAGTAAATGGTTCAGTGCAGTATTTTAAAGTAATTTTCAGTTACGAGAAATCAGGTTACTTACAAATAGGGACAAAATGCCTACATTCTGTGATAACCCTACTTTCAGCTGTATTAGGTTGCCACAGTCAAATAGATCAAGAATCTTCGTTCATGCAAGAGGAATAGAATGAACAATTATATTCCAAACTGCTGCCTATTACACTGGATTATAATAGATTTCTATTTGTAATGAAACACATGGCTCTTTGAACAGAGGCTTGGATTAGAACTTCACTTCGGAACTGCACTATATTTAAAATGCACTTACCCTTAGACAAGCTCTCCTGTATATTCTGGGGAATAGCAACAACTATTGATAGCGTGGAATTCAGCAATGGGATTGCCAATGACTGTCAATCACAACGGTTAGACTCTCTTGTCGGAGGTGGTCATTGCCTGCGAATTTGTGTAGCGTGAATGTTACTTGCCACTCGTCAGTCCAAACCAGAATATTGTCCACATGTTGCTACATTTGGTCATAGACTGCTTCAGTATCTGAGGAGTCACAAATGGTGCTGAACAGTGTGCAATGATAAATAGACATCCCACTTCTGACATTTGATCGAAGGAAGGTCATTATTGAAGTAGCTGAATTTGTTGAGGGCTGCTACACTGTTAGGATATTAGTGAACAGATGCATTTTTCTATGACAATTGGTGGTAATCTTAGGGCTCACCATGATTAATCCTAGCTCTCTGTTCCAGATTCATTAATTGAATTAAAATTTCACTAGTTGCCATGTATGTGAATCTCTATCCCCAGAGCATTAGCTGGATCCTCTGGCTGAGTTGTGCAGTAACATTACACTCTAGGCTAGAGCAGCTAGGCATATTCATTGTGAATCTCCTAAAGTTTAATCAGCAGCACTTAGGCATGTCTCACTGAGTGCTGCACAATACTTCCTCACATTGCTCACTTCCTGATGTCTGGGCTGTTACTGATGATTCTGGATGTTTTGGTTTCTGCTGTGGTCTATTAGTTTCTGCACCATCGTTTGAAGACAGTGTAGAATACAATTAAGAGTACATTAGCAGGCAACTCCAATCCACAATTGGCTTTGGAAGTAATGAACTGCAAAATTGTCGCTCTCAGTGTGAGAGAACAGAAATGCTGATGTTAATTGCAGTGCAAATCAGGGGAAGATAGCATGAATTCTGTTCATACCACCTGGTGCACATCTCCCTCCCACCTCATCAGAAGAAGTGCCTTCAACTATTTTTATGCCAATGAAGGCCAGCATCCTTCTCTCAAAAGGCTGCGGGAGCTTTGCTGTTTTCAGGCTTGCCAAGGTAGCACTGCAGAACTGGAATTGAAGACTGTTTTTGTTCTGTAAAGTTAAATGTTGTTGGCAGAGCTTATTTAGTAAAATTTATATCACTTTACCACAAAGGTAGAGTATAAATACTTCAGACATGAGGTGATATCGTTCAGACATGGGACTCTGAGAATATGAACATACCAATAAATGAGAGTAGAGTAGGCCATTCGGCCCCGTGAACCTGCTCCACCATTCAATAAGATCATGGCTGATCTGTTTGTGTTTCAAATTCCACATTCCCACCTACGCCTGAAAACTCTTCATTCCCCTGCCTAACAAGAATCTATCCACCTTGTTCCCCGGCCAATATCTCTGTCTAATGCTTGCTACAGTTCTCCAGCGAAGCTCAGCGTGAGCTGCAAGAACAGAACCTCATTTTCAGCTTGGGGACACCACAGCCTTCTGGACTCAATATTGAATTCAACAATTTTAGGACTTGAGGCACATTCTCCCATTTCCTTACTTCAACCCGCGCACACCAGGCCTTGTTATCACATGGTCTGCTGTTACACACTACCCATTGTTAGCCACTAATAGTCCCCATTAGTAGCTATTCATTCTCCTAGACTGATTGTTACCAACTCTTTTGTCTGCCCAACTGTTCTTCTTTCTGTTTGGGCTCTATCTCCATCTATCATTTACTCCTTACCCCCACCTTATCATACAAATAACAAAGAACAATACAGCATAGGAGCAGGATCTTTGGCCCTCCAAGCCTGCGCCAACACATTTTGCCCTTCCATATTAAAACTGTCTTCACTTACGGGATCTGTATCCCTCTGTTCCCTTCTCATTCATGTATTCGCCCAGGTGCTTCTCTAATGCTGCTATTGTGTTTGCTTCCACCTCCTCCTCTGGCAGTGCATTCCAGCCATTCACCACCCTTTGTGTGAAAACCTGACTCGCACATCTATTTTAAACTTCCCCCCTCACACCTTGAACCTGTGTCCCCTAGTAATTGGCCCCTTCACCCTGGGAAAAAGCCTCATATTTTCCATTGTACCCATGCCATTCATAACCTTATAAGCTTCTATCTTCTGCATAAAAAAACAAAATTTTGCCCACCTACCATCAGTTCAGAGGAAGGGTCACCAGACCTGAAATGTTACCTCTAATTTCTTGCCACAGATGCTGTCAGACCTGCTGAACTTTTCCAGCAATTTCTGATTTTGTTTCTGATTTCCAGCATCTGCAGTTCTTTTTGTTTTTGTAAAAGAATCTATCCACCTCTGTATTTAAAAAGTTCAGTGATCTCACCTCTGCTACCTTCTCAGGCAGAGTATTCCAAAGTCACACAACCCTCTGAGAGAAAAAAGGACAATTCTCGATCTCTATCCTCAAAAGGTGACCCCTAATCTTAACACATAGAGCCCTAGTTCTAGACTGAACTGCAAAAGGCAACATTCTTTCCATGTCTACCTTATCGAGACCATTCAAGATCTTATAGATCTCTTACTCTCCTAAACTCCAGTGGAAACAAGCCCAGCCTGTCCAACACATGTTCATAAGACAATCCATTCATTCCAGGTATCAATATGGCAAAATAACATCAGAACCAGATCCAGTATATTTACATTAAGAAGGAGACCAAAACTGCAGACAATATTCAGGATGTGGACTCACTAATACTCTGTATAACTGATCATAATGTCTATGCTGTTATGATTAATACTTCTTGTACTAAAAGATAACATCCCATTACTTTTCTTAATTATGCGCTGTACCTGCATACTGACCTTTTGCACCAGCACACCTAACTCCTTCTGCGCCGCAGAATTCTGCAGATGTTCTCTGGTTATATAATATGCTGCTTTTTCATCCTTCTTGCCAAAGTGAACAATTTTCATATTTTCCCACGTTAGATTCCTTCTACAGTATTTTTCCCACTCATTCTTCACAATATATTTTCTACCTTGAGCTTCTCCAGCTTTTTCTGATGTTTTTTCATATTCCCTACCTCCCTTGGTGTCATCTGTGAATTTAGCTACCATACCTTCTCCCCTCTCAACTATGTCATTGATTAATTTGGAAAAGTTGACAGGTTGGGGTAAGGAAATAGGAGAATATGCCTCAGAGAGCCAATAAAGCATACTCTCTGTTTTCTGTCAGTCAAATAATCTTCAATCCATGTTAATATATTAATCCCTACACCATGAACTTTACTTTTTTGCAATAACCTTTGATATAGCACCTTATCAATTGCCTTTTATTAATCCAAATATAGTACATTTGCAGACTCTCCATTGTCCACAGCAGACGTTACTCCTTTAAGGAACTCTAATAAATCGGTTAAACATAATTTCCCTTTGAAGACACCACGCTGACTTTTGCCAACTACCTTGAGTATTTCTAAGTGTGCAACAATAATCTCTTTGAAGATCGAGTTCAAGATCTTTCGTAGAACAAAGATCAAGCCAACTGACCTGTAGTTTTGAGTTCTCTGCTTGCATCCCTTCTTGAATAAAGGATATATACGTACTATTTTGCAGGCAGATGGAAATATTCCTGAGCAACCTCTTCGAATACACCTGGAACTTGTCAGTCTGCAGCTCCATCAGTTTGATTGGTACTACTTCCCTCATGATTATAATTCCGCTCAGTTCCTCAGTTCCTCCATCCCTGATTTACAACTGTTACGGGAATGATTTTTGTTCTTCCATAGTGAAGATAGAAGCAAAATATTTGTTCGCTTCATCTGTCATTCCTTTACTAATACAAAAAAACCTCCCATTCTCACTTGCTAAGAGAACCAACATTAACTTTTTCTATTCTTTTTCTCTTTAAATACCTTAGAAGATCCTTTTGTTTTTGCATTCCTTTAGCTTCCTTTGATATTCTCATTTCTTCCACCTGATTAACCTTTTTGTTATTGTCTGATGTTGTTTATATTCTGACTGATCAATTGACCTGCTACTCACACTTGCAAAGTTACATGTATTTTCCTTAAGTTTGATGATTCCCAGAATTTCTTTAGTTAACCATGGAGAATTTTTTTAGTGGTATAGATGTATTTATTCTGAATGTCTGGAATATTCACTTAAATGTCTGCCACTGTGCCTTGACTGATCTATCCCCTAGCCTTGTATGCCAGCTCATTTCAGCTAGCTCAGTCTCATGCCCACATAATTGCACATATTAATGTTTAAAATACTATTCTTAGACATAACTTCTCCCTTTCAAACTTGATGTAAAATTCAATTGTATTGTGGTCACTGTGACTCAGGAGCACCTTTCCTCATTACAGAATATCAAGTCTAATATAACCTTCTCTTTGGTTCAATCCAAAACACAATTCTCTAAGAAACTATCTCAAAAGCACTCTATAAATTTTGAATCCAGGTAACTGCAAATTTGATTTTTCCAGTTTATGTATTGATGAAAGCCACACATGATTATCCCATTCATGACTACCCCTTTATCACAAGCACCCAATATTTCTTCTTGTGTACTTTGACCCACATTGTGGTTACTGTTAGGGGTCAGTAGATTAGTTCCACTAGTAACTTCTTTCTCCTAATATTCCTGATCTCTACCCAAACAGATTCTACATCCTGATCTCCTGAACCAAAGTCATCTCTAATTGTTGCATTAATGCCATCCTTGATAAACAGCGCTACTTCTCCCCTTTACTAGGTCCCTACTTTTCTTGAATGTCATATATCCCTCAATATTTAAGAGCAAATACTATCAGCAGCAATGTCTTTGTAATGGTTATCGGAGCATATTTATTTATATGAATGTACAATTTACCTTGTTGTGAATGCTATGAGCATTCAAATACAAAGCATTTAGTTTTCTATTTGTTATACTTGATTGTTGGTGCACTCTTGGGCTTTTCTCTCTATCCCTATTCTCTGGTCCTCATTTCCCATGTCACCATTCTTCTCTCTTACCTTGTCTCTTGGGTGTCCCACACGTTTCCACTTTCCATCCCTTTCAATCGTCCAGAGCCCTCAGCCCCCAACTGTTTACTGCCCTTACATCCCATTATTTAGCTTAAAATCTTTTCTAATTCCCTAGTTATGTAGTTCACAAGAACACAGTGCTCCGTCTCAGTTCAGACATAATCTTTCTCAATGGTACAGCCCAACTTTCCCAGTTCTGGTGTCTGTGGTCCACTAACCAGAATCCACTTCTCCCACACACATCCTTGAATCATGTATTTGTCTCTCTGATTTTAGCTATCTTATGTCAATTTTCATGTAGCCCAGGTAACAATCCCAAGATTAAAACCTTTGAGGTTCTGTTTTTACATTTCGTGCGAAGCTTTTTGTACTCTTAATGTAGAACCCCTTTCTTAGTTCTACATATGTCATTGGTCCTGTGGCCACTGGATGTTTCCCTCCCACCGCAAGTTTCTTTCCAGCCTAGGGCAGACGCCACAAACCCTGGCACTAGGCAGGCCACACAATTGTCTGAACTCTTGTTCTTTGATGCAGAGAACAGCTTCAATTAATCTCAATTAACCATGCTATCCCCTACAACTATCGCATTCTTTGTTGCTGCTGCTTGATTATCTTGTTGTATATGCTGCCATGTTCGCACATCGAACATTCAGCACACCCCACAGCCTGAACCCTACAGGACATTTGCCAAAGCTGACACAGCTGCACTAGCCTAACAAGCCTTACTCAGAGTCTCAACCTCCTGTTTCTGACCACTGATTAAATCAGAAGATCCTCGCCTGAGCGATGTTCCAGCATCACATGGGTATCCAGGAGTTCCCACATGTTGCAGCCTTGACACATCACCTGTCCTGTCATCCTTAATGAGTTGTAATTATTTAATTATACCATTCAATTACTTCTGTTTTTTTTTATCTATTTCATCAATTTTCCCACTACTTTATAGTTCAGTCTTGTTCTGCCACACCTCTGGAGCAGCTATGACTTGAACCTAGACGTCAGACTCAGATGTGAGGTCACTGCTACTGTATCACAAGAGTTCTTAACCCTAACCTAGCTCTTTTTCTTTGAAATTAATGTGTCCACATGTGTTATGGCCACTTCTGGAGCAGATGGGACTTGAATCCAGGCATCCTTGTTCAGAGATAGGGACATAGCTATTGTGCCAGAAGAATGTTCCTACTAATTTGTATAGTGTGTTGAAATTTAGCAACAGAAAAGACCTTAACCACAGCAATTGGGCAAAAATCAATTCCAATGAACCCTATGATTGTCTCTGACTGCCTACTGTAGGATCCTTTTCTCACCTACTTTCTCAGGGATGCTGACTACGGGTCCTCACCTTGTCCACTCTTCCAATGAAACGTTACAGGATTGTTGTCGCTGCAGTCTTTCAGGTGAATTGTTCAACCAAGAATAGCTCCCCCTTTGGGAATGTGAAAAGATCTTGTGGCATCAGTCTGAAGTAAAGCAGGGAAGTTACCTCTAGTCCTCCAGCCAATTCTTAGCCCTTTCCTAAAATAGATCATTTGCCCATTATCACGTGGCTATTTTTGGGACAGTGATGTGCGTAAATTGCCTTCCATGTTTTCTACATTTTAATAGAGACAGTACTTCAAGAAGGAGCTGGTTAGATTAATAAACTAGATGGCTGGCATATGAATCAGGTTGATGATGTATGTTTAACTTGTTTAGCAGGTCAATAACAGAACTCAGAATGCTCCTCTGTGTTGAACTGTGCATAGTCTGATGCCAACTTCGAGGGGTTTTCCTTTGCACTGAACGTGTAATTGTACACGCTGTGTTCAATTCCTGCTCCAGTTGAGGCAGAATTGGGACTGATCCTGAGAGTGCAAAGTGAAGGGAAACCAGCATTTACCAAAACTGCCAAGAAAACTGTGCAGAATGAATCATCAATGGACAATAACTGAAGTAGATCAGAGCAGACACAAATGATAGGCTATTTCAAAAGCATGTTGCTCAAGGCATCCTGAATTTCTGAAAAAAAAACTGTGTGAATCCAAGAGATAGTCAGGACTGCAGATGCTGGAAGTCAGAGTCAACAAAATGTGGAGCTGGAGAAGCACAGCAGGTCAGACAGCATCAGAGGAGCAGTAAAGTCGATGCGTTAGGTTGGGACCCTTCATCGGGACTGGGGAGGGGGAAGGGAGCTCAGAAATAAATAGGAGGGGCGGGGCTGGGAAAGGTGAGGTGGGGTGATTGGTGGATGCAGGTCGGGGGTTGTAGAGATTTTCAGTGGGAAGGGTGGAGCAGATAGGTGAGAAGGAAGATGGACAGGTTGTGTGAGGCCAAGGAGGAGGGGATAAGAGGGAGGGCTGGACATGGGACGAGGCCAGGGGTGGGGAAATTTTGAAACTGGTGAATTCTATGTTGAGGCCATCAGGCTGTAGACTCCCGAGGTGGAATATAAGACGTTGCTCTTCCGGTTTGCGGGTGGTGACATTGTGACAGTGGAGGAGGCCCAGGATGGACATGTCACCAAGGGAATGAGAGGGGGAATTAAAATGGTTGGGAAACGGAAGGTGGTGTTAATTCGAGTGTACCAATTGAAGATGCTCTGCGAAGCGGTCACCGAGTCTGCACTTGGTGTCCCCACTATACAGGAGACAGCATCAGGAGCAACAGATACAATAGACCAGTTTAGAATACATACACGTGAATCCCTGTCAGATTTGGAATGATTGTTTGGGGCCTTAGACGGAGGTGAGAGGGGAGGTGCAGGTGTAGCATTTGCTGCGGTTGCAGGGAAAGGTGCCGGGTGTGATGGGAAGATTGGTTGGGAGTGTGGAGCTGATGAGGGAGTTGCGGAGTGAGTGGTCCATTTGGAAAGCAGATAGGGGTGGAGAAGGAAATATCTTTTTGGTGGTGGGGTCTGATTGCAGGTGGTGGAAGTGGTGGAGAATGATACGTGGGATTTAGAGATTGATGGGTGTTATGTGAGGACCAGGGATTTTCTGTCCTTACTGTTGTTGTGGGGAAGAGATTTGAGGGCAGAAGTGTGGGAAATGCGGCAGATGCAGTTGAGGGCACTCTGAATCACGGGAGAGGGGAAATTATGGTCCTTGATGTAGAATGACATCTGGGATGTCCAGGAGTAGAACACTTCATCCCTGGAGCAGATGCAGCGGGGGCAGAGGAATTGAAAGTATGGGATCACATTTTGCAAGAGGGCGGGTGAGAGGAAGTGTAGTTGAGGTAGCTGTGGGAGTCAGTGGGTTTGAAATGGATGTCAGTGCTAAGTCATTGGCCGGAGATGGAGTACTATTTTGTTGTGCCTGTAAGCAATACCAGAACAGGATAATGGCTTTAGTTAAAGTTTGGAGAACATTAAACTATATGCCTGCAGAGTAACATCCTCAGTGCAGCGTCCGATGAAGCGTCGGTGTGTTTTCCCACCTGGTTTTTAAACTCTGGGGTCCGTTGAGCTGGATTGCTTTCACCGGCGCTACATTGGAGGCTGCACTGATGATGTTACCCAGAAGGGCAATGAAACGTCTGCGGAGCAACGAACCAGCTCGGCGAGCCAACCAACCTTAACACCCACAACCCGAGCTACAAATCTGCTCCAAAACCTTATATGCCTGCAGTTTACATTAAAGGATACAGAAATTGCAATTTGTCTCTCATGCTTCAGTTTAGCAATTTACCAGGAGCTTTAGGCTCTGAATTCAACTAGCAGCAAATGTATTGACCAATCCATGGCACGTCCAGGTAAACTCAGGCTCAATGTGCTGACAATCCAAAGCCGTAAATACCAGCTGCTTCTTTCATGATCCTGTCAAAAAGAAAAGTGAACGTTGCCACAAGCAAGGAGGCTAGGTTCAGCGAACAGTGTGAACGACCAATCGCTGGAGCAATCTGATTTCTTCACCACAGAGCTGTATCTACAACCCACTGAGAAGAAAACTCAATTTAAGAGACTCGGTAATTTTTTGAGATGGCGGAATTGTCTGCTGATGGTTTATTTTCTTCCATGCAGGAACCTGGCAATGCATGAATCTGACTGGAATAAACCTAAATGTATTTACCCAATTGATGGACAGATGATTCACAAGAAGAGATGAACCTTAACTATTATTTTGAAAGAATACCTATTCTGATTTATTAATTGCTGCTGAATGCCCTTTGACTTCACTGATACAAAGAACTGCTTTAGATAAAGACCAGTGCAGCTGCCCAGACATCTTAGTCCCAGTAAAATGTGGGTGCTACTGCAGATAAATTACAATAAACTCCAGGGCTTTGGGTTTTCTCAGCCAGAAATAATGCACTAATCGATCTATGTAAAGGGAGAATTTGTTTATTCGATCAACATTTTGTCCCAGAATGTGCCATCACGTTGGGTCCAGTATAATCTGATGCCATGTTGTTTAGATGGGTTTTCAGTTGCATGTACGTATACCTGTACAAAGAATACAATTCTCAGCAACAAGTGTCTATCACCTCGAATTCAATAAAATACCTGAATTATAGCAGTATTTGAAGCAATCAAGTTTCAGCTGTTATTTTGAGATGTACCCTGACATTACAAAGTACTATCAAATAGAGGGTCAGTGGTTTGTATTTCATTTTCTGTGCTATCAACAGGCCAATGATAACACTTTAATAATCAGTTTTATGACTTTGATATGAGGTTGTCACATCCATGCCTGTTGCACGGTGTTGCCATCCGTAGGAATATCAAACAGCTACCAATATTCACATTAAACTTCTCAATGTAAGTTTTGAAGATTGGACTGGAAGTTACTGACCCATGTGCGGTGAGACAGATTTCATGCTGTCCGTGATTGTTTTGCTCTCGTATTATAGTATAAGGTGTTAATAGCTGTTACGCTAATTGATAGAGCGAATCGTCATTGATATCAGATCACCTATAATTGGGACATAAGAAAGGTCCTGATGAAGTCCTGCATCAGTCGACCTTGTAAATCTTATCAATAGTCAATTAATGGTCACTCATTTGGATCAGTATGGTTTGCAACTCTCCTCAATCGAAAGCACTCAGAGCCCAGTGTGATAATAATGCATGTATGGGCATTATGCTATTTTCCTTTCCTTCCAAATTTCATGTAGTTTGACAGTTATGGAAGGGGAAGGAGGAACAGTGATGAGGACAGCAGCAGGGAGAAAGAATGAATGTTGCTCAGAGGGCCTTGTCACATTGTCTCCAGTCGATCAGTGGCAAAAATGAGGAAAGACTGGTGCCATTGAACTCATTAACTGTGACGCTCAATGCAGGTAGAATAATTGTGCATCATTAATCATTCCCTGTTTCTGAGTCTTGCTTATCATTAGCTTGTTCCACACCAGCAGTGACGCTGATGAAATTACTTTCATGTCTCCCCTTTGTTTCATTGAAATTTCTGTTCGAGTGACAAACAAAAGCAAGAGACACACAGTCAATTCTACGAATGTGGAAAAATTCAGTGTTGGTTTGACTGGTCTGGCTGAGTGATTAGCTTTGCTGATTTGCATTCCAGAATGGTCCAGTCGCCCTTGGATCAAACTGATACACAATGTGTTACTGGTGAGTGTAGGCAAAATTGAGTTCCAAATCTTACCACAATCTAGGCTGGCACTACTGAAGTTGTCGTTTGAATGAGACATTTAACCAAAGCTTCATTTACCCTCCTGCATTGATACAAAGCTCCCTGGGCACTATTTGAAGATGAGTAAGAGACTGCTTCCCGGGGGCAGGGGGGAAACGGGTGTGCAGGGTTGGATATGGTGGGGCGTATATAATATGTGTACCTCAGTGAGCATTACACAAGAAACAGATTCTCTGGACATCATCTTGTTACTGTCTATGGAATGCTGCTGAGCACAAATGTGCTGACATGTTCCAACATGAAGACAGTGTCTACTCTTCAAACAGTGCATCACTGACTGTAAAGTGATGTGGGTCATCCTGAAAAAGTGAAAGGTGCTTTATAAATGTAAATCCTTCCTCCCTTCATTCCTCATGTCCAGGAGGATACAAGTAATATGTATATATTTTAATGTATATGCACAAAAACCTATTACATGGGAATTTAAAAAACAGGGACTTTTTTTTGCTGGAACGTAAGAGGTTGAGAGGTTTATCGAGGTTTATAAAATCACGTGAGGTATAGATAGGGTTAATAATAGGTGTCTTTTCCCTAGAATGAGGGATTTCAAGACTGGGGGACATATTTTTAAGGTGAGAGGAGAGAGATTTAAAAAAAGACATAAGGACCAAACGTTTTTACACAGAGGGTGGTTCACACGTGGAATGAACCTCCTTAGGGAGTGATGGATGTGGGTACAATTACAATGTTTAAAAGACATTTGGATAAGTACATGAATAGGAAAGGTTTGGAGGGATATGGGCCAGATGCAGGCAGGTGGGACTAGTTTAGTTTGGGATTATGTTCAGCATGGATTGGTTGGAGCAAAGGATCTGTTTCTGTACCCTATGACTCTAAGTTAAATCCTCAATAATGTCTACCTAAGGATTTAAAAATAGTGATTGATTTTGTGAATCTCATCTGGAATACCATTCTATGCAAAGCCTGAGTTCAGCTGGCTGTTTATTCCTGCCATCTCATTCCAGCTTGCATTTCTAACAAAAATTACCAGTTCTGCGCTGGTCATGAAGCTTGACTTTTTTTTTCCATTCTAAGAAATAGTCAAATATTCTTAGAACACGGAGAACTACGTCTCTCATCAGTGCCCAACCAATAATTTTGCATTGAGGTGTTTTATTCAACATTGATCAGTATCATTTCTTTAATTTCAATCAAATATCTGAGTCTGCCCCATTGAATTCTGAAGTCTTCTGTGCTTTTTTATCCATAATGTTTTCAGCCTTTGATTCAGTCTGAAACCCAGCTGAGAAAAAACAAACTTGAAGCTGGGCCGAGGTTATACTTCTGCTGTAGTATGGATTATGATTCTGGTATTAAAATCATTGATCAAACGTAGAACTGTTGGTAAAACTCTGTGATTTTAAGAATGACACCCAGTAAACATTTGTACACCAAAGGGGTCATGTTTCTGAATTGCCATAGGCTTTTGCAGCTTTTTAATTGACGTTAAACAGCACCCTTAGATATTGTCACTGTATCTGCAAGCAAAATTGTATTGTGCACTGAAACAGCCTAGCTATATGTATTCATGCAAACTGAACAAACTTAATACTATTTGACAATGTACGCAATTAAGTACTGAATGATATTTATGTCATACATTTTTAAAGTTTTGCCTTTTGACCTTTTACTTGTTCCACAGAGAGAACCAGCACAGACTGAGGTGGCGTCCATACACCTGTGAGTCTGCAGATTTATCTATCTTCTGGGAGACGAAAAGATGGTTGAAACACTAAGCAATGATGGAAGAAACACACAAGCATTATCTCATTGCTTCCAGTTGCCTGAAAATTTACTATCAAGCAAAGATTTGCTGATTAACACAGCACTGTGCTAAACATAGTTATTTTTTGAAAAGCTTGAGTGTATTGAACCTCAGTAGTAGCAAGTAGTATAACCGAAAGCTGATGCAATAGTAGCTTTTCAAAAAGGACTAATGTTATGTGAGCATCCTTAGAAGATGTTGTGACGAAAGCATTCCCATTCATTAAACAGTCTGATTCCATTGTAAACGTTTGAACATTGTAAAATACCAACTCATACCTTTCTTGTGGTCTGTTCAGAGATCTTCCTTCTGGCCAAAAAAGACAATGATTCTTTTAAACTGGAATATTGAGCCTAAAAACACATCAATGGTCAATGTGGTTTGGGCAAAATCATGGCACAATCTTCTTTTGGTGGGAGCCATCAGTGGAAGAGCACTAACACTGAAAAGGTGAATTCTAAATTCTAAAGTTCTAAAAGTCCTAATGGTTATGTTCTGGTTTGCTCCTTTCAAATGTCCATCTCAGTGAAATGGGTGGAGCCATCTTATAGCTGATGATCAACGTTCAAAAATTTAAAATTGAAATCATGTCAAGAAGAAACTTTCCCTTCAACAAACTCTCAACGGGGAATGATCAATAATGTTCAAGTGCCTGACATTGCCGCAATGTTTAATGTTAACACAGTATCTTGTTATATGGAGATTTTGAAATTTAAAATAATCTGCAACATGCTTCTGCAGAACTAAACAAACTAATAGTGTGAGAAGCATAATCCTATGTTGAGAAAAAAAGTTTAAAGAAAATATGAGCTCAGACACAGAAAGTGAAATGTAAACAGAATTAAAACAAAGCAGAAATCTAATCACAGTGAGCGAATGGATGGAAAGCAGAGACAGGCAGCCGATGATGATAATGATGATGATGAAATGAAGTCAGACAATGTTGTAGGATACATGTTATCCCATGGCAATTTTTTTATTTTGCAGAGACAGTCATCCTATGTTACTTGTTTGGCTGACAGGGACATTGATAACTGCACAAAGCTCTGGAACTAAACGCGATTTTTTTTTAAAAATGGCATTTATCCTCGCATGGAGTCAGGCTGTCTGCCCATTATCATCCAGAATGAATACACCTCAGTCTAATCTGAATGAAAGACTCAGGACTGCAAGTTTATCACTTTATTGGCATATCTTATTGACTTTCTGATAATGTTCCAAAAAGCCTGCTGGGTGAGTGGGAGAATGTACAGTTGGGAACAATTTGTGAGATCAATAATACACAAGGCTGATCAATTTAGAAATTATCTTTTACATTTAGCTAGAGAAGGCACGTTAAAATTATAGTAATTTTCAGTGACACTATATGTAAAAAGTAATTAACAGAACCATAATTCCAGTTAAACCAGGTTTCAAAACTATTCAAGAGCAAGATCCTACTTTCCTTTACTGAAGAATAAATTCAACCTTTTTATTTGTTTTGATTTTACTTTGCAATGCTGGTTTATTTGTGAGGCACATTGTGCTGTTCTGCATTAGTGTGCTTTGTGTGATTAAGATCCAATGGAATTTAGGAATTCTCGCTCCCAGATTGCTGCAACTTGTTTGAAAGATCATTTTTGTTGCCAATTCCGAGAAGATTAGAATAGTCCATGTAAAGAGTGAAACTTTGAAAGTGGAGCTATTATTGGTTCCAAGAGTTTCGATAATTGAATCTTTTTTGTTTATTTCGGGGCATATCTGAAGAACAACAATAAAATATGAACAGCAGATAAAGAATTATAAAAGAGGGCAATTATTGAAGGTGGCAGTCAGGACAGCAGATGCTGGAAGCTAGAATCAATAAATGAGGAGCTGGAAAGTCCCAGCCAGTCAGATAGTGTCCGAGGAGCAGGGAGGTCAATGTTTCAGGCCGAAACCCAAGGAACGTACCACCATCTGAACAGGAGGCAAGGTTCCTATAAAAGTTTTCAGTTCAGCCATGAGCTCTGACTTTGCCTGCACTCATAGCTGAGAAGGCAAGTTGAGCTGAATTTTTCAACAGGAACCTTCACTTGAATAATTGACCATAAAGCCAGAGATCTTGGCTTGAAGCACACTTGTTTCCAGCTATCATTACCATTTCACATTAAAGGGTTGATTTCTGTCATTAAATGGTAAGTCATGGATATGGAAGATAAAATGGACTAATTGTTTAGAATGAGACAGTGGGCCACTTGTAATTGAAGAGTTGGAGAAGCACCAAAAGAGGGTAGCCATCTTTGAAACTGAAGACAACACTGCAGTAAAAGCCAAGATGCTGACTGAATGGGAGTGGTCATCAATTGAGTCAGTGCAGTCCTTTAGCTACAAATGAGGACTAGGTATAATGTATCAGAGGTAAAAGGTACTGCAGATGCTGGAGAATCTGAGATAACAAGCATGGGGCTGGATGAACACAGCAGGTCAAGCAGCATCATAGGAGCAGGAAAACTCGACGTTTCGGGCCTAAAACCCTTCATCTGCTCTCTCCTTGGAGAGAGAGAGAGAGA
>JAHRHZ010000091.1:5430481-5448797 GCA_024137785.1 Ginglymostoma cirratum | reverse complement strand
TTTCTGATGAAGGGTTTAGGCCCGAAACGTCGAGTTTTCCTGCTCCTATGATGCTGCTTGACCTGCTGTGTTCATCCAGCCCCATGCTTGTTATCTCACTAGGTATAATGTGTTGTCATTGTTCTTGTGCTGTCCAATGGAAACACAAATGAAGTATGTGAATTCCTTCTGGTTGAATATCTCTGCTGCCCTTAGTTATAGCCAACTTAGTACAGGGTAATCGATTGACATAACCTTTTGTCTAGGGAGCTACCATGGCGAATGGCAGTGGCTTCTGATCCTGCGATAGCACCCACATTCTTGGCTGTACTGCATGTTAAGCTTCTTAAAGGGGATATCACTTCTAAGGTGATAATAAAAGATACTGGTATCAGGAGGAAGGTGAATAATTAACTCTACTTTTACTTTTAGACATTATTTTTGGTGACCATGGATTATGTCCAAGCTTAAATCCAGAACTCCAACAGTATTTGGCAGATAACGTTTCAAACACCATATACAACATTTCCTTTTCGAACACACCCTTTCATTCCAATGATGCATGGCACAGTTACCTTGAAAGTAGGATTGGGAGGTAAAGTAGTGTTCAGGCTTGCTGAATACGTTACTATTCTTTGATGTTGAAGAGTTTCATTGAGGGACCAGTTGCCGTGGACGTTGGAGTTTGGGTTCATCTCATAAAAAACAACAGAAGGAAATATAAAATTGTGGAGTGGTGCAAGGTAAAGGCAATGTGGCTTTTTCTGACAGGCCTCCAGTCGCTGGGCTTATTTGTTATTGGAAAAGGATGTAACATCTGCAATTCTCCAGTCATCAACACCACCCTTGTATCAAAAGAGATTTGGAAGTTTGTGGCCAGTGCCTCTGCATTTTCCAGCCCCACTTCCCTCAGTATCTCACATGCATCTTATCCTGTTGTAATGACTTAAAAGCTTTGCCTTCAGCCTGCTTTTAAAATATCCCCTGTTTGTCCATTGTTAGTTTACCAAGCATCTTAACCACCCTTCCCTCGTTATGACTTTGACAACACCCGCCTCAGATGCAAAGTGTTAATTTCATATCTCAACTATGTCCCCTGCCTCTAAATGTGATTGGTCCCACTCCTGGCTTTATTACCATTTTACTATTTATTTGCCTATGAAAGGCTTTTTGATTCCTTTTAATGTTAGCTTCTAATCTCTCTTTATGCTTTCTTTTTGATTTTCAAAACAGTTTCCAAACTTGCAGCTGTTTAAATTTATTCCTTTCTGTATTTTTCGTCATCCAGGCTATATTTAACACAACCAGTTGTGGTAAGAAACATGGTGGCCAGGCCTATATAACTGCAGCAGAGGCCCTACATCACTTTTCTGGCAGTGTTAATTCTTTCCCCCATTAAGTTGGAGTGCAGAAGGGATTGACACACTCTTCTAGGCCAGCCGCAGGAAAATATCAATTAGGTTCAAAATTTAACCAATTGACTTCTGTTATGCCTGTCCCCACTGCAAGTTAATGGTGGTCCAGGAAGTAAATGTGTGCTGTAACTCAGTGTTTGATCAAGCGCATAACATTGGGAAGGGAATACATTGATGACTACTTCCCTGCCCTTGCCTCTGATTCTTGCCACACTCTGTGTCCTGCAACCTTCTCCCTTAAGCTCCATCTTACCCTCACTCACCTTTGACATGGGATCCTAAGGAATCCTGGGCCCTTAGTGGGTGCATTGCTCGGATCTGTCACCACTTCTGATGAATGATGGCAAGTTTCCAGGTCTCAGCAGCTGAGCCTTTCAGCATAAGGTGCTTGATTTCCAGGAATGGCCCAATTGACCTCCAAGGCACTTCATACGTTCAGCCCGCCAACAAAACTGATAAGGGATCCCTTGGACAAGATCACCATCTGGCTGACAAAATACAACCTTTGCTAGTGAACAATTCCAATGCTTGTTGGAGTTGCCCTATTCCTTTCTGTCTCAGAAATTAAAATATTTCATTTATATCTTTAGAAACATGATTGTTGAACATGTTTATGACTAGGTTTGTGTTGGGTTAAAAATAAATTTAGACAAGTGTTGAATTCAGTAGCTGTTTTATGATTTGGAATTGTTATTGGGTTAGATTCAGTATATGTTAGGATAACACATATGAACATACATACAAATTAGGAGCAAGAGTCATCTGCTCAGTCCTTCAAGCCTACTCCATTCTTCATGTCAAGGCTGATCTCATTGTAAGTTCACCTTCACACTTGTTCCTGCCCCCAGTATCCTTTCACCCACTTGCTTCTCAAGAAACAATCTACTTTTACTTTAAAAGTAGTCAAAGACTCTGTTTCCGCAGTTGTTTGAGGAAAGGTTCCAATGACTCATGACCTCTGTGAGAAGAGAAAAACCTCTCCTCCTCCCTCCTAAATGAGTGATTAAAACATTGATCCCTGGTTTTAGTTTCTCCTGCAAGAGAAATCATCCTTTCCATGTTCACATTCGCCTTGTCAAGAGTTGTATGGATTTTGTATTCTTGAATCTCTTACTGTGCTCAATTCCAGCAGATACAAGCCGAGCCTGCCCAATCTTTCCTCAAAAGACAACTGACATGGGTACTAGACAACTCAGATCCCAGAAATGAAACCTGGCTTGAGAGATCTTTTATTTCCAGTTAGTTTGTTTGTGTGGCTCATCACAGAGATATATTTGTATGTCTTTGGGCTGTAGATTTTCTTTAACAACAGCATATAAGTTTATTATATTAAAAAAGTATTTAATTATGTAGCGCACATATTAAAATGTATCACAGAATAAAGTTTTAACTTGTTTCTTGATAGTATCCATTACAGAAACAGAAGCCCAGAGAAATTATACACCCATCTCTACTCTTAAGTTTCTACTTAACTGACTCCTCACAGTTTCTTCGACTTGAAGTGTGGAGACAATTCAATAAGTCCTTTCCAAAACTGCCAACATAATTTTATTTTTACAAATCCAGGAATTTAAACTTTCTCAGGTCTAATAACTTGCAGATTTCCAATAGAGTTCTAGTTTGGAAGTTTCACAACCTAAGCCAGTGATATTCCAGTGATAAGGAAGAACTGTAGGAAAAGAGAGAGCCAGCCATGGATGTCTAAGCAAAGAGTAGTGGGAAACTAGTAGACTGGGAAATCTTTAAAGGCCAACAGAAAGCCACAAAAGAAGTTATAAAGAAAAGTAAGATAGATTATGAGAGTAAACTAGCTCAGAACATAAAAACAGGCAGCACAAGTTTCTATAAATATGTAAATCGTAAAAGAGTGGTGAAGGTAAACATTGGTCTTTTAGAGGATGAGAAGGCCAATTTAATAACTGGGAATGAGGAAATAGCCGAGACATTAAACAGTTATTTTGTGTGGTCTTGCCAGTGGAAGACACAAATGACATGCAGAAAACTAATGGCAAGAAAGTTATAGCAGGTGAGGACCCAGAAACTATCATTATCACTAAGGAGGCAGTGCTGGGCAAGCTAATGGGGCTAAAGGTAGACAAGTCTCCTGGCCCTGATGAAATGCATCCCAGGGTACTAAAAGAGGTGATGGGGGAAATAACAAATGCACTAGTAATTATTTACCAAAATTCACTGGACTCTGGGGTGCTCCCCGCAGATTGGAAAACAGCCAATGTGACGCCACTGTTTAAAAAAGAAAGTAGACAAAAAGCAGGTAACTATAGGCTAGTTAGCTTAACTTCAGTAGTGGGGAAAATGCTTGAATCTATCATTAAGAAAGAAATAGCGAGACATCCAGATATAAATTGTCCCATTGGGAACACCCAGCATGGGTTCATGAAGGGTAGGTCACGTTTAACTAATTTGGTGAAATTCTTTGAGGACATTACTTGCATGGTAGACAATGGGGAACCTGTGGATGTAGTGTATCTGGGTTTCCAGAAGGCATTTGACAAGGTGTCACACCAAAGGCTGCTGCATAAGATAAAGTTGCACGGTATTACAGGTAATGTATTGGCATGGATAGACAATTGGTTGACCAGTAGAAAACAAGGAGTAGGGGTAAATAGGTGTTTTTCTGTGGCGGTCAGTGGCTAGTGGTGTGCCTCAAGGATCAGTGTTGGAACCGCAATTGTTTACAATTTATATAGACAATTTAGAGTTGGGGACTAAGTGGTGGTGTATCAAAATTTGCAGATGACACTAAGGCAAGTGGTAGAGCAAAGTGTGCAGAAGATACTGAAAGTCTGCAGAGGGATATAGATAGTCTAATTGAGTGGGCAAAGGTCTGGCAGATGGAGTACAATGTTGATAAGTGTGAGGTCATCCATTTTGGTAGGAATAACAGCAAAATGGACTATGTTTTAAATGGTAAAAAATTGCAGCACGCTGCTGTGCAGAGGGACTTGGGTGTCCTTGTGCATGAATCGCTAAAAGTAGGATTGCAGGTGCAGCAGGTAATTAAAAAAGCAAATGGAATTTTGTCTGCCATTGCTAGAGGGATGGAGTTTAAAAACAGGGAGGCTATGCTGCAGCTGTATAGGGTCCTGGTGAGGCCACACCTGGAGTACTGTGTGCAGTTTTGGTCTCCTTACTTGAGGAGAGATATACTAGCACTGGAGGGGGTGCAGAGGAGATTCACTCGATTGATTCCAGAGTTGAGAGGGTTGGATTATGAGGAAAGACTGAGTAGACTGGGCTTGTACTCACTGGAATTCAGAAGAATGAGCGGAGATCTTATAGAAACATATAAGATTATGAAGGGAATAGATAAGGTGGAGGCAGGGAGGTTGTTTCCGCTAGCAGGTGAAACTAGGACTAGAGGGCATCGCCTCAAAATAAAGGGAAGCAGATGTAGGACTGAGGTCAGGAGGAACTTCTTCACCCAAAAGGTTGTGAATCTGTGGAATTCCCTGCCCAGTGAAGCGGTTGAAGCTACCTCACTGAATGTTTTTAAGGCAAGGCTAGATACATTTTTTAACAGTAAAGGAATTAAGGGTTATGGTGACCCGGTGGGTAAGTAGAGCTGATCAAAAAGATCAGCCATGATCTTATTAAATGGTGGGGCAGGCTCGAGGGGCCGGATGGCCTACTCCTGCTCCCAGTTCTTATGTTCTTATGTTCTTAAAGTCCTTCTGCTAAAGTGATAGCTCTGAACTCCTTCTAGGAGAGAAACTTAACTCAAACATGAAGTCATCTGAACAGAATTTAAAAATTGCTCAATCCTAAATTGTTCTGAACTGAAAACTGAGTGCCTTACCTGTTTGCCTTGCCAGTCATAAATTCAATGGTATAATTATGTTTCCATTAACATCACAAGAGTCTGCAGTCACCTGGTTTATGACAACTGCTAGATTTAGTCAGTTTCAGAGGACTCTCTGATCTTGTTTCTTATTAAAATAAAACCCATTGCAGAAGTGACCAACACTTATCTGCCTTTGTTTTGAAATCCAAATTTCAAACCTGATATATGTATGTGTATCACAATGTGTATCATCACAATATAAATACTTTCTTGATGAATGAGGCCAGTACTCCAGATATGGTCTCTGCAGTCCCCTGCATAATTGAAGAATAACTTGCCTAATTTTGTTTTCAAGTCCCCTTGCAATAAATGAGAACATCTTATTAGCTTTCCTAATTACTTGCTGTGCCCGCATATTAACCAGAACCCTTTACATCTCAAAACTCTGCAATCTCTCACCAGCTAGATAAAACATATATTTTATATTCTTCCTGCCAAAATGGACATTTTAACATTTTTCCACATCATACTCCATTTGTCATATATGTGCCCACTTACTTAATCAATCTACACCCAATTGCAGTCTCCCTATGTTCTCCTCATCACTTACTTTCCCTTTATTTCATTATCACATTAGCAAATTTAACAACCACATCTTCAGCCACTTCATCAAAGTCACTTTCAAAAACTGAAAAAAATTGAGGCCGCAGGATTGATCCCTGTTAAATTTTACCAATCGAAACATTACTCAGTTATGCTTAGACTCCGTTTCTTGTTACCTCGTCAATCTTCTATCCGTACCAACATGTTACACTCTGCCCCATGAGCGTTTATTTTCTGCAATAACACTTTGATATGGTACCTAATCAAGTTGATTTTTTGGAAATCTAATCACATGACATTCACCAGTTCCCTTTTATCCACATTATAAAGCACGTCTAAAAATTTCAATAAATTGTTTAAACCTGATTTCCCTTTCACAGCACAATGTTGACTCTACCACATTACATTGAATTTTTCTTAGGGCCTTGGTATAACATCTTTAAAAATATCTTCTAACATTTTCCCAATGATAGATGTTTAAACTAACTGGCTTGTAGTTGGCTGCTTTCTGTTTCTCTCCCTACTTACTATTTTCCAATTGAATGGAACCTTCCCTGAATCTAGGGAATTTTGGAAAATTAAAATAAATGCATAAACTATTGCATTCATGACATCTTTTAAGAATTTAGAATGAAATCCATTAGGTCCTGGAGACATGTCAGCCCACAGCTCTCACTGTTTGCTCAGTACCACTTTGATGGTGATTGTAATTTTCTTCCCTTTCCTGATTTACAGTTATTTCTGGAAAGCTACTTCTATTCCCTAAGTGATGACAAATACAAAATGCTAAATCAATAAATCCTCCATCTCTTTTCTTTCCCATAACTAATTCCTCAGACTCACTTTCAATAGGACTAAAACTCACATTGTTAATTATTTTCATTTTTAAAATATCAATATAAATTCTTACAATTTGTTCCTACATTTCCAGCTGGCATTCTCCTATAATCTAATTTTTCCTCTTCTTATTGATTTTTTTCATTCTTTGTTATTTTTATAATTTGTCCAATTTTCCAATTAGCCAGATATCTTTATGGAATTATATAACTTGTCTTTAAATTTGATACTGTCTTCAACTTTCTTGGTTAACTGTGGATTGTCACTCCTCAACTTGGGAATTTTCTTTCTCATTTGAGTATATCTGTTCTGTGTATACTAATATTTTCAGCATATATGTAGAATAAAATCCCCCAAGATCTTTTTCATATCTTTCTACCAAGTTCCCACTATTCCCTCTTTTATATTCTGTTCTAATGTGTGGCTGCTGTAAGGGAATTTATAATCCAAACAAGCAAGTGAGTTATAAATTTCATGATTTCTGATCGCTATTCTGACTACTTCTACATCTTGGTTTCCTCATGTTAGGTCATCTCTTTATTATGCTAACATCACAGTTAATTAACACAGTCACTCTGCCATCTTTTCCTGGCTTCCTGTCCTTCCAGGTTATCCGTAGCTTTCAGTATTCATTATCAATATCAATGTTATTCTGTAGCCATGTTACTGTATGGGCTGTCAGATTGTATTCATTTATTTCTATTTGTGCTATCAATTCATCTGTTCTGAACGATACATGCAATCAGATACAAAGCATTTAATTCTGTCCTTTCATTATTTTTGTAGTATCTAGCTTTATCTGCTGACTTCCTCTTTGATTAATATTCTATCCGTTCATGTAATGATCTGTTCATTATTTCCCATTTTAATATCTTGCTCTCTTGCATGGTCTTCGGTTACCAATTCACTGCATCATAGAATTGTAGAATCCCTACAGTGTGGAAGCTGACCATTCAGCCCATCGAGTCCACACCAACCCTCAGAAGAACATCCCACCTAGACTCGCCCTCCTATCCTTTCCCTGTAATCCTACATTTCCCATGGCTAATCACTAAGCCTGCAAAACCTGGGCACTATGGGCAATTTAGCATTGCCAATCACCTAACATGTAGATCTTTGGACCCTGGGAGGAAACTGGAGTCCCGAAGGAAACATACACAGACATGAGGAGAATGTGCAAACTCAACACAGACAGTCGCCTGAGGGTGGACTCCAACCCGGGTTCCTGGTGCTCAGAGGCAGCAGTGCTAACAGATAGGTGACTATTGGGAAAGGTAAGAAGGAGGTTCATAAGTCCCTGGTGGCTAGTCCTCTATCAAATAGATATACAGCTTTTGGCACTGTAGAAGGGGATAGTCTCTCTGAGGAAAATGGAAAGGGCAGTCAGTTATTGGATACTTGGAGTAATTCTTAGATTAGGCAGTGCTTGACAAGATTTAATAGAATTATTATTGTAGGGGACTCTCCTGTCAGGGGCATAGACAGGCGATTCTGTGGCAGTGAGGATTATTTAGGATAACAAGGTGTAGAGCTGGATAAACACGGCAGACCAAGCAGCATCAGAGGAGCAGAAAAGCTGACATTTTGAGTCTGGACCCTTCTTCAGAAATGGATAATAAATTTAGGATGGTTTGTTGCTTTCCTGGTGCTAGGATTTAAGGACGACTCTAAACTTTTCAAGCATATTGTTAAAGTTGAGATTGAGAAGCCAGAAATTATTATACATATTGGTAGGTATGACGTTTTTAGAAAAAAGATTAAGGCAGTACAGAGTGAATTTAAGAGGTGAGGTAGAGGATTAAAAAGTAGAACCTTAAAATTAGTAATTTCTAGTTTACTCCCAATGCCAAACTCAAATGAGGGAAGGAACAAAAGGAGAGAAATCAATGGTTGAAGAGTTGGTGTATTGTTCAGAGATTCAGGTTTTTGGACAATTGGAATGTCTTTTCAGATAGAAAAGACCCATCCAAAAAGGATGGGTCAGACGTGAACTGTAAAGGGACCAATATCTTAGCAGTGAAATTTGCTCATTCTATTAAGGGAGACTTTATACTGATAGAAAGGGGGAGTGGAGGAATTCTAAGTAGCAGTGTAAATGGAAGGGTTGAAGGATTGAATGTGAGGAGAGCACATCAACTAGAAAAGAAAGATGAGAGTCCGAGTATGTAGTGACTCTGAAGATCTAAATTACCTTTATTTCAATGCAAGTCATCTTACAGGTAAGGCTGATGAACTTAAGGCATGTTTAAGACCATGGGATTGAGACATTATAGCTATTGCAGAAACTTGGCTGAGAGATTGACAAGACTGGCAGCACAATATTCCAGTTTTAGATGCTATAGGAAGGGTAGAAATGGAAGCAAGAAAGGAGGGTGGGGGTAAGGAATACATTGTAAATAGAGAAGATATTTTGAAAAATATCTGAAAAGGAAATTGAGAAATGAATATGTAGGGAGATCTCCGATATGTGTAGGCATAATAAGATTGTGATAATCGAGGATTTTAATTTCCCAAACATTGAGAGGGATTACCATAGTGTTAAAGGTTTGGATGGTGAAGAATTTGTTAAATGTATTGGAGAAAATTCTCTTTATCAATATGTGGATGCTCATACTGGAAAAGGAGCAAATCTGGACCTTCTTTTGGGCAATTAGACAGGGCAGGTGCCTGAAGTAAAAGTGGGGGAGCACTTTGGGTCTAGTGATCATAATTTATCAGTTTCAAAATGATTATGAAAAGGATAGGTCTTCCATAAAAAGTTTTTAATTGGAATAAGGCAATTTTTAATTGTATGAGATAAGAACTTCCAAACGTTGATTGCAGTAGACTGTTCACAGGTGAAAGGATATTTGACAAGTGGCTGGCATTCAACACTGTGATGATAAGAGTTCAGAGGCATTTTGTTCCTGTTAGAGTGAGGGGTAAGGCTGGTAAGATTAAAGAACCATGGCTAAATAAATATATTGAGATTCTAGTCAAGAATAAAAGAAAATCTTGTTTTCGAAATACACAATTTGATTCAATTGAATCTCTTAATCAATATAAAGGAATATAGGGGCATTTCAAAGAAAGAAATCAGGAAGGCAAAGAGGGGATATGAGATAGCATTGGCACAAAAGGTTAAGGATAATCCAAAAAAATTCTACAAATACAATAAGAGCAAAAAGGTTGATAGGGAGAGGATTGGGCCTCTTAAAGATCCAGGAGGTCGTCTTTGTGTTGAATCCCAGGAGATGGGAGAGATACTAGATGAAAATTTCACTTCAGTTTTTACTGTGGAGAAAGGAATGGAGTCTAGAGAATGCAGAGAAATAAACTTTTATGTTTTAAAAACAGTTCACATTACAGAAGAAGAGGTTCAGGAGGTCTTAAAGAATATAAAGGTGGATAAATCTCTAATCTAACGTATCCCAGAATGTTGTCAGAAGTAAAGGAGGAAATACGAGACCCCTTGCAGAAATATTTGCATCATATATAACTGCTGGTAAGGTGCCAGATGACTGCGGGGTGGCTAATGTTGTACCTTTATCTAAGAAAGGTTGTAAGGAAAAACCAGGGAGCTATAGACTTGTGAGTCTCACTTAGGCTGTGGGTAAATTGTTGGAGGTGATTATAAACAATAGGATTTATGGACGTTTAGAGAGGCAAAAATTTGATTAGGGATAGTCAGCATGGTTTTGTGCAAGGAAGATCATGTCTCGCAAACTTGATGCAGTTTTTTGAGGAAGTTACCAAAAAGGCTGATGACGGCAGAGCAATCGACATTGTTTATTTGGATTTTAGTAAAACCTTTGACAAGGTTCTGCATAGTAGACTAATTAATAAAGTTAGACCACATGGGATTCAGGGTGAGCATGCCAATTAGATACATAATTGGCTTAATGGCAGGAGACGGAGAGTAATGGTGGAGGGTTGCTTTTCCGACTGGAGGCCTGTGACCAGCAGTGTTCCACAGGGATCAGTTCTGGGTCCTCTTTTGTTTGTCATTTATATAAATGATTTGGATGATAATATCGAAGGCTTAATCAATAAGTTTGCAGAGGACACCAAAACTGGTGGCATTGTGGACAGTGAAGAAGGTTTTATAAGATTACAGAGGAATTTTGATTAAATGGGTCAATGGGCTGAAAAATGGCAGACGGAGTTCGATCTGGATAACTGTAAGGTGTTGCATTTTGGTACAGCAAACAACGGTAGGGCTTATACAATCAATGATAGGGCCTTGGGTAGTGTTGTAGAACAGAAGGTCCTGGGGGGTGCAGGTACATAATTCTTTGAAGTTTGCATCATATATAGACACAATGGTTAAAAAGGCATTTGGCACACTTGCCTTCATTGTTCAGTCCTTTAAATATAGGAGTTGGGACATTATGTTGATGTTTTACAGGACATTGGTGAGTCCTCTTCTGGAATACTGTGTTTAGTTCTGGCTGCCCATTTATAGGAAGGATATTATCAAACTGGAGAGCGTTCAGAAAAGATACATCAGGATGTCAGCAGGTATGGAATGTTTGAGTTATAAAAAAAGGCTGGATAGGCCGGGTCCTTTTGCACTGGAATGTAGGAGGTGGAGAAGCGACCTGATAGAAGTTTATAAAATAATGAGAGGTATAGATAGAGTTAATGGTAGTTGTCTTTTCCCTAAGATGGGGGATTTTAAAACTAGGAGGCACATTTTTATGGTGAGAGGAGTGAGATTTAAAAAACACATGAGGGGCAAATATTTTGCACAGAGGGTCATTTGCATGTGGAATGAATTTCCTGAGGAAGTGGTGGACGTGAACACAATTACAATATTTAAAAGACATTTGGATAGATACATGAATAGGAAAGGTTTGGAGGGATATGAGCCAGGAGCACAGAGATGGGACTAGTTTATTTTGGGATTATGTTCGGAGGCACTGGTTGGACCTGTGTGGCTCTATGATTGTATGACTTTATAACCACTGAGCCCACCATACCACATCTTCTTAACTTTGATTCCTGCTCATATTATTAAGTATAAAACCCTTTTTAGTTGCCTAGTAATGCTGTTCACGGAAGCACTTACTCCAGCATGGCTTACGGGCACTCGAACCCAAAGTTAACCAAGCGCCCATTTTCCCCAGTACTGATGCCAGTGTCTTATGAACTGGGGCCCACATCTACCATGCCAGTCTTTGAGCCACACATTAATATCTCTAATCTTTGTTGCTCTATGCAAATTTGCATGTAGCTCAGGTAATCATCCCGAGTTTTATTATGGCAGTATTCACATTTGGCCCTATCTTTTCACATGGTTTATGTTTAGGGTTGGGCTTATCTACAAGCTAAAGTAGGCTTAGATTAAATGCTCAATTTCACTTCAGGTTTATTTTTGATCTAGGGGATTATCTAATGGTATTCAATACTCAGGAAGGTTAGGCAAAACTTCTCCGTCACTTAGGTGGCGGAGGCCATGACACTGGATATCTTTTCAAAAAATAGATTTCTAGACACTAAAGGTGTCAAGGGATGGAGAGAGCAAGGGAGTATGACACCGTGATAGAGGATCAGCCATAATTAAACTGAATGGTTCAATAGGTTTGATGGATCAAATGACCTATTCTTCCTCCTATTTTCAATGATTCAATTCAACATTGGATATAGACAGAGGGTGATGATTATTTCAGAAATGATTTCTGAAGAAGGGTCTAGGCACGAAACATCAGCCTTCCTGCTCTTCTGATGCTGCTTGGACTGCTGTGTTCATCCAGCTCTACACCTTGTTATCTCGGGTGATGATTATTGTTTGGATAATAATTGTTCAGAGCACATTACTTCTGTTACTTACCAGCATTGAGGAATCTACATAGTAAGGTGAGCTGAATGCATTCGGGAAAATTGTGTTGCACTGTTTGGAATTAAAGTTACATGTGTTTTACATAATGTCAGGTTGGATGTCTTTGGTGACCTGTGTTCATATAACGTACTGTTGCGTTATTCAAAATATTGACAGGGCCACTATTAAAAATAATTGTAAACATTCACTCAATTCCAAGCAATGAGTTCCCATACAAAGAAAAATGATCCAAACTAATAAAGAATACAAGTGTCTCCCGGTAAAACTGGATGGATATTCACTGTAATAAAGAAAGACCCTCCCGTACAAAAGGAGAAAGGTATAGACATAAGGAGTTATGGGTGGTGTGAGGGTGAAACATGAGGAGAACATGCTTTCATTAGCCTCAACTTTTAATCAGGAGAGTATGTGACACGAGGGCGAGATGAGGTGTATGGACGAGGATAAGGTTTGAGTGATTGTCATCCTCGGTCTCACCATTAGCAATAGCTGTCTCAGTAATGGCCAGTCCTGTCTTCTCCAATGGGGTTAGAGCATGTCGGTGCACCTATTTCAGGAGTCAGGCAGGATTGCAATGCAGGGTGACACCAGCGACATGGGGTCAGTTCCCATACCAGCTGAGATTACTATGAAGGAGTCACCTCTTTAATCTCTCCCTTTGCCTGAAGCATGGTGACCCTCAGGTTAAACCACCACCCACCAGCTGTCTCTCTCGAATGAGACAGCAGCCCTATGGTCAAGCAAGCCTATGGTGACTTTACTTGCTTACTTACTTACTTCAATTAGAATAGAAGAGAAGAGCCTCAAATGAGTGCAGTGAAAAGTTTGTAAAGTAACCACTTTGGCACTATCTTAGGTACAGGGTACCAAGGTACAGATACTTTAAGTGTTTGTTACAGAATTGAAAAAGTAAAAGAATAGTCTAACATAGGAATACAAAGTTTTACTCAGATTACTTAAAGCCCAGAATAAGAATAAAAATTATCCTTAAAAGCATTCAAATTACAGTCCTCTTCACTGAGTCCATTCCTGCCGAGCTTCAACGTCCACTTGCTGGCCACGTGCTGGCCTTCGGCCTGGAACTCACCATTGGGATTCACTTCCAGGATTCATCCCCCAGGCTGGCCCAAGCTCAGACTGCCCCCCACTCCGGGCTCCGGCCCATGACTCACTTCCGGGACTCATCCCCCAGGCTGGCCTGAGCTCAGACTGCCCCCCGCTCCGGGCTCCGGTCCACGACTCACCTCCAGGGCTCATCCCCCAAGCTGGCCCAAGCTCAGACTGCTCCGGGCTCCGGCCCGTGACTCACCTCCGGGACTCATCCTCCAGGCCGGCCCAAGCTCAGACTGTCCCTCGCTCCGGCCTGCGGCCCACGACTCACCTCTAGGACTTGCCTCCCAAGTTGGCGAAGTGTCCAACTCATCTCCCACACTGGGCTGGATTCGGACTGCCTCCATTCTCCATTCCCTCTGGGTAGAGTAAGTTTAAGAAGTTAAAAGTTAGGGAGGACCAGAGAAGTTAGAGAAAAACTGCAGTAAAGAGGGGAAAAAAAATGAAAGAAAAAGCAAAAGGAACTGGAGAAGCAGAGGAGCTCTGGTAAGAACAAGCGGAGGCTCGGAGACCGCTTTGTACAGCACCTGCGTTTGGTTCACAACAAATGACAACACCTTCCAGTCACGAAGCACTTCAACTTCTCCTCCCACTCCCTGGATGACATGTCCATCCTGGGCCTCCTCCAGTGTCACAACAACACCACTTGGAAACTGGAGGAGCAGCCCCTCATATTCCACCTTGGAACCCTACAACCCAAAGATCTCAATGTGGATTTTACTAGCTTCAAATTCTCCCCACCCTGGCCTCGTCCCATGACCAACCCTCCCTCTCATCCCCACCTCATTGACCTGTCTGTCTTCTGTCCCACCTATCCGCTCCTCCCACCTCACTGACCAAACCCCACCATGACTTACCTGCACTCACCTATCACCATCCCACCTACCTTCCCCAGCCCCACCCCTCCTCTCTATTTATTTCAGAGCCTCCTACCCCTCCCCTAGTTCTGAAGAAGGGTCCAGACCCAAAACGTCAGCTTTCCTGTTCCTCTGATGCTGCCTGGCCTGCTGTGTTCCTCCAGTTCCACACTGTGTTGTACAAAGTGTGAGATGTGCGTGTGAGTTTCTGCCAGTGCTAAATGTCTGATGGTGCAGTGAAGCATGTGACTGTCAGGTGTAAGTCCGGACTGAGCGGGATTAATGGTAGATGAATGATGGACATGTGGTTCCTTGAGGAGTATATGAGGCTAGAAGTACATTTGACTGGATATATAGGATTTGCATATGCATTCGCATGTAATGTCACTGAACTCTTTGCAACACTGCATCCAGCTCCACAAGGCTTCATTGCTGGCACTGACCTCCTTTGCCATTTGCTAGCCATTGCCCTGAGTTGAAAGTCTGAAGGACCCCTCCTAACAAACTTTTCCAGACATCCAGTGCTGCATCTGAAAACCTAAGAGCCCATTTTCTCCATGATTGTTCCATTCTTCAATGTTACTTGGATTAGTGACTTCCTGTTCCAGGCACAATGCACCCTTCCCCCTAACAAAGTATAGACTATCTTTAAGAGGCACTAACTACTCAAATTATTGGCCTCTGTTGATATGGCTAGCTAATCCATGACATGCCTTAATATTGAAACCATTGACATGAGCAGGCAGCACAAAGTTGACATTTGGCCAGCATTGTAAACAAACTAATCATGTATACTCTGTTTTTGATAACTCCCTGTGATCATATTCTTGAGATTTTTATGCTGTAAGATATCACCGTTTGGAAATTTAAATGAGCAGAGGGAATAGCCTAATGGTATCATCACTCGACTATTAATCCAGAAACTCAGCTAATGTTCTGGGGCTACAGGTTTGAATCCCACCATGGCAGATGAAGGAATTTGAATCAATTTTACAAAAATCTCTGGAATTAAAAATCTACTGTTGACCATGAAACCACTGCCACTTGTTGGAATTTGAATTCAATTTTAAAATATCTCTGGAATTAAAGAATTCACTGATGACCATGAAACCATTGCCGATTGTCAGAAAAAAAAAATCTGGCTCATTAATGTTCTTCAGGGAAGAAAATCCGGCATTCTCACTTGGTCTGGCCTATATGTGACTCCAGACCCAAAGGAATGTAGTTGACTGTCAGCTGCCCTCTGAAATGCAAGCCACTCAGTTCAAGGGCAGCTAGGGATGGGCAATGAATGCTCTCCAGCCAGTGACGCACATGTCCCACGGGTGAATAAAATAAAGTAGGGATAGAACAATTCTAATATCTACTCCTTCTACAAGTTCGTCACAGAATTGAAAAGAATTGATCAAACATGATCTTCCATATTGGAATCCATGCTGACATATCTGCACTTAATTCCACCTTTGAATAAGAATTTCACTTCCTTCCTCCAACTGATAAACTAATTGGTCTGTAGTTCTCTGAGCTTGTTCTAAAGTCCTTTTAAATACAGCTATCATATTAACAATCTATTAGTTTTCTGATACCTTTTGCTTTTCTAAAGAATTTTAAATAGATATAATAGCTCTCTGCTATCTCTTCACTAACCTTTCAATGTGCGCTGATGAGTCATTTTATCCCAAGTGTAATTAGCTTATCAAATGCCTTCTTTATATCTTAATTGTCTTTTCTTTTTGTTCTTTTCTTCTTGAGCCACATTTCAGACAATATGATTTAATACTCCTGCTGTTCCACTGTCATTACCTGTGACTTTATCCAAAGTGTCTCTTCATAGCTCTGTCCTTTCCTGGTATTTATCGTGTTGTTTTTACATCAGTCAGAGCCAGGTTATCATCATGGCTGAGACTCTGGGCAATGATGACAACGCTGGGAAATCTCCAAACTCCTAAGATAGACCCCTAAAATGGACATTTCTATTTTACAAGGGAGGGTTTAGGGGTGCAGGATTTGGTCAGGGCATCGTTCCTTTCTGCACTGTTCGTGGAGGCAACTTCCACTTAAATCAAGCTTTTGAGAGTAGGGTTCTGGAACCAGGTAGGGGCAAGTCTTTTCTTAGTGCAACATAGAGTCATACAGCATGGAAGCAGACCCTACGGTCCAACTTGTCTGCACTAGTCATCCTAGTCTGACCGAGCCCCATTTGCCAACATTTGGACCATACCCCTCTAAACCTTTCCTATTAATATACTCATCAGGATGCCTTTTAAATGTTGTATGTTCACCACTTCCTCTGGGAGAAAGAGTTATCCCTCACATCCTTTTCAAATCTTTTCCCTCTCATCTATGCTCTCTAGTTT
This sequence comes from Ginglymostoma cirratum, assembly GCA_024137785.1. Classification (NCBI taxonomy): domain Eukaryota; kingdom Metazoa; phylum Chordata; class Chondrichthyes; order Orectolobiformes; family Ginglymostomatidae; genus Ginglymostoma; species Ginglymostoma cirratum. The sequence continues at coordinate 5,432,016 of JAHRHZ010000091.1, read as the reverse complement.
TGGACTTTCCTATCCTAGGAAAAATACCTTGGCTATTCACCCTATCCATGCCCATCAGGATTTTATATACCTCTATATGGTCACCCTTCAGCCTCTGACGCTACAGGGAGAAATGCACCAGCCTGTTCAAACTCTCCCTACAGCTCAAACCCTCCAGTCCTGGCAACATCCTTGTAAATCCTTTCTGTACCCTCTCAAGTGAAACAACATCTTTCCTATTGAAGGGCAACCGGAATTGTACACTGCATTCTGAAAGTGACAACATCTTGGTTTATGGTCAGGGATCACCTGATAGGTGGTGTCAAGTATCCTTTGGGATTGTGGACATGTTGTGTATAAAAGCTGCATACATCCCTTGGAACTGTCCAACACATCACACATGTGAATATCTAGCAGGAAATGTTGACCTATGGAGAAGTGTCGAGAAATGTCAATATCTGTTGGGAAGTGTCAACTATGTGCCTGTCAAGAAATGTCATGAAGTGGTGAGAAATGTAAGGAACTGTTAAAACTTGTCAAAAAGTGTCATGACACGTCAAGATCCATTGAGAAGTGTTGACCTGTTAAAAAGTGCCAAGAAGTGTCAAGTCGGGTCAAGAAATCTCAAGATGTTTCGGAAAGTGTCAAGAGTTTTCAAAAGTTGTCAAACAGTATAAAGTGTTGTCAGAAATTATAGTTGGCATGGTGGGTGAAGGAATAACAAATGCTGGATGGATGTAGGCACTCGGTTTGCAAAGGTATATAAGGGGCTGGAGAAAATGAGTGGAGGGACATAGAATGGTTTGATGGGGTATAAGGTGTCATTGTGATGAGCACTGATGGACAATGGGAATTAATGGGGTGACGGGGGGCTGTACTAGGTGTAGGCTGGAGGAGTATGCTGGAGCCCCAAGGCAGGATTTTCACTCAACCTGCTTTCTGGAACTAGAAGTCTCCTCTGCTCTTTCGGCATTAACTACGCAGATTCCCAATCCAGTCTGAACCCGTAGACAGAAAATGTGAGGGGTTGGCAGCCATTTTTAAAGGCTGGTCAATGGACCCAGGATTTCGCCTGCCTCTGCACACTCAACATTGGAATGAAGGCTTGGGCCATAGAGTCAGGCAAGGTTCACCTCCGACCGTGCCAACCCCTCACAGAGTAATCCAGTCAGTTTCCCTCCTAGGCTTGGTCACTATAGCCCAGCATGCCTAATTCCATCAAGAGTCCATCAATTTCTTTTGAAATCAGTCATTGTTTCTACATCTCTTCCTAAGGTGTAGTGATGAGATCTGGACACAATTCTGAAACTGGGACCAAGCCAGAGCCTATGTGATTGGTTAGCAATTAACTGAACAGCCTGGGGCAAGGAACAAGATACAGAAAAGGGATTTGGTCCTCACCCGCTCAGGAACAGACTCCTTTCTCTGCCGTCAAAACTGAAGGAAACCAGTTCATCCTTCCTTCGTAGATAACAAGATGTAGAGCTGGATGAACACAGCAGGCCAAGCAGCATCAGAGGAGCAGGAAGGCTGACATTTCAGGCCTAGACCTTTCT
>JAHRHZ010000091.1:5413878-5430081 GCA_024137785.1 Ginglymostoma cirratum | reverse complement strand
ATGCTGCTTGGCCTGCTGTGTTCATCCAGCTCTACACCTTGTCAGCCTTCCTGCTCCTCTGATGCTGCTTGGCCTGCTGTGTTCATCCAGCTCTACACCTTGTTATCTCAGATTCTCCAGCATCTGCAGTTCCTACTATCTCATCCTTCCTTCAGTTGTTGCTGTAAGCTTTGGGTTTTAATTGATAAATCAGAGAAATTGTACAAGTGGACCAGCACCTCTCTTCCTCGTGCAAGCCATTGGTATCATTTGGAAAAGGGAAGCCAGAAAGAAACTTTTAGATCAACGAGAATCAACTCAACTGAATTTTTGTCAAAGATTATTGAACTATCTTTCCAGTTTTTCCCCTTTGTTTATGTGTTTCTTCTCTGTCAGTATGCATTTCCAGCTGTGTGTATGGTTAAGATGGAGTTCGTAAGATGATTTGAGTTTTAATCAATAGTGCTTCATTTTGACACTTTATAGATATCTACCTGTAGCTAGAGTGTAGCCATTTATTAACAAGTAATTCTTGTTAAGTATAGAAAGCTTGTCTATGGTTTTTTACCAGCCAGGGCCCGAAAATCAGGTAAACTGGGGAAATTTTAAGTACTTATTTTAAAACCTTCTGGGAATATCAGAGCTTGGTTTTACAGTGTAACTGTAAAATATGTTGAAGCTGTAAAATAATAACATTTAAAGGGCAAGGAAGGGTAAAATTTAAATCCAAAAATTGATCAGCTTGAATCTAGAAAATGATTAATATTAAGAGCGATGACCTGACTGTAAGCAACGATGAACGTAATGCAAAGGAATGTACCAGATAAAAGTGATGAAATCTCATTTTGCAAAGTGTTGAACTCACTTTAAAGAGTAAAGAATTCTTACTTTAAAAAATGATGAACTTGCATCGCAAAATGTAATCTTTTCATGAAGTCATGAACACTCCCTGTAAAAATGGTTAACATTTTACTGTAAGAGGGAAAAAAGTAACTTTGTGCTGAATTCCCATTGAAATTTGATGAACTTTAATTCTGAAAGGGAAGAGGTCTAATTGTGAAAAGTGCTGAACAGTCTTGGTTAAAAACTGATGAATTCTTAGTTTTGAAAAAAAGTGATGAACACACAGTGTCAACACTAATGAATTCTCATTGCGGTGATTCTCTCCCAATAAAGAATATATTAACTTTAATTGCAAAAGTAATTTACATTACATGTAAAAAGTTCATAAACTCTCACTGTAAAAATAAAGTTATCAGTTTAGAGGTTCTCGTAGTCCAATTTGTCTGAATTTGGACCGAGCAGCATAAAAGATGACAGAATTTAAGTACAAGTTATGAAACTTAAATTAAGCATGTTTGCTTTATCATGGTGTTTTGAAATACATAGAGCTGAACTCTACCAAAAGTTGGCTAAGAGTCAATTTTGGGAAGTTCCACGGAAGGTTTCTTTTTGTGAGTTCTAGTGAGTTTCCTCACACAATTCTCCACAGCTTGCCTCACCATGGCTCTCGACTTGCTGCTAACACTATCATGTGCTCAACGTCAATGATCACTCTCAACACTGCTTGGACCTGCTGGCACTGAGGCCATATCTAAAACTCAGCTGCCCTTCTCTACTGCCCTTCAGTAGAGCAACTACAAAGAAAAGCTTCTGATGGCACATTGTTGGAATGGGTGATACATCGGTGGAAATAGTAGAAGCTCACATTTGGAAACGTGCTGCTATTTTATATCTGTCCGCTGTCTGATTGGCTGTCATTGCAACTGCAGCTACAGGATTCAAGCTACATAGGCCACCCTGTACAGTATAGCACAGGAACAGGTGCTTTGGCCCTTCAAGACTGCATTGTCCAATGATGCCTTTCTAAAGTAGAAACCCCTTTGCCTCTACATGGTCCCTGTCCCTCTCTTTCTTGCCTATTCATGTATCTGTCAAGATGAGATTTAAATGTTGCTATTGTATCCACCTTCACCTCTGGCAGTGCAGTCCAGCCTTTTACCATCCTCTGTGTAAAAAAAATTTGCCTGTCGCATCTCTCTTCAACTTATCCCCCTTTTAACTCAAACCTATTTCCCCCAGTAACTGACATTTCTACCCACAGAAAAAGACTGTGACTATCCTCTCTATCCATGCCTCTAGTAATTTTGTAAACTTCTTTCGGGCTGCTCTCATCTTTAGACATTCAAATGAAAACAAACCAAGTTTGTCCAATCTCTCCTTATAGCTAATACCCTCTAAACCAGGAAACGTTCGAGTTTCTGTACCCCCTCATAAGTCTTCATATCCTTCCATTTGTGTGGGAACCAGAACTATACACAATATTCCAAATGAGGCCTAACTAAATGTCTATTCAGCTGTAACATGACTCGCCAACTTTTATTATCTATGACCTGACTGAGGAAGGCAAACAAGCATATGTGTTCTTGACCGCATGACCCATTTGCACTTACAGGTAATAGCGGACCTGTGCACCTAAATCCCTTTGTATGTTGATGCTATTAAGTGTTCTGCCATTTACCTTAAACTTCCCTACTGTATTAGACCTTTCAAAATGCATCATTATACATTTGTCCAGATTAAATTCCATTTGCCATTTCTCCACCCATGTCTGCAGCCCATCTATATCCTATTGCAATCCTCCTCACTATCTGTAGCTCCACCTATCTTTGCGTTATCTGCAAACTTACTAATCAGGCCACCTACATTCTCTTCCAAATCATTTATATGCATTACAAACAACAGGAGTCCAAACACTGATCCCTGTGGAGCACCACTGGTCACAGATTTCTAATCTGAAAAACACCCTTCCGCCATTACTCTGTGTCTTCTATGACGAAGCTGCATATCCCATGTGACTTTGTCTTTTATGTAAGCCTGCCATGAGGGACTTTTTCAAAGGCCTTGCTAAAGTTCATATAAGCATCTAGTGCCCTGCCACCATCAATCATCTTCATCGCTTTCTCAAAAAACTCACTCAAGTTTGTGAGACACGACCTTCCACACACAAAGCCATGTTGTCTATTGCTAATAAGTCCATATTTTTCCAAATGTGAGTAAATCCTATTCCCAAAAATCTTCTCCAAAAACTTCCCTAACCACGGATGTAAAGCTCACTGGCCTGTAATTTCTCAGATTATCCCTGTTGCCCCTTGTATGGAGGAGCAATGTTGGCTACTTTCCAGTTCTCTGGAACCTTTCCTATGACTAGAGAGGATACAATAATTTGATTTGATTTATTATTGTCACACGTACCTAAGTACAGCAAAAAGTTTTGTTTTACGTGTAGTACAGGCAGATTGTAACATATGAGGACATACAGATCATAGGATGATTGAACAGAGTGAGGCAATTGAGGCTTAAAAATGTAGAACTATTGTAAGATATGTGGGAATAAGGTCCGATGTAGAGACCTTGCAAGGAGCCGTCTTCTATGGCACCATCATGAATCCAGTTTTGTACAAGGCCTCAGCAGTTTCCTTCCTCTTCTCCCTCAGTATTCTGGGATAGATCCCATCATGCCCTGGGAATTTGTCTACTTTAATGCTTTCTAAAACACCCAATACCTCTTCCTTTTTTATATAGACATGTCCAGAATATCAACAACCCCCTCCTGAGATTCACGATCCATCATGTCCTTCTCCTTTGTGAAAACGAATGCAAAAGATTCATTAAGGACCTCATCCACTTCCTCTGGCTCCATGCATAAAATCCTTCATCAGTGGAGCTACCATTTCCCTAGCTATCCTGTTTTACTTAATCCTGTTTGCCAAAGACATTTCATGGCCCCTTATTTAGCCGCCCTAATCCCTTGCTTGAGTTCTATCCTGCTGTCTTTGTACTCTTCAAGGGGTCAGTCTGTCTCCAGTTTCTTAAACCTCACATATGCCGTCTTTTTCTTTTTGACTAAGTCCTCAATTTCTCTCATTATCTAAGGTCCCTGAATCTTGCAGTCCTTATCCTTCAATTTCACAGGAACATGCTGGTCCTGAGTTCTAATCAACCGGCCTTTAAGAAATTCCCATGTGCCAGATGTCAATTCACCCTCAAACAGTCATTCCCCAATATACATTCCCCAGATACTGCCTAATATTGTGGTCATTAGCCTTCCCCCAAGTTACTACTTTAACCCCAGGATAACGCTTATCTTTATCCATAAGTAAGTTAAAACTTAGGGAATTACGGTCACTGTTCTCTAAATGCTCCTCCACTGAAACTTCAATCATCTGGCTGGCTCATTCCCCAATTCCCGATCTATGATGGCCCCTTCCCTGATTGGACTATTTACATAATTTCCCAAAAAAGCATTCTACAAAGTCCCCCCCCATTCCGAGCCCCTGCTACTAAGTGAGCACCAGCCAATATAGTGGAAGTTAAAATCAGCCACTTCAACAATGCTCCAGTTTTCACAATTTTCCATAATCTATCCACAAATCTGTCCCTCTATCTCCCACTGGCTGTTGGGAGGCCTGTAGTATAACCCCAAAGTGATTGCACCCTTCCTATTCCTGAGGTCTACCCAAATGACAACATCCCAACTCTTTTACATCCCTCTCTTTCTCACCTGAAGCAGCTAAATCTCAGAGCTTTAAACTGCCAGTCTTGTCCATCTCACAACTACATCTTTGTAATATCTATAACATTATAGTTAAGTGCACTAGTCCAAACTCTTAAGTTCATCTGCCTTACCTGTCATACTCCTCACATTAAGGTAAATATACTTCCAACCGCCAGTACCACCTCTCTGTCTGTGTTTCCTCTTAGCCTTTACTGCACTTACTCTCTAACTCCTGCTCAGTCATTTTACTTGTTGACTTATTGCTCTGGTTCCCACCCTCTCACATTATTTTGTAACCCTCCCAAGTGACACTAGCAGACCTCCCTGCTAGGATATTGGTGTCCCTCCAGTTTAGGTGAAACCCACTCTTCTTGTACAGTTCCCACCTGCCGAGGAAAATTTCCCAATGATATCTAAAGCCCTCTCTCCTACACCAGCTCTTTAGCCATGTGTTTACCTGTATTGCCTTCCTACTTATAGCCTCGCTGGTATGTGGCACAATAAGTAATCCTGAGATTACAACCCTGGAGGTCCTGCTTTGCAACTTTCTACCTAACTACCTTTGCAGGACCTTATCTCTCTTTCTGTCTATGTCATTGATACCAATAGGGACCACAACCTCTGGCTGCCCATTCCACCTTCAGAATAACCCATGCCTGCTCAGAGACATTCCTGACCCTGGCACTATGGAGGCAACACGCGATTCTGGAGTCTGTCTTGCAGCCATAGAAATGCCTGTGTCCCTGACTATGGGGTTCCCTATCTCTATTGATCACCTACACTTTAACACTCCTGGTTGTACAGGAGTGCCAGTCATGGTGCCACTAATCTACCTGCTGCTACTGCCTTCTCCTGAGAATCCTGCACAACATTATCCAAAGGGACTCCTGCACTGCCTGCTCACAATTACTCACCTTCCTGGTGGTGACCCAACTTTTCTCTATCTATGTAGACCTACCTGGTGATGTGGCCAGCTCATTAAACATGCTATCCACGACATTCTCAGCCTCATGGATTCTCCGTAGTGAATCCATTCGCAGCCTCAGGCGTGCCAGGTGCTAAATCAGGAGCTGCAGCTGAACACACTTCCTGTGTACATGCTGACCATGGAGACCGGAAGTGTCCCTGATTTTCCACATAATGCCAGAGCAGCGTTCCACAGGACTCTCCAGACATGTCAAATCTTATCAACTGGGTCAACCTTCTCAACTGCAGACAGTAAACCACTAACTGACAACACAACCTTACCTAGTCATTACCAAACTCAGGTGTCTCACTCTCACTCTCAATTCCTAGCAGAATTCAACTACAAAGGCAAAGTAATTATCTCTCTCCAGACATGACGCAACCCAATCTGCAAATCTGTACTTGAGCAGCAAAGTCTATGTCACTTTTTGAGTTGGAACCTTACCTTCAGAGCTCAGATCCTAGATTTAGCTCCACGTTCACTCTGACTGACCCTGCTCCTCAGGAATTTTACCTGCTGTTGCTGATGCTGTTCACCCCCAGGTTCACTCTCCTTCGCTCAGTTGCTGCTGTCACTGCTCGGACTGACCTCTTAGTGTCATGCCATCCTAGAACCCTGTGTAAGGAATGCCTAATGCCCAGAAAACAAACCATCATCTCATCATTCAATTTGGGAGCATCACACACTGGAAATCCTTCTCATGTTTGAAAATGTTAACCTTACTGAACAACAGTAAAAGCATTAGTCTCTGAGAACAAGCAAGAATCACTTGCCTTTTAAGCATCAAATCTACAGTGCAGGAATAATACTGCACCCCAACTCACATCTATTGGATGTCAATTAAGAGCTGCCTGGTGTGTCATGCCCAACACTGCACAACGCTATCATGCTGAAGCTGATGTTCTTCCTACTCAATGTCCTCAACTCACCCCCTTGGAAGACTGCTGACATTAACCCGACTCTTCAATATGCATCATCTTCCCTCTTTGACTGCTCCAGTCATGCAGACCACATCATGCTGGGATCATGCAGCACACAATGTATGGAGTATACCATGAAACAGCCCACTCCCACATATATTGGAATTTTGGAATCAGCTAAATAAACATTTAGGTTAGCCATCACCATGATGGCCTTTGGGAGAGGTTGCAGGGCCCGCATCCCACCCAGTGGCTGGTGTGGTTCTTTGATTGTGTCCTTAGGATGTCCTCAGTCTGGGGCGACACTGCACCTTGCTCACCTGGAGGAAATGGCATCAAGGATGATAGACGCTGAGCCTCCTGTATCTCCTCTGCATCCTGAGAGGTCCTTCCTCTATGACCTCTTTATGTGAAGGCTGTTACCACTGAGGGTTGCTGCTGGTCCTGGGTTTCCTGGGTCATCTTTTGCCCTTCTGTTTCTGAATGCATCTGTAGCATTGCAGCTACAATGACAATGGCCCTACCATTCCAATGACCTTGTGTGGGAAGTATCAGAAGCAGAACTGGTCAGTGATAATGTGTGTAGTCAGCATTTACATCACACACAAATGGCAGTTTAGCCTGGAGGACTCCGACAATGAAGGTGCCAATGGAATGCTTGTACACCGACCTCTGACGTAGGGGACCTTATTCCAATATGTGCAGCGCATTCTATGCCAGAGAAATATTTGGAGATTGTAACTGCAGTTTATTTACTGAAAGCCTCACCCTTCACATCAACCAAGAAAGGTGGAGTTGCACATAAGAACATATTTGTGAATGCTGACAGTACAAGGTGAGAGGAATTCAGCTCCATGTCTCTGGAATCTTAGATTCCCTTTGTGAATTCTGACCTGCGGGTGCCATTTTTTAAGATCACCTGTGATTACTTGTGCTTCACAGAGATGGCTGTGATCAATCTGCAATGCCAATAACATAGGGTGAATATTACTCATGACCAGGATTTGTATCCCATATAATTGGTCACTCCATGCATTTCACCTGCAGGGACAATGATTATACATGACTTTAAACTATGCTGTGTAAGTGCCTGGTTAATGCACTTAGCCCTTGAAGGGTCTCACATCACTCACAAGTATAGTCTTGGAACTACTGGACTGTCCGTGGATCACTCCCCGGACTGTGCAGAGACACAGAGCCCTGGCCACCCCAGGCATCCCACTGACCATTTCTGCACCCTGCCCTGAAATGGAATGCTGTCCTTGGCTGTTTGAGGCAGAAACACGACTGACAATAGCACCCGCCCCTCTTTGATTAACTGAGGACTAGTCCCCTTAGACTTTGAGACCTGGCCATTTAGTTGAAGTGAATGCAATGTGTCTGTGTGTGTTCCAGGTTTGCTGGTGGTAGATGCCGTGGGTGTGATACTGACGTAACACAATGCTACAGAGCATCATAGCCTCTGCCTTGACTGAGACCTGCTGCCAACCATGGCAAGTTGACTGGCTTTGTGTCTGCGGCAAGGCAACACAGAATTTCAATGAGCCCTTAGGTCCTGAATGAGGCAGCAAAGCACAGAAGTCAAAGCTAAGCAAGGCAAGGAATGGAAGAGATAGTAGGAACTGCCGATGCTGGAGTCTGAGATAACAAGGTGTGGAACTGGAGGAACACAGCAGGCCAGGCATCATGAAAGGAGCAGGAAAACTGACGTTTCGGGTCTGAACCCTTCTTCAGAAAAAAGAGATGCTATGAGCATCTGAGTTGGTGCACTGTGAGTGAATGCTAAGAGAGCAAGTGAGGAGGCCTAGCCTAATCCATCAGTCAGTTGCTTATTCCTATACAAACAGTGCCCTGGCAGGACATGACTTTGAAAGGTGCCAGTGCGCTCCAAAGTGCGGTGTGGGAGAGGCGAACTGTATTCTAGGTGGAGTTGGTGATGTGAGGAGGCTGGTGCGCGTCCAATGCCAACGCGGACAGGGTGGGTTGCAGGCATGGAATGTAATGGAGCATATCCCGAGATACTGGGTACTGCTGTTCAAGGTGATGGGCCCCAGGAGCAAATGGAGAGCTGGAGATGTCAGGTTACTGCTCTGAATTTAATGTTGGAATTTTAATCATCCAATTTCTCTCCACTGCATGAGAAAATTGGTAAGTGCTTATACAAGAGGTGAGATTAGTTACTAATGACATGTAAATGCATGCAAGTAGGCCTCTCATTGCTCACTCGTTAGATTCTCGTCTCGTCGTTCAAAACATGGCTGCAGAATCTAATGTCTTTTTCTCTGATATCAATTTTCCAATTCTTCCAAATTTTCTCAACTGACTCACGAATACCCACATTGTTCAGGGCCTGGGACGATTCAGGCCGTATAGCTGGAAGCTGGCCTTGCCCATAAAACCCAAATTATTGCCCAAATCACAATAATGAGAATGATGAATTTCCATAATTGTTTGCAAACCCTTATGGAGAATCTTCAAACTGGTTTTATTTTACGTTCAAAGACATTCATAAAACTTTAATAAATTAAACACTAAAACACATTTAATTTGCTCAGAAACTCTCCCTGTCAAATGTGATGAGATCTCACTGTCACAAGTGATTAGCTTTAGCAGTAAAAAGTGCTGAACTCTCACTGTAAAATGTGATAAACTCTTGCTGGTGAAAGTGATTAACTTGAACTGTAAAAGCCAATGAATTCTCATCATAAAAAGTGATGAATTCTCACTGTTAATTACTTTTCACTTCTGGAGTTCATGTCAGTTCACAGTGAGAGTTCACTTTTTACAATTATCACTGTTCAGAGTCAAAGATCATCAAATTTATAGTTACATTGCACCACATTTTATGAAAAGAGGTCACGACTTTTCATAGTTAAATTATTTCACTTTTCATTTACAAGAGTTCTTTCATCTCAACACTTCATCCTTTTTTTATAGTTAAGTTTAATCTCTTTCACAGCAATTGTTAACCACTTTCCACAGTGTGAGTTCATCTTTTTTTCAAGAACAGTTCACAGCTAAACATAATCAGTTTTCACAATTGCTATATCAGAATGGAAGGGCTGTACCTATCAAAAAAGATTGAGCAGGCTGGGGCTCGTTTCTCTAGAAAAGAGAGTACTGTCGGGTGACCTGATAGATGACTTAAAGATCGTGTAAAAATTTGATTAATTAGACATTGAGAAGATATTTCTACTTGAAGACAAGACCAGAACTTGAGATAGTCATTTATAATTCCAATTTTGGAATTCAGCAGAACCTTCTTTAACCAGAGTGTGAAACTTTCTCGAATAGTAGATTAACTGAATAGCATAAGTGCAATCACATATTTAAGGAGAAGGCGGATAAACATAGACAGAGAGAGAGGAATTGAAAGCTATTTTAGAAATGCTAGGGATTAGGCGATGTGAGGTGGGAGGAGTTTTATGCACAGCACAATCATTAGCATGGACCCATTGGCTCAAACAACCAGTTTCTACACAATAAATGTTAGATAATACTTCATAAATTTAATCAAATGAAGGTCTGTTACATTTTTCAAGGTGATTCCATTCTTTATAGAGGGCATGTATCACTATTTATGTACAGAACATCACCACATTTCACAGTTAAAGCAAATAGGTCTTGCATGTGATTAAAGTTAATCACTTCACACAGTTACAGTTTATCTTTTTATAGACTTGAGTTCACATTGAACAACTAAACTGAATTGTTTTTACAGCAAGACATTATCAACACAACTATAAAACAACACTTGCTTAGCAATAACCTGCTCACTGACACTCAGCTGGGTTCCACCAGGGCCACCCAGCTCCTGACCTCATTACAGCTTTGGTGTGAGCATGGTCAAAAGAGCCAAATTCCAAAGGTGAAGTGAGAAATGATAGCCCGTGATATTAAGGAGCCCTGCAAAACTAGATTCAATGGGAATTGGAAGGAAAATGTGTCCCTAGCTGGAATCACACCAAAAACAAAAGAAAATGGTTATGGTTGGTGCAGATCAGTCATCTCGACTCCAGTACCTCTCTGCAGGACTTCCTTAGGGTAGTGTCCTCTGCCAAACCATCTTCAGCTGCTTCATTAATGGCCTTCCTTCCATCGTAAATCAGAAATGGGGATGTTCACTGATAATTACACAATATTCAACACCATTTGCAATTCCTTAGATGCTGAAGAAGTCCATGTTCCAATGCAACATCACCTAGACAATTCTCAGGTTTGGGATGATAATTTATAAGTCGTCCTCACGATACACAAATGCCAAGTGTAATGATCTCAGCTGATGTTATTACAGGCAAGTCAGATTCCAGAAAGGAATCTGGATTGATGGATCATATTTTGGCTTTAACAAGGTGATCTCTCACTGAAAAGTAAGCACATAATGTTGCAGATTTATTTCTTCACAACAAAATAGAACTTTATTAAGCTAGAGAAATGAAGTAAAATGGAATAAATTAAACTAATTACATACAACGCAAACTTAAAGATTTGGAAAAAATGGTGAACTACAATCCCATTAATCTCAAAACAATCTTTCACAAATCCCATAACCACCCCTTGGCCACTGGGTCAAAATCCTGGCATTCCCTCTCTCAATGTATTGTGAGTTTCTTACATCAAAAGGGCTGAACTGGATCAAGACGCAACTCAAAGACAACGCGGAATAGCAATAAATTTTGGCACAGATAGTTCCACCCACATCCCATGAATAAGAAAGAAAAAGATTCTTCTAATAGCAAAATTCAGCAGAAAGTTATTGCATTTTTTAAGTAATTGTCACCACAGAGGCACCCAAAACCATATTTTCTTGCCTGTGAAAATTCCCTCCAAACATCCAGTAGAACATAATTTGTGATTCCGTGATGAAGTTTTGATCTTATACTATTGAGAGGCCTTTTGACTGCTGAATGGATCTTTAGCCATGTTCATTTGAAGTGGCATTAGCAAGATTGGTAAAGTCCAAAATAGCACCAGCAACATCAAATTAGCATTAGACACTGACTAACATCACCCAGTCAACTCTGCATAGCCGTGGAGCATGTTTGTAATGCTTGCTGTGAAGCACCACCAAGATGGGGTTTGGTACAGGTGACACTGCCCACAAGAACAAGTGACTCAGACACCATCTAGGTCTTAAGCAATGGTAGCAGTAAAAATTCAGCGCTGTGTCACCAAATCTAGTGCTCACTTTTCACTAAAAGTGTTGATCTTTTGATTTGTTTTTACAAAGTGCATTCACTGCTGGTCACAGTAGAAGTTAACACATGATCAACAGACAATTCATCACTTTTCACAGTAAGAAGTTACATGGGTGCTTCTTCTAATTTAAACTTCTTTTCTTGTTGTTATCAGCATTGTCTGCCTGCAGCTCTCTTTGAAAGAGTAGGGTCATGCACCTCTTTGGTATGGTTTGTAGAGATTTTGAGAGTTAAGTAGAATTAACAATAATGTGGTCATTGCATTAATGTACAATTTACAGGTTAGAGAAGAACTCCTATCTCTCTCACTGTGCGACATCATCACAGTGGATGGCGCTTTTTAACGCTTTCAGAACCATATAGCACTCTTGACTGTGAATTGACCCCTTTTCATTGTTTAACAATCCCATTTTTCACCAAAAGTTTTGAATTGAGAGCTCATTGGTTTTGCTTTCAGAGGAGACTGGTTGACACTGGATCAATATGTGAGTCAAATGTGCCTTCTCCTGGCGGGGTATAAGATCACTGTGGACACGGAATAGGCATTCTGCCTAAGGAAGATAATTGGGATGCTCATTGTAACTTTTTGACCATCTTGTGATGAAATCCGTTTCCTGTGCATTCAAATTGTATTAGTATTCTCTGAGAATGTAACATAACAGAGCACCCTTGCTGTTCTCGAGTTGCTAGCTGGCAATGTTCAATTTCTGCCCAGTGACAGGGTCAGGGCTTACCGAAAGGGATTCAATAAGTCATTCAGGACAATTCAGTGGTCACAGTGTGTTGGAGAAAGAGACTGAGCATTTATCAATTTTTAGAGTTAGGAACCAATACTTTACATAGTGAGAATTTATCAGTTTGTACAGTGAATATTTATCTCTCATCACAGCAAGATGCATGACAGTTCTCACCGAGAATCTATCATTTCTCCTGGTCAGAATTCATCAATTTCTGCAGTGTGGATTCATCACTTTACACACTGAGAATTCGTAACTTCTTAAGTGAGGCCTCATGAATTTCCACATTGAGAATTCTTCATTTTTAACAGCTGCAATCCATTTTTTTTTTAACACTTGTTGAGGATTGGAAACATTTTTCAGTGAAGACCCAACACATTATGTAACACAGTGAGATGTCATCACTTTACACAGTGAGATTTCATCACATCTTTATGAGGATTCACCAATGACAATGATATCTTTCTGGCGATAAGGGGACTAAACTGCACACAGTACTCCATATGAAGTCTAACTGCTTACAGTACTCCAGATGAAGTCTAACTGCATACAGTACTCCAGATGAAGTCTAATCAAGCTCCTATTAAATTGAGGCAAGACTTCACTATTCCCGGTGCTCAAATCCTCTTGTAATAAAGGCGAACATGTCAATAGCTTCCCTAAAAACTTGCTGCAGCTGCATGTGGCCTTCAGTGACTTATTGACAAGGACATCTAGGTCTCTTTGTATATCTACACTTTCCAAACTCTTACCATTTAAGAAATGCTGTTTAATTTGCCATGTTCCTGCGCAATTATTAAGCCTGTCCAAATCCTCCCAAAAGTGCTTCATATCTTCCTCAAAGCATACATTCCTACTTAGCTTTGTATCAACCACACATTTGAAAAGATTACGTTTGGTCCCCAACTCCAAACCATTGTATTTATTGGGGGACAAGTCCTGATTCTTGCAGTACTCCGGTAATCACAGGCTGCCAACGTGAGAGAGACTCAGTCAATGCCTACTGCCCATTTTTTAAGCCTGTTAGTTGATCATTAACCCGTGCCAGTACATTACCTCTGACCCCATGTGCTTTGGTTTTTCTAACCAGCTTTCAGTGGGGTTATCAAAAGCCTTCTGAAAATCTAAGAATACTACATCCATTGACTCTCCTTTATCAATTTTCAAAAAATTCCAACACATTTACCAAAATTGATTTTCATCACATCCATGCTGACTGTGCACAATCAGATCAATATCAACCAGTAGTCTATTTTTTCCATCCTTGAAATAGATTCTAGCATTATCTGTAGTAGTAATGTAAGGCAAACTGATCTGGAATTACTTGTTTTCTCTCTTATTCCTTCCCTAAGTAGTGGCGCGACATTGTTACTTCCAATCTATAGGAATCATTCCAGAATCTGTAGAATTTTGGAAGATAATCACCAATACATTGACCATCTCTACAGCCTTCTCCTTCAACACACTGGGATGGAGACCATTAGATCCTGGAAAAATATTAACTTTCAGTCCCATTAATTTTTCCATTACAATCTTTTTACTAATTCTAATTTACTTCAAAATGTCATTCTCCTTTGATTCTTGCATCTCTAATTCCTGCAGATTTCTTACCACCACTTCTCTATTCTCCATTATAAATTCTCTTCATTCTGACTGTAAATGGATGCAGATTAATTTTAGCCAATATTTCTGTTCAAAGTACTTATAGAAGCTTTTACAGCCCATTTTTATACTTTTTGCCTCATTGCATTCATCTTCTCTTTTCCCTTGCCTTATCAGTTTCTTGGTGCTCCTTTGTAGTTTTCTCTGAACCTCCCAATCCTTGGAATTTCTGCTATTTCTGGCAACTTTGTAGGCCTTTTCTTTTAATCCTTTACGATCCCAAACTTTCTTTGTTAGTCACAGTTGACTGAACTTTCTTTGAGTTTCAGCACTTTGAAGCAACACATAGTTTCTATAAGCTATGTAATCATTCTTTAAAGGCTATACATTGCTTATGACCAGCCTTGGCCTTTTAATGTATTTCCCAATCGACCTCAACCAATTTGTGCCTCATGCCTTTATAATTTCCAATATTCAAATTTAATATCCTTGCTTCAGAATGAACTGCTCCACTTTCAAACATAATGAAAAATTCCTTCGTATAGTGTTCACTCAGCCCTCTTTTACAACCAGATTATTAATCAACTCATTTTCATTACAAAATGCTAAATCTAAAATAGCATGTCCTCTAGTTGGCTCCTCAACATACTGCACTAGAGAAAATATCCCGAACACACTGCAGAGGCTCATACTCCGCAGCGTTAGTGTTCAATCAGTTTATTCAGTCTGTAGGCATACTGAAGTCACCCATGATAACTGTGTTGCCCATGCTACAAGCCTCTGTCATCCCCTGATTAATAGCATTGCACACACTACAACTACTATTTGGTGCCCTATAAATAACTTCAAGAAATGTCTGCTGCCTCTTACTGTTTCTCAAACAGATTTCACACATTGTTCTTCCAATCTGAGATCCTCCTTTGCTAATGGACTGATCCTATCCCTTATTATCTGCAGAACTCTAACTCCTTTTCCTTCTTGTGTGTCCTTCCTAAGTGTTAAATATCATTCAATATTCAGTTCCCAATTCTGGTCACCATGCAGCTATGTTTTGTAATGGCACTTACCCATTTGCGTCTAAATCATCACCTTTTTTGCGTTTTCTGCATGTATTCAGCAAGAGTGCCCTTAACTTTGACTTTTTGATATTATTCCATTTTTGAAGCATGCTCGATGTTGAGATTTGTTTGTCCTGTCTTCTAGTCTGCCTGGTATTTTTTCAACGTCCTGTACCCAACTTTACTTCCTTGCAATTTGTGTTACCACGTGGGTACCCAATCCCTAGCAAGCTAGTTTAAACCTACTCCAGCAGCACTAGCTAATCTCCCTGTGTGAATATCAGTACCAGTCCCATTAAGACACAACCCATCCACCGTATACATGTCCCACTTACCCCAGAACCAGTCCCAGTTCTTCAGGAATATGATGCTCACCCTCCTACACCAGTGTCAACAGGCATATGTTCAATTGGTTAACCCTCCTGCTTTTATGCTCGTTAGCATGCAGCATTGCCAAAATCCTGAGAGTAATATTCTTGAAGTCCTGCTTTTTAATTTTCTTCCTAACTCCCTGAAATCTGTCTTCAGGACCAGCTGCCTCTTCCTAAATATCTCACTGGTACCAATATGGACCACAACATCTGGAAGATGGGCTGCAGCTACTCCATGACATCCTTGACCCAGACAGGCAATATGCCATCCTGGAGCTATGTTTACTACCACAGAAAAACCAGTCTGATGCCTTGACCAAATATTCAACCATCACTTTAAAGACTGGAAATACTGGCCACACCTTCTCACCAAACATCTGCTTTCCCTGCACTCATGACACCCATGCCACTATGGTCGAAGTGCAAACAGGCCTCTTGATCCATGTCGTATTTTTTCTCCCACTCACCTCTTGCTCTAGAGATTTTATTTTGCGGATTAAACTTTAACCAAAGTGAAAGAGTAAGAATTCACCCCTTTCACAGTGAGAACCTATCACTTCCAGAGCGATGATTCACCTCCTTCCACAGCGAGAATTCTTACAATGAGGAATGATCACCTTTGTCAGAGAGGATTCATTACTTTTCAAGGTGAGAAAACATCAGAATTAACAGTGAGAATTCATCATCTTTCACTGCAAGGATTCAGCACTGTTCGCAATGAGGGTTCATCGCTTGAAACAATGACAATCCATCCCTTGATAACAAGCATGGGGCTGGATGAACACAGCAGGTCAGGCAGCATCATAGGAGCAG
>JAHRHZ010000091.1:5397316-5408878 GCA_024137785.1 Ginglymostoma cirratum | reverse complement strand
CCAAGCAGCATCCTATGATGCTGCTTGGCCTGCTGTGTTCATCCAGCTCCACACCTTGTTATCTCACTTTCACAATGAGATTCCATTTTCACTGTGAAATTTCTTCACTTTTCACAGCGAAATTCACTTGCTTTCTGAATGACATTTCAGCATTTCCACTGTGGGATTCCGTCAATTTCATTGTGAGATTCCATCATGTTTCAAAGTCAGATTCCATCACTATCACAGTTTGATACATTTACTTTTCACAGCGAGATTCTGTCATTTTCACAGTGGAATTCCTTTGCATTCACATTCAGATTCCTTCATGTTTCACAGTGAGATTCAATCACTTTCACAGCAAGTTAACATCATTTTCTCACTGGGATTCCATCATTTTCACAGCGAAATTCTATCATGTTTCACAGTGAAAATCCATCACTTTCACAATGAGGTTCCATTTTTGCAGTGAAATTTCTTCATGTTTCACAGTGAAATTCACTTGCTTTCTGAGTGAGATTTTAGTATTTTCACTGTGGATTCATTCAATTTCACAGTGTGATTCCATCACGTTTCACAGTCAGACTTCTTCTTGTTCCATAGTGAGATTCAATCACTTTCACTGTGAAGTAACTTCACTTTCACACTGAGATTCCATCCTGCCTCACAATGAGATTCATCACGTGTCACTCTGAGATTCCATCACTTTTCACAGCGAGATTCCATCATTTTCATGATGAATTTCTTTTACGTAGTACAGTTAGATTTTCTTCACCTCTAACACTGAATTTCCATCGCTTTAACAGTGTAAATCCATCATTTTCACAGTGAGGTGTCACCATTTTCACAGTAAGATTCCATTGCTTTTACAGTGACATTCCTTCATGTTTCACAGTGAGATTCCATCATCTTCACAGTGAGATTCCTTCATTTTCAGAGTGAAACTCTTTAATTTGTCACATAGATATTCCTTTTCTTGCAATTATATTCCTTTACGATTTTACAGTGAGTTTCTGACACATTTGGCTGTGATATTTCATCATTTTGACAGCGTGACTTTTCCATGATTTACTGTGAGATTCCACCATTTTCGCAGTGAAATTCTTTCATGTTGCACGGGGAGATCCCACCACTTTCACAGTGAGATTGCATCGTTTTCACAGTAAAAATTTTTTCACATGTCGCTATGATTACAATTAACCATTTGCAGTGAGATTCCATAGCTTTGGCAGTGACATACATTCATATTTTACAGCGAGATGGCACTTCGTGGCTCGATCATTTTCACAGTGAGATTCCTTCATTGTCACACTGAGATTCTCTCAACTTTCAGAGAGATTACTTCACATGAGGCTCCTTCATGTTTCACAGTGAAATTCCATCTAGTTTCATAATGAGATTCCAATGCTTTCAAAGTGCAATTCCATCATTTTCACACTGAGATTCATGTTTCAGAAAGATTACATCAACTTTCACATTGAGATTCCACCATGTTTCACAGCGAGATTTATCCATGGCTCACAGTGAAATTCTATAGTGTTTCTCAGTGAGATTCCATTGTTTTCACAGTGAGATTCGGCCATTTTCAAAGGGAGATTCCAGTTTTGCAGTGAATTTGAATTGTGAATTCTCACAATGAGATTTTTTCATGTTTCACAGTGAAATTCCATCGCTTTCTGAGTGACATTTCAGCATTTTCACCGTGTGATTCCATCATTTTCACAGCAAGATTCATTACTTTCACAGTGAGATACATTCATGTTTCCCAATGACTTTCCACCTCTTTCACTGTGATATTCCATCAATTTCCTAGTACAATTCTTTTATGTTTCACAGTGAGATTCCACAATTGTCAAACTGAGATTCTGTCATCTTTCAGCAAGATTACTTCACATTTCTCAGTAAGATTCCATGATTTCATCCCTTTCACAGTAACATATCTTCCTGTTTAACAGTGAGATTGTTTCACATTTCACTGTGTGATTCCATCATTTCGCAGTGAAATTCTTTCACATATCTCAGTGAGATTCTTTGACCTTTCACAGTGAGATTCTTTCATGTATGACAGTCATGTTCCTTCATGTTTCACCCTGAGATTCCATCATGCTTTATACTGAAATTCCATTGCTTTCACAGTTTGATACTTCCACTTTTCACAGTGAGATTCAATCATTTTACAGTGAAATTCCATTGCTTTCACACTGAGATTCCCTCTTGTTTCACGATGAAATTCCAGGATTTTCACTTTGGGATTTGTTAATACTTCACAGTGAGACTCCATCATTTTCACAGTGAAATTCTTCCACATTTCATAGATACATTCCTTTTTTTTTGCAATTACATTACTTCACACTTCACTACGAGATTCCTACACATGATGCTCCATCCTTTTAACATAAGATGCCATTGTTTTCCCAGTGAAATTTCTCCACTGTCATTTTCACAGCCAGATTTCTCCATGGTTTACATTGAGAGTCCATCATTTTCACAGTGCATTTCTTTTACGTATCTCAGTGCGATTCTTTCATGTTTCACGGTAAGGTTCTGAAGTAACTGCACAGAGACTGGTATCCCATCACCAAGCCACCCTTTACTTACATATTCACAGTACATCGCCTCTGTCCAGCCAGCTCAAAGCCAGTGTGCAGACTGAGGAGCCCTTCTGAATCTCCTGTTTTATTTTGGCCCAGGTTAACAACACGAATTAAGGATCTCACAGTCAATGAGATCCACCTGGTCATGGCTCCAATCACTACAGCTTCCTTCATCTTTCTCAGTGAGATTGTTTTTTTATTCATTCATGGGATGAGGGTGTCACTTTCTAGGTCATTTATTGCCCATCTCTAAAGGACAATTCAGAGGCAACCACATTGCTGTGAGTCTGGAGACATATGTGGGGCAGATCGTTTCCATTTCCCGATTTCGAATTCTAAAGGTTTCCAGTGAACGAGATGGGATTGCTCCAACAATTGGCAATGGTTTTATGCCCTCATTAGACTCTTAATTACAGTTGTTTTCATTTAATTGAATTCAAATTCCACTATCTGCCATTGTGGGATTTCAATCTGTGTCCCCAGAAAATTATCTGGGTTTCTGCATTAACAGTCCAGGTATAATATCACTGGGCCATCACCACCGCTGCATGTTTCGCAGGGAGATTCCATTATATTTCAGAGTGAAATTTCATCACTTTCACAGTTTGATACATTCAATTTTCACAGCAAGATTCCATTATTTTTACAGTGAAAATCCATTGCTTCCACAGTGAGATTCAATCGCTTTCACCATGCAATTCCATTATTTTTACAGTGACATCCTGTCATTTTCCCAGTCTGTTTCTGTCATTTTCACAGCAAGATTCATTGCTTTCACAGTTTCACAGTGAGAATTCCATCTCTTTCACAGTAATGCTCCATCATTTTCTCAGTAACATTTCCTCACTTTCAACAGTGAGATTCTTTCACATTTCATTGTGAGATTCCATCATTTTGCAGTGCATTTGCTTTATGTTTCCCAGTGAGATTCCATCATTTTCACAGTGAGATTTCTCCATAGTTTACAGAGAAATGCTGTCAATTTTACGGTAACATTCCTTTATGTTTCAGAGACTACGTCACATTTCTCAGTGAGATTCCGTGTTTCATTATGTGATGTCATCTCTTTCACAGGAACGTTTCTTCACGTTGAACAGCAAGGTTTTTTTTCGCATTTTCACCGATGTCCCAACACTTTCACACTGAGATTCCATCATTTTCACAGCCAAAATTGCTCCATGTTTCACCATGAGATTCCATCATGTATGACCATGAGATTCCATCATGTATTACCATGAGATTCTGTCACGTATCACCATAAGATTCCACCATGTTTTATGGTGAGATTCTATCATTTTCATAGTGAGATTCATCACTTTTACAATGAGGCACCATTTCTTTCACAATGAGATTAGATCATTTTTACAGTGAGATTCCATTGTTTTCACAATGAGATTCGATCATTTTCCATCATGCAAGCCAAACTTCCATCCATTGACTGCATCTATTCTTCTTGCTGCCTCAGAAAGTCAGCCAACATAATCAAAGATCCCTCCCACTCTGGTTATAATCTCTTCCAACCTCTTCTGTCAGGCAGAAGACACTAAGGTTTAAACACACATACTAGCAGATTCAAGACCAGCTTCCTCCCCACTCTTATTAGACTCCTAAACAGACCTCTCAAACTTTAAACTTAATGTTGAATTCGCTCTTTGTGCAACTTCTCTGGAGTCGTAACATTGTATTCCTTGCTCCGTTCTGCTAGCCTTATGCACTTTGTATGATATGATCTGCCTGTACTGTACACAAAACAAAACTTTTCACTGTACCTAGTTACATGTGAACAATAAATCAAATTAAATCAAATTTTCACAGTGAGATTCTATTTTTGCAGTGAGATCTCTTCATGTTTCACAGTGAAATTCCATCGCTTTCTGATGACATTTCAGCATTTTCACTGTGAGATTCCATCATTTTTACTTTGTCACAGAGTTTTCCCTTTTTTATCACAGTCACATTCCTTCACACTTCACAGTGTGATTCCCCACATGTTTTGATGTGATATTCCATCATTTTCTCAGCGAGATTCCATAATTTTCACAGTGCAATTCCATCATTTTTCCAGTGAGTTTCCATCATTTTCACAGCAAGATTCATTGTTTTCACTGTGGGATACATTCATGTTTCGCAGTGGCATTCCGTCTCTTTCAAAGTGATATTCCATCATTTTCACAGTGAGATTTCTCCATAGTTTGCAGAGAAATGTTGTTAATTTCACGGTAACATTCCTTTATGTTTCAGAGAGACTACGTCACATTTCTCAGTGAGATTCCAGGTTTCATTTTGTGATGTCATATCTTTCACAGGAACATTTCTTCACGTTCAACAGTAAAGTTTTTTTTTGCATTTTCACTGATGTCCCAACACTTTCACACTGAGATTCCATCATTTTCACAGCCAAAATTGCTCCATGTTTCACCATGAGATTCTCAGTAAAATACTTTTATGTTTCACAGTGAGATTCCATCATTTTCACAGTAACGTTTTCTTCACTTTCAGCAGTGTGATTCTCTCACATTTCATTGTGAAATCCAACATTTCACAGTGAGATTGCTTTATGTTTCACTGTGAGATTTCATCATTTTCACAGCAAGATTTCTCCATGGTTTACAGTGAGATTCCATCATTTTTGAAGTGAAATTCTTTCGTATATCACAGCGAGATTCTTTGACCTTTCACAGTGAGACTCTTTCATGTTTCATAGTGAGATTTCATCACCTTTCACAGAGAAATCCCATCGCTTTCACAGTTTGATACATTCACTTTTCACAATGACATTCCATCATTTTCACATTGAGATTCAATCACTTTAATAGTGAGATTCCATCAATTTCAAAATGAAATTCCATTGCTTTCACAGTAAGATTCCATAACTTTTGCAGTGAGATTCCATCATGTTTCACAGTGAAATTCCATTATTTTCACTGCCATATTTGTGATAATTCTGAGATGATTAAGAGGTAATTTTGTCCTTTTTTTAAAAAGAGAAATTGAATGACAGGTGCTGAGCAGTGCGTAAGAAAGTGAACAGCTTGTGAGGTCTTTGTTTTATTTTAAAAGTTGGAACAATAGAAGCAGCTGAATGGGTGTGGTCAAACTCCCGCAGAACCAGGATTTTTAATTTAACTTTCTGCAGTTGTTGCTGTGGTCTCAGTAGGGTTTGAAAGCTGCAGTAATTCTCTCTAGCCTGCTACACCGTCTGACCTTTCTCTGGATGTTTTTTCTTCTAGGCTGCTGGCATTGCTGGTGAGACAATTCTGTTTTCTGAATTTGCCCTTTGCCAAGGGTCTATTTGTGATGTGTTAGAATATTGGAACAGTTATTGTTTAGTAGCAGAATAATCTATCATTCTGTTAACTTTTTCAATAGAGTTAATCCATACCAAATCCCTCTTTCTCTTGGTGTATTTTAACTACACTGGTACAATAAATTGTGTTTTGCTTAACATCGAGTATTTGACCAGTCAAATTGCATCTGGAACACAGCACCCCACCTTTAAAATAAGAAAATGTTAGAGTCTAGACTACTTTCTTAATATAGTTTGAGCGGGGTCTGGTCTGGTGCATAACATGTTTCACCATGTTTCACAGTGAGATTCCATCACTTTCAAACTAAGATTCTATCATTTTCACTGTGAAATTCCATTTTGGCATTAAGATTTCTTCACGTTTCACAGCGAGATTCCATCGCTTCCTGAGTGACACTCCAAAATTTTCACCTTGGGATTCCTTCATTTTCTCAGTGAGATTCCATCACTTTCACGTTGATATTCCATCACTTTCTCAGTAAAGTTCCTTTACGTTTCACAGTGAGATTCCATCACTTTCACAATAACATTTCTTCGTGCTCAGCAGTGAGATTCTTTCACATTTCGTTGTGAGATTCCATAATTTCCACAGTGAGATTGCTTCATTTTTCACAGTGATATTACATCACTTTCACGGTGAAATTCTTTCATGTATTACAGTGAGATTCTTTCAATTTTCACGGCGAGATTTGTTCACATTTCACATTGAGGTTCCTTCATCTATCATCGTGTGATTCCATCTCTTTCACGGCAACATTTCTTCATGTTCAGCAGTAAAATTTCTTTCATAATTACAGTAATAGTCCAGCAACGAAATTCCATCATGTTTCACTGTAAGATTTCTCCATGGTTTACAGTGAGATTCCATCATTTTCTCAGTCATATTTCGTCATTTTCACAGTGAGATTCCATCATGTTTCACTGTGAGATTCTATCATTTTCACAGTGAGATTCTGACACTTTTACAGTGAAATTCTTTCCTTTGCCACAGAGATATTCCTTTTGCATCGCAGTTACATTCCTTCACGCTTCACAGTGTCATTCCCACACCTTTCGCTGTGATAATCCATCATTTTCTCAGTGAGATTCTATTTTCACAGTGAGATTTCTTCATGTTTTACTGAGAGATTCCATTGCTTTCATGGTGATATTCCATCATTTTCACTGCAGGATTTTGTCATAGTTTACAATGAGATTCCTTTCACAGTGAGTTTCCATCCTTTTCACCGTGAAATTCTTTCATGTCTGATAGTCATATTTCTTTTTTTTTGCATCCCGAGATTCCTTCACATTTGCTGTGAGATCCCATTCCTCTCACAGCGAGATTCCAATATATCCACAGTGAGAATCCTTCACTTTCGCTGTGAGATTCCACCATTTTCTCAGTAAATTCCTTCTCATTTCACTGTGAGATTCCATCTCTGTCACATTAAGATTCCAGCACTTTCACAGTTTGATACATTCACATTTAAAAGTGAGGTTCCATTATTTTTGCAGTGAAATTCTATTCCATTTGCAGTGAGATTTCTTCATGTTTCACAGTGAGATTCCAACTCTTTCTCATTGAGATTCCATAATTTTCACAGTGAGATTCCTTACGTATCGCAGTGCGGTTCCATAACTTTTACAGTGAGATTCCTTATGTATAAGGTGAGATTCCATGACTTTCGCAGTGCAATTCCTTCATGTTTTGTTGCAAGATTCTATCATTTTCACAGAGAGATTCTATCATTTTCACAGCGAAATTTGGTGAGATTTAACGGTGAGATTCGCTTTAATGGTGCGATTCCATAATTTTCAGCGAGATTCCTTCATATTTGACAGTCCCTTTCCATTATTTTCACTGTGAGATTCCATTGCTTCAACTGTGTGATTGCATCATTTTCACTGTGAGATTTCATCACTTGCACATTGTGATTCCATCAGATTCTCTGTGAGATTCCATCATTCTTACAATGAGTTTCCATTGTTTTGCCAGCGAGATTCCATCATCTTTGCAGTGAGACTACTTCACCTTTAACAGTGAGTTTTCATCATCTTCTCAGTGTCATTCTATTTTTTTAACAGTAAGGTTCCATAATTTTCACTGTGACATTCCTTTGTATTTCACAATGAGATTCCATCATTTTTGCAATGACGTTCCTTCACATTCAACACAGCGATTCCATCATTTTCACAATGAGATCCCAAAGCTTTAATGGTGCAATTCCATAATTTTCACCATAAGATTCTTTTACTTTTCACAGGGAGATTCCATCATTTTCACAATGAGATTTGTTCACATTTCACGGGGAGATTTAATTGATTTTACTGAGAGATTCCATCATTTTTGCAGTGAGATTACTTCATGTTTAACAGTGACTTTCCAGTTGTGAGCTCTGACAGCAGTAACAGTGAGATTCCATAATTTTCACTGAGATTCCTTCGTGTTTCACAGCGAGAATTCTAAAACTTTCACAGTGAGCTTTTGGTATTTTCCCAGTGAGATTCCTTCACGTTTAACAGTGAGATTCTTCCATGTTGCACAGTGAGATTCCATCTTGTTCCACCCTGCGGTACTATCATTTTTGCAGAGAGATTTCTTCATGTAAACCAGTGACTTTCCATCATTTTCACGATTCCTTTCACAGTAGCATACGTTCACTTTTCGGATGAGATTCCATCACTTACATGGTGATATTCCATCCACTTTGCAGTGAGATTCCATCAACTTCGCATTGAGATTCCATCATTTTCACAGTGAGATACCATTTTCATAGTGTGCTCTCTTCATGTTTCACAGGGAGGTTCCATTGTTTTCATAGTGAGGTTCCTTCATGTTTAACAGTGAGATTCCACCTTGTTTCACCCTGAGATTCCATCATTTTCACAGTGATATTTCATCACATTGTGATTCCATCATATCCTCTGTGAGATTCCATCACTCTCACAATAAGTTTCTCTTGCTTTGACAGGGAGATTCTATCATTTTCATGGTAAGACTACTTCTCATTTAACAATGAGTTTCTGTCAGTTTCTCAGTGAGATTCCATAACTTTCACTGTGAAGTTCCTCCATGTTTCACTGTGAAATTCCATCATTTCTGCAGTGAGATTCCATCATTTTCGCAATGAGAGTCCTTCAGACTTCACTGTGAGATTCCTTTGCTTTCACAGTGAGATACCATCACTTGCACGGTGAAATTCTTTCACCGATCGCTGTGAGATTCCCTCACATCCCACAGTGAGATTACTTCACCTTTCACATTGTGATACCATCATTTTCAATGTGAGAGTCCATCATTTTCACAATGAGGGATCATCGTTTGGGCAGTGAGATTCCACCATTTTCAGAGTGATAATCAATTACTTTCACAGTGAGATTCCTTCATGTCTTACAGTGAGAATCCATTGCTTTCACTGTTTGCTGCAATCACTTTTCACAGTGAAACTCCTTCATGTTTCACAATGAAATTCCATTGCATAAACAGTGGTATTCTATAATTTTAACAGTGAAATTCTTCCACGTTTAAAAAAACATTTCATCATGTTTCACAGTGAGATTCCTTCAAGTTTTGCAGTGAGATTCCATCATTTTTACAGTGATATACTTCACGTTTCACAGTGAGAATCCATCGCTTTCACACTGTGATTCCATCATTTTCTCAGTAATATTGTACAATAATTGTACAAGACTTTGGTTCGGCCGCAATTAGAATACTGTGTGCAGTTCTGGTCGCCACATTACCAAAACGATGTGGAAGCTTTGGAGAGGGTACAGAGAAGGTTTACGAGGATGCTGCCTGGTATGGAAGGTGCTAGCTATGAAGAGAGGTTGAGTAGGTTAGGATTGTTTTCATTAGAAAAAAGGAGATTGAGGGGGTACCTGATTGAGGTCTTCAAAATCATGAAGGGTATAGACAGGGTTGATAGAGATAAGCTTTTTCCCAGGGTGAGGGATTCAATAACGAAGGGTCACGCGTTCAAGGTGAGAGGAGAAAAGTTTAAGGGGGATACACGGGGAAAGTACTTTACACAGAGGGTGGTAGGTGCCTGGAACGCATTGCCAGCAGAGGTAGTAGAGGCAGGCACGGTAGATTCATTTAAGGTGCGTCTGGACAGATGCATGAGTAGGTGGGGAGCAGAGGGATACAGATCCTTAGGAATTGGGCGATAGGTTTAGACCGTGGATTTGGATCGGCACAGGCTTGGAGGGCCGAAGGGCCTGTTCCTGGGCTGTAAGTTTTCTTTGTTATTTATTCTTTTATGTTTCATGAGATTCAATCGCTTTCACAGTTTGATACATTCACTTTTCACAGGGAGTTTCCATTATTTGTGTAGTGAAATTCCATCACACTCATAGAGAAATTTTGTCGCTTTTGCAGCGAGATTCCATACTTTTCAGAGTGGAATTCTTTCTCGTTTCATTGTGAGATTCCATTATTTTTACAGTGACGTGCCTTCTCATTTAACAGTGAGATTCTTTCATGTTTACAGTGAGGTTCCATTGCTTTCCCATTCAGTTTGCTTCACATTTCACAGTGAGATTCCTTCACCTTTAACAGTGAGTTTCCATCATTTTCACTGTGATATTTGTTTTGTTCACAGTGAAATACATTCATGCTTTGCATTGAGAGTCCATCACTCTCACTGCAAAATTCCATTGTTTTCACATTACTTTTCCATCGCTTTCACAGTGATATTCCTTAAAGTTTATTCATGAGATCCTTTTGCGTATACAGTGATCACATTCACTGGCGATTGCTCACGTTTCTCAGTGAGATTCCTTAGTTTACACAGTTCAATACATTCACTTTTTCCAGTGAGATTTCATCATGTTTACAGTGAGTTTGCACTGTTTTCACAGTGAGATTACTCCACATTTCACAGCGAGGTCCATTTCTTCCACATTGCCAGTCCTACACATTCAACAGCAAGATTTTTTTTCATGTTTGGTAATGATATTCCATCATTTTCACAATGAGATTCCATTGTTTTCAGGATGAGATTCCTTCATGTTTCTCAGTGATATTTCCACATTTTCACAGTGAGAGTCAATCACATTTTCATAAAGTTCCTTTCAAGTTTCACCGTGAGGTTCAATCACTTTCACAATGAGATTCCTTCATCTTTCACAAGTTTCCATCATTATCACAGTGAGATTCCATCATTTTCCCAGTAAAATTCCTTCATGTTTTTCAGTGAAACGCAAACATTTTCACGGTGAAATTAGATCGCATTCTCACTGAGATTTTTTCAAGTTTCAACTGCGAGGTTCCTTCATTTGCACAGTGACATTCCTTCACATTCAACAGTGAGATTCTTTCGTGTTTCACAGTGAAATTCCATTGTTTTCACAGTCAGGTTCCTTCATATATTGCAGTGAGATTCCATTACTTTCACAGTGAACTTTTATCAAATTTTCACAGTGAGATCCCTTTATGTTTCACAGTGAGATTCCTTTGCATTCTTACAGTGCGATCCCTTCATGTTTCATAGTGAGATCCCTTCATGTTTCACAATGAGATCCTTTCATTTTTCACAATGAGATTCCTTTGCATTCTTACAGTGAGATTCCTTCATGTTTCACAGTGAAATCCCTTCATGTTTCACAGTGATAAAGAGATCCCTTCATGTTTCACAGTGAGATTCCTTCATGTTTCACAATGAGATCCCTTCATGTTTCACAGTGAGATCCTTTCAT
>JAHRHZ010000091.1:5356355-5397306 GCA_024137785.1 Ginglymostoma cirratum | reverse complement strand
AGTGATATTCCTTCATGTTTCGCAGTGAGATCCCTTCGTGTTTCACAGTGAGATTCCTTCATGTTTCACAGCGAGATTCCATCATGTTTCACTGTGAGATCCCTTCACATTTCACAGTGAGATCACTTCATGTTTCACAATAAGATCCCTTCACATTCTCACAGTAGGATCACTTCATATTTCGCAGTGAGATTCCATGATGTTTCACAGTGAGATCCCTTCATGTTTCACAGTGAGATCCCTTCACATTCTCACAGTGAGATCCCTTCATGCTTCACAGTGAGATCCTTTCACATTTCACCATGTGATCCCATCATTTGCACATTTAGGATTCATCAAATATCAGATAACAAATACAGAAGTTGCTGGAAGAGCTCAGCGGGTCTGGCAGAATGTGTGAAGAAAAAAAATCAGAGTTAACGTTTCGGGTCCAGTGACCCTTCCTCAGAACCAGGGAACTGTTCTGAGGAAAGGTCACTGGACCGAAATGCTAACTCTGATTTTTTTTCTTCACTGATGCTGTCAGACCTGCTGAGCTTTTCCAGCAACTTCTGTTTACGTTCCTGATATACAGCATCTGCAGTTCTTCTGGTTTTCATCAAATATCAAACTGAGATTCCGTCTTTTTACACAGAAACATTCCATTACTTTGAATAGTGAGGATTTTATCTCTATTCAAAGTGGGATTGCTAACATTTTAAAGTGAGATTCCAGCTCAGTAGAAATTCATCAAATTCACAGTGAGCTGTGAACATTTTTCACTGTGAGAATCTATAGCTTCTCACATTGAAATTGCATCATTTTCACTGCTAATTTTAAACATTTTCCAGTGAGATTTCATCACTATTCAACAGTGAGAATTCATTACATTAAACAGTGAGATTAATCACTTTTACTGTGAGAATTCATTGCTTTTCATCATGAGATTCCATCATTTCTCACTGAGACATTCAGCACTTGAAGCAATAAGATTTCATCAATTTTCATAGGGAGAATTCATCATCTGTCATAATTAGCATTCATTACATTTGACACAATAATGGCTGTTCTCACAGGCAGATTGACATCAACTTCCCAGTGAGATATCATGACGTTTTACAATGAGATTCCATTTATTATCACAGTGAGAATTCATTACTTTTCACATTGAGAATTTGTCATTTTATAAACTAAAATTTACGAGTTTTCACAGTTAGGATTAATCAGATATTACAGTCAGGATTCAGCACTTTTGACAGTGACGGTTTATTACTTTTCAGAGTGAGAATTCACCATGATTCACTGAGAGAATTCACCACTTTTCTCAGTGAGATTCCATCACATTTTACCGTCAGACTTCGTCAGGTCTCTCAATGAAAATGCAACTCTTCTCAGAGTTAGAATGCATCAATTTGTACACGCTGATTCAGCCTGTTTCAACTATCCCAGCACACAGTGAGGATGCATGTCTTTCACACTGACAGCTTATCACATTTTACAGTAAGTATTCAACGCTTTGAACAGTGAGGGATGGTCACTTTTCAGACTGAGGATTCATCACTGCTCAGAGTGTGAGTTAATTACTTTTTACAGTAAGATTCCAACAGTTTCAGCAAATCATCACTTTTCACAGTGAGATTCATCAAGTTTCACTGAGAGAATTCTGTTTCTTTGGGAGTGGGATTCGATCACTTCTTACGGTGAAATTCAATCGCTTGTCATGGTGAAATTCCATCACCATTCACCGAACTTTCAATATATTTTACTGCGAGATTCTAACATTTTCATAGTGAGAATTAATCACTTCTCGCAGCAGGTTTGGAAAACTTTTCACACCGAAACTTCATAATTTATCACAGTCAGATTCTATCATTTTCACAGTGAGAATTCAGCAGATAGCACTGTGAGGTTCCATCAAGTTTCAGTGAGAATTCTATCACATTTATAGTGAGCATTCATTACTTCCACTATAAATTTCCAATATTTTGAACCGTGAGAATTCATCAATTAGACAGCAAAGAATTAGCACCTTTAAAAATGAGGATCTGTCCCATTTTGTGATGATTGGATAATAATTGGCTTTCATTGACAGGGGAATTGAGTTTAAGAGCTGTGAGGTTATGCTGCAGCTCTATAAAACTCTGGTTAGACCACACTTGGAATATTGTGTTCAGTTCTGGTCACCTCATTATAGGAAAGATGTGGAAGCTTTAGAGAGGGTGCAGAGGAGATTTACCAGGATGCTGCCTGGACCGGGGGTGGGGGGCAGGTGTTATGAGGAAAAGTTGAGGGAGCTAGGGCTTTTCTTGTTGGAGCAAAGAAGGATGAGAGATGACTTGATAGAGGTTTACAAGATGATGAGAGGCATAGATAGAGTGGATAGCCAGACACATTTTCCCAGGGCGGAAATAACTATTACAAGGGGGTATAATTTTAAGGTGATTGGAGGAAAGTATAGGGCAGATGTCAGAGGTAGGTTCTTCACACAAAGAATGATGGGCATGTGAAATGCGCTGCCGGCAGTGGTAGTGGAGTCAGATACTTTAGAGACTTTTAACCGACTCTTGGATGGGCACATGGAGAATAGTAAAATGTAGGGTATGCCGGGGTAGATTGATCTTAGTAGGATAATAGGTCGGCACAACATCGTGGGGCGAAGGGCCTGTACTGTGCTACACTGTTCTATGTTCTATATTCTAATTGATCACTATTTAGACTGAAAATTCATTGTTTTTCAAGTAAGCATTTGTCTTTTTTCATAAAGGGAATGCAGTTTTTCACAGTGAGAATCATTATCTTTTCACAGTGAGAACTCATCGTATTTTTCAATGCAATTCCATCAACTGTCTAAGTGACCTTTCAGCGTTTGAAGCATTATGATTTCACTACTTTTCACTGCAAGATTCTATCAGTTTTTCGGTGAAAATTCATCACTTTCCAGGGTAAGAAACAGTCATTATGAATGGTGAGAATTGTGATGATGCTGTCACTTTAAGAAGTTATTTTGTCCCTTTTTTTGAAGAGAGGTTGTAAGGTAGAGGTGAGAAGCTGTCTCTAAGAAAGTAAACAATTTGTGAGGCCTTGACGTTTCTTTAAAGTTGGAACAATGGAATCAGCCTGGGTGTGGCCAGCTGTCACATAGCAGGCTTCCTACTTTTTTTAAGTTTTTAAGTGTGTTTTAAGTAGAAGCCTTTGGGTCTGAAAAGAGTTGGAAGATTCAGTGAATGTCTCCTGGCTGTTACTTTCTCTGAATTTTCTCTTGATTTTTTTCCTCCTAGATTGGAGAACTGCATGTGAGAATCAGTGTCTGAATCTGCCTTTTTGCCAAGGGGTCTGTTTATGGGATGTTAGTATATTAGAACAGTTAATTGGTAATAATTACTGTATCTATTATTCAGTTAAGTTTTCCAATTGTTAAGTTATTCTAAATTCCTCTTTCTTTTATTTGTTCTTTAACTATAGTGTTGAAACAAATTGTTTTGCTTAATGTCAAGTAGTCTGACCAGTTGCATTGCATCTGGAACACGACATTTCACATCTACCCTTAAAATAAGAAAAAGTTAGGGTCTAGGCTACCTTTTTAAAATATTTTGAGGGAGCTTGATCTGATCCATAACCGAATTCATCACATTTTGCAGTGAGCAGTAATTGAGGAATTGACATTTAGCAGTGATATCTCATCACAAATTAAGAATTCATCCTCAATGATCATGAAATCTGATCATCACTTTCCTCACTGAGGATTTGTTATGTTTCAAAGTGAACATTTTACACTGAGTCCTCATCACAAATTTGTTGATAATCCATCATCTTTGACTGTGATTATTGATTGTTCGTCCCTATGAGGACTCAACACTTTACAGAGTGAGAATTCATTAGTTTTCATCATGAGATTTCAATATACTTTACAATAAGGCCACAAGACCTTAAGAAACAGGAATGGGGAATTTGTGTACGAATAGGCTTTTGTTTATTGTAGATGGTTTACAACCCAGCATTGTAAATAATGGAGCCTCAAAAGTTTGTTAGAGAGTCTTGAATCCTGCTTTTTGTTTAAGCTTCAGGGAAATGCCCATAACTGAGAGAATTTTAACTTCACCTCTGACTTGAGATCAGGTTAGTCCCGGGAGGTCCTTGAAATAGGATGATTGCATAGACAGTAATCCTGAGAAGCGAATAATAGATTTAGTGCATTAGATTACCTCGGAGTGAAAAGTTAGTGTTACTCCCAGACCAGAAGCGCTGGAATTAAAATCCTGCAAATGGTTATTTAAACTGAGAACATTGAAACCAATGTGTATAAAATCTCCAGGAATTAGCTATCTGCAGTTCCAGTTGCAGCCACAAGTGACTTTAACTGACTAACGTGTCAGAAACGGGGATTCCAGTGTGAATATTATAGTGTTTTGGGTCCTAGAGCAGTAGCAGTATTTTGGACATTATCAAAAGCTGTTTCAATTCTTTGTAATTTATAAAGAACTGTTTGAGGATTAATGGGATTATTCTTTTACTCTACGTTTAAAACTTTTCAATTTGTATTTGAAGTAGTTTTATTTTATTCACTCATGGGGTATGGACATTGTTGGCTGGGCCCAGCATTTATTGCCCATTCCTAGTTGCCCTTGAGAAGGTGGTGATGAGCTGCCTTCTTGTAGCGCTGCAGTCCACCTGCTCTAGGTTCACCCATGATGGGTGGAATTAGGGAGGGAATTCCAGGATTTTGACCTGATTTGGGTTAGTCTATTTTATCTTTATTCCTTTTGAATTAAACCTTTGTGTTGCTGCGAAATCAAAGTCTGCAGCATTGTGTGCTTATGGCTCAGAGAGAGGCCAAAATTAATAAAAATATGATCTATCAAGCCACATTTCTGACTGGGATCTGACTTGCTCAGTAATGACATCAGCTGGGATCATAACAAGTGGGGGCTCATCTAGGATCCTTGAATTCACTGCATTTCAGAGAGGTTTGTGTCTTTCTGGTGAAAGTAATGAGTACAGAGTGATTCTCGATTGAAAGCAGCTATGTTGTGATGAAGTTTACTGCATTTATTTTGAAGATGGCTTCAGAGGTTGCTAAGAGTTTTCTGAGTGTGGAAGATCGAACGGTGGATCATTTAAACCTTTGACTAAGGCTTAACTGAGGGACTTAGCCGATGCATTGAAGGTAAAAGCATGATCTTGGAAGGGTGATACTTCAAGTGGCTACATCACAGATAGAATTGATAGAAAAGAAACTTGAAACTGGGATGTCACAACCTGAATTCACTAAGACACAATTAGAAATTAAAAGACTTAAAATTGAGGAAAGAGGAAAACAAAGAGAAATCAAATTAAGACAACTCAAACTCTAAACAGATAAAGAAATTAGAGAACACGAACTATCTGTCCCATAGTGCAGAGATAATAGAATATATGTGGATAGAAGAGATATTAGTTTCAGAGTACAGGCAGAAGGACATCAAATTAATAAAGGAGAAAAGCCAGAATCAAAAATTGATGTCAAGAAATTAACATGTTTTGTTTATATTAAGTGTGCACATATCAAAGCCAATTGCTGGAAACTAAGTGGGAGTGTAATTGCAGTAATAGTAATACAAGGAGTCTTTAGATAAGGACACATCAGGGAAGGCAAAAAGTACTTAAACAGTAACAATGGTACAAAGAGAACATGTTTTCTTGGACTGTAGTAAGAAAGGAGAGTTGGCTCAAGACAGCCATAAAAGTTCATTCTTCAATGATTGGCAGGGAAAATCATACTGCTGGAAGTTCTGAGTATTTTACCACAAAGGGAGCAGTATTTTCTTACGCTTCAAATTCCAGAGTTAAACCAGTTAGGATATTGAAAGACTTTGGACCAAGTCAGGTATTCATTGATGCTACTTGTCTTTCAGACGAGTTGATATAGGGTGCAAATTTTAATTGGAAGTATTCATGGAGATTATGAACTAGTCTTATTACACTGAGTTGCACTCCAGAGTGACTTGCTCAATGGAGAAGTGAGACTCAAAAGACCAAAACAATTTCCTGTAGAGAGAACTGATGTATCTTGGCAATTCCCTTAGCAGATTCAAGAATATTGGCTTCTCTACTGGTCGTAGAAGAGCCAATGGAGGTAAAAGTATTGAAATCTTACTAAAACAACATTCTTGATTGTTTCATGACTGTGTTGTGACAGGATCTGAGGCTCATAAAATTAGATAGAAAGAAAAGGAGTCAATGAGAAAAGGAGATGATTTAGGAATTCAGTTATCAGAAAATCTTTTAAAATTTAACCAAACAGGATGATGGCAAAGAGAATAAAACTGATAAGTTTAGTCCATCTTGAATAGAAATGCAACACAAACAGATTTGAAATTGAAAGAGTTATGCCAAACAGCTTACTCCAAAACTGAATCACTATTAGTCCCTGAATACTGTTACTAAGAAAACAAAGTCTTAATGAGGAAACAGAGACTAGATCAAATACGAGCCAATGAGAAATGGACAGTAGTCCATCAGTTAGTGTCCATCAGTAGTTCCATTTGAGTATTGTAATGAAATATTCTAAGTGCCTCATGAAATTCCAATGGCAGGTCACTTAGGTGTTAGGGAAAAAAATGCTAAAATATTAATAGCAGAATACTATTGATGCTGGAAATCTGAAGCAACCAAAAAATACCAGAGAAACTCAGCAGAACTGGCAGCATCTGTTGAGAGGTAAACAGAACTGACATTGTTAAGTCTGGTATGACTCTTCCTCAGAACTCCCATGCCTCCCCTTCTCATCCTTCCCATCACATTTTGAAGATTTCATCACATTTCACAATGGGATTCCATCACATCCACGGTGAAAATTCATCATTTTTCAGAGTGAGGATTGATCCATTGTTACAGTGAAGATGCAACACTTGTCTCAGCAAGTACTCATCGCATTTCAAAATGAGAATCCAACACTTCTCACTGTGAGGTTATGTCAATTTCACAGTGAGAGAATTCAGGAATTTTTCACAATGAGATTCCATTGAGTTTCATTGCGATATTCCATCACATTCACAGTGGGAATTCACCACTTTTTTGAGTGTGATTAGGCTATTCTTCACAATGAAATTTCACGTTCTTCATAGTGAGGATTCAATCATTCTCAAACAGACATTCTATCATGTTTTGTTTGAGATTCCATTACTTTCACAGTGAAATTAAACCACATTGATAGAGCAATTTCATCACTTTCACAGTGAGATTTCACTATTTTTCACACTGAGTTTCCAACATTTTTTCACTGAGATTCCATTGCTTTTACACGGAGATTCAAACTACTACTCGTAGTGACCATGCAGCACTTTAAGCAGTGAAATTTCAACACTTTCCGAAGTGAGAATTCATCTGTTGTTACAAATTGATTTCAGAAACTGTCAAACCAACTATCCATCATATTTCACAGTGAGAATCCAGCACTAATCGCCGTGAACTATAACGAATTCACAATGAGAATTCAGGACTTCACACTGTGAGATTCCATCACTCTTTCCAACAAGATTATATTTCTTTTCACGGTGAATTTCCATCACAATTACAGTGAGAATTCACTATTTGTCTGATCCATATTCACAGTGGGACCCTTCACTTCATATAGTGGGAGTTCCTTACCTTTCACAGTCAGCATTTATTCCTTTCAACAGAGTTCACCGATTTTTACAGTGGGGATTCATCACTTTCATGGCAGGGACTCATCAATTCTCACAGTGGGGATTCATTCTTTTTTCACTGAGGATTCAGCACTTTCACAGTGAGAATTTTGTTTCTTTTCATGGTGGGATTGGAAGAATTTCACGGTGACTATTCATTACTTTTTACGGTTAAAATTCACAACATTTCACAGCAAGAATTTACGACAGTATACAATAAGGATTCAGCACCCTGGCACAGTGAGAATTTATCTCTTTTCATGTTGAGAATGCAGGATTTTCAATGAGGATTTCAAATTTCACCACTTGTCGCATTGACAAGTTAATACTTTAAACAGTTCGAGTTCATCGCCATTTGTAGTGAGAATCCATCACTGTTTACTCAAGGATTCATCAATTTACTAGATATGTATTCATCACGGTGTACAATGAGAGTTCATCATTTATCACAGGGAGGTTCCATTGTCTCCCACAGTGAGAATTCATCATATTTTACACTAAAGGTATGGTGTTTGGCACAGTGAGGATTCAATACATTTCATGGTGAGGTTTCATCACTTTTCGTAGTGAGAATTCATCACATTTGATACTAAGGATACAGCACTGTGAGTATTCATCAGCTTTCATGGAGAGAATTTGAGATTTTCACAGTGAGAAACCATCAGTTTCTCCAATGAAATTCCATCACTTCTCACAGTGACCATCGAGCACATTACACAATAATGACATATCACCTTTTCTGGTGAGAATCCATCACTATTTACAGTGAATATTAATCAATTTACACAATAAGGAGTCAGCGCTTCTCAGTTTGAAGATGTGGATCATTTCCTTTGATGGTTTGGTACTTTGAACAGTGGTAATTCATGCTATTTCATAGTGTGAATTTATCACTTTTTACAGTAAGGATTGACCACTTCAGACAATGTGAATTCAACACTTTACCTAGTGAGGATTGATCATCATTTACATTTCCTTTATTTTTACAAGGTTGATTAACAATGAATTTTGGTCAGTATTCAAAATGGGACTTCACCACTTGTTACAGTGCAGCTTCATCATTGATCAATTCATTCAGGGTGAATTTCTCAGATTTCACATAGACAACCCGTGACTGTTCACTATTGGATACCATCACCTTTTATAGTGGGGTGGCTTTGCTTCTGACAGTACTATTTCAGCACATCACACATGAAGGGCTCATTATGTTTTTGTAGTGAGAGTCCAGTGCTACTTAAAGTGAGGTTTCAAGTTACATATTGAGAATTCATCAAATTCACAATGAGAATCCATTTTTTTACAATGAGAATTCATCACCTATCACGGTGAAAGACAATCTGTTTTCACAGTGAGGATTCAGCTCTTTTCATCGTAAGGATCCAGCAGTTTTTATGATGAGGAATCAACAATTTACACAGTGTTACACTATTACTTTCCACAGTCAGAATTAATCAATTGTTACAGTAAGGGTTCATCACTTTTAACAGCGAGAATTAATCCTTGGTCACAGTGTGGATGAGTTGTTTTTCTCATCACAATTTACAGTGAAGAATTCATCATTTCAAATATTGAAAATTCAGCATTTTTAACGGTGAGAATTCATCATTTTTATAGTAGGATTCAACTATATTCACAGTAGGTTTTCGTGACATTTCACAATGACAATCTACCACGTCCTCCTGAGAGAATTCATCAATTTCACAGTGAGATTTCAGCTCTTCTCACAGTGTTATAGTTATGCAGTGAGAAACAATCAATTTTATTCGCAATCAGGTTTCATCACTCTTTGCAGTGAGAATTCATCCATTTTCACACTTGAGCACTTTTCACACCTTGACCATTCATCACTTAAGAAAGTGAGAATTTGTCACTTTGCACCATGAGATTTCTTTGTACTTCACAGTGAGAATTCGTCAGTTTTCACAGGGAAAGTGCATCATTGTCACAGCAAGGTTTGATCACATTTGATAGAGAATCTATAATTTCACACAATAAGAATTTATCATTTTTCACACCAAAGATTCATCCTTAGACTGTGAGAATTCATTCATTTTCTCACTTTTCTCCGTAAAAATGCCGCTTTTCCCAATGAGATCTCATCACAATTTACATCAAGAATCCATTATAACTCACAATGGTAATTTGACACTGTTCTCAGTGAAAGTTTTTTTTTACTTTTTGCAGTAAGTATTCAATACATTTACAGTAAGGATTCAGAGGAATTTGTCAATTTTTGCATTGAGAATTCATCAATTTATCGATGAGTGTTTACCATTTTTCATTACTGGATTCATCACTTCATCCACTGGCAATCCATCACATTTCACAAGAAGAACCAATCATTTGCACAGTAGGAATTAATCACTTTTCACAGTGAGGATTCAATATTTTCACTGTGAGAACTCAGTACTTTTCACAGTTTGAATTCAGCACTTTTCACAGTTTAAATTCGGTTCTTTTCACAGGGAGAATTTAGTACATTCCACAGTGAGGATTCAGTACTTTTCACAGTGAGAATTCAGTACTTTGAACAGTGAGAATTCAGTATGTTTCACGGTGAGGATTCAATCATTTTTACAGTGAGAATTCAGTACTTTTCACAGTGAGAATTCAGTACTTTTCGCAGTGACAATTTAGTACTTTTCACAGTTTGAATTCAGTTCTTTTCACAGTGAGAATTTAGTACATTTCACAGTGAGGATTCAGTACTTTTCACAGTGAGAATTTGGTACTTTTTACAGTGAGAATTCAGTATTTATCACAGTGAGAATTCAGTATTTTCACAGTGGGAACTCATCTACTTTTCACAGTTAGAATTCAGTACTTTTCAGAGTTTGAATTCAGTGCTTTTCATAGTTTGAATTCAGTTCTTTTCACAGTGAGAAATCAGTACTTTTCATAGTGAGAATTCAATACTTTTTACAGTGAGAAATCAGTACTTTTCGCAATGAGAATTCTGTACGTTTTACAGTTTGAATTCAGTACTTTCCACAGTGAGGATTCAGTACTTTCCACAGTGAGGATTCGGTACTGTCTACAGTGAGAATTCGGTACTTTTTACAGTGAGGATTCAGTACTTTTCACAGTGAGGATTCAGTACTTTCCACAGTGAGGATTCAGTACTTTTCACAGTGAGGATTCAGTACTTTTCACAGTGAGGATTCAGTACTTTCCACAGTGAGGATTCGGTACTTTCCACAGTGAGGATTCGGTACTGTCTACAGTGAGAATTCGGTACTTTTTACAGTGAATATTCTATAGTTTCTCTCATGGTTATTCATCACTTTTTACAGTGACATTTGACAGTCAAGATTAAGCAGTCTTTACAGTCAAACTTAATTTATTTTTACAGAGTGAGTTCTTCACATTTTACTGCAACAGTTTATCACTTGCTACTATTTAAGTTTGTTCTGTTCACAGCAAGATGTAATTATATTTTGCTATTAGAGTTTATCATTTATTTACAGAGAAAGTTGATCAAGTCCTTACTGATAGGGATCATTACTTTTTATTGTCGAAGTTAATCAATTTTCACCTCGTGCTCATTTCTGTATTAGTTAAACCTTCTTACTGTTAAAGTTTACGGCAGTTCACAGAGTTCATCACTCATTGTAGTTAATCACTTTTTACAATCAGAGCTCATCACTACTTTCAATCAGTTTCTACAGTTAAACAATTATTTTCTACAATTAAAGTTCATTACTTTGAAGAGTCTGAACATAATATTTATTTAAGAGTTCGTTGGTTTCATCATAAATGTTCATCTCATTTTCCAGTCACTGATCATAACTTTTGACAATCAAAGTTTCTTAGTGCCAGATTTTGTTGTTTTTCACTGTAAA
Source organism: Ginglymostoma cirratum (assembly GCA_024137785.1). NCBI lineage: Eukaryota > Metazoa > Chordata > Chondrichthyes > Orectolobiformes > Ginglymostomatidae > Ginglymostoma > Ginglymostoma cirratum. The sequence goes on along the minus strand of JAHRHZ010000091.1, from coordinate 5,385,821 downwards.
ACTTAATCACAATTTTTTTCGTGATGAAGTTCATTACTTTTTATGTTGAATGACCATCACATTTTGCAATTAAACGTAATCACTTTTTACAGAGAGAGATCATCACATTTCTCAGTGATGGTTCAGCTCTTTTTACAGTTAAAGCTAATCGCTTTTTACAATTGTGGCATGAATTCATCACTTGTGCAAGTTACATTTTATTAATTTTACTATAATTGCTCAGTAAATTTTATACTGAGTGCATCGCTTTACATTTAAAGTTATATGTCTATATTTAGTAGGAGATATAACAATTAATCTATTGCATTTCTCATTATTTTGGAGTTCATCAGATGATAATCTACCAACTCCACGCTCACAGGGATAAACTCAGGAATTAAGAAAAATGAAGTACTGTGGATGCTGGAAATTTGAAACAAAAACAGAAATTACTAGAAAAGTTCAGCAGGTCTGGCATCATCTATGGAGAGAAACCAGACTTAATGTTTCAGGTCCAGTGACTCTTCTTCAGAAGTGAAATTAATTTCATAGAATCTCTAGTGTGAAAACAGGCTATTCAGCCCATCAAGTCCACTCCAGCCCTCTGAAGAGCATCCCACTCAGACTTCCTATCTCTGTAATGCTGCATTTCCCACCGCTAATTCACCTAATCTGCACATCATGGGCAATTTAGCACTGCCAATCTACCTAACTTGCACATCGTTTGACTGTGGGAGGTAACAAGAGAACCTGGCAGAAACTAATGCAGATACAGGGAGAACGTGCAAACTCCACACAATCACCTGAGGGTGGAATTGAACCCAGGTCCCTGCACAACAACATGACTCACCAGTGGCTCGATAAAAAATAATGTTTTGTGCTTTCTGGTGTAACTGACTTTCTGATGGATTGATCTGCCAAACAAACCTCTGCAAATGTGGAGTTTCATTCTTTCAGAGTTTGTTGTTGGAGATTTTTTTTTAAATTAAAAACTATTTTGTTTAACACCATTTTCTTCCTGTCTGTTTTATTGCTTGTTTTCTTAACTGAATTTTTCTTTTTCACTTTATTTGGATTTCTGTACATGATTTGACATGGAATGAAATATTCCAACTTAAATTTTTAAGTTCTATTCCTCATATTTATTGTGTGAAATTTTCAGTTGTGGTGAAGGTGTTTTGGTCCCCAAAGATCATACAGTTTGAACTCCATAGGGGGAGTTTTTTTAATGCATTCTCCACCTACAAGTCAGTCCAGTTGACAGCTTTAGTTGTCTGTCAGGCAGATGGCTAAAGGCAGGAGCAGGTAAGGGTATACCGCTGAGTGCGGAGACCCATGGGCAATGGTAGGTATAAAATCAATTGGGTGATCATGGAGGGTTGGTAATAAGTGCAGGAAAGAGATAAGGAACTCGGTAGATAGGTCAATACTCATAGGCCAGCAATGGGTGAAGAAGGTTGGTGATATAATGGGAGATTCAATGGGAGTTGGTGATATAAAGGGAGTGTCAATGGGAGTTGGTGATATAATAGGAGCGTCAATGGGAGTTGGTGATATAATGGGAGTGTCAATGGGAGTTGGTGATATAATGGGAGCGTCAATGGAAGTTGGTGATATAATGGGAGCGTCAATGGCAGTTGGTGATATAATGGGAGCATCAATGGGAGTTGGTGATATAATGGGAGCGTCAATGGCAGTTGGTGATATAATGGGAGTGTCAATGGGAGTTGGTGATATAATGGGAGTTTTTCTTGTTCTCTTGGTCCACCAGCACTGCTAGAAAAGTAAGTCACTCTTTTACTTTGACTTCTTTTTAACTGCTGGTTTCTCCATATCCAGGAATCCCAGCTAATCAGAGTTGAGTTTAAAATGAAGTTCATTTGCACTACCCCACCCACCCCCCAACCACACCCACTTTCCACTTCCATTTACGTAAATGCTGGTAGGCGGGTTGGTTTCATGTTTGAGATTTATAGGATCATGAAGAAAAAACACTCCAAGTGATGGTGGGAATTCATCAGATTGATTGTAGAATAACAGCCAGCAACGTTCAATAAGCCCAAGATAGGGGCTAGGAACTCCCAGGTTCAATTCCAGCTTCTGTGCGCAGTTTGCACATTCTCCCTGTGTCTTTGTGGGTTTCCTCCAGGTGCTCCGGTTACAGCCCACAGTCCAGAGATCTGCAGGTTAGGGTGGATTGGCCATGCTAAATTACCTATAGTGTCCAGGTGTTTGTAGGCTAGGTGTCTTAGTTTTGGGAAATGTGGGGCTACAGGTTAGGGGAGTGGTTCTGGATGGGATGCCCTTTGGAGGGTTGGTGTAGGCGAGATGAGCCAAATGGCATGTTTCCACATTGTAGGGATTCTATGATTCTATGAATTGAAATGCACAATTAAGATCTATCCCCTATTGTATAGTCCTTACCCCTTTCCCCCACCCTATCTTCTATATAAAAACTGACATTTTCCTGGCTACCATCAGTTCTGAGGAAGGGTCACCGGACCCAAAATGTTAGCTCTGATTTCTCTTCACAGATGCTGCCAGACCTGCTGAGCTTTTCCAGCAACTTCTTTTTTTGCACCTCAGTCTTACGTTACTCCACACCACTGCACACCTCATAGCTGCACCTAACACTTTAGCCACACTATCGTAAACAATACGTCGCCCAAATACATTACACCACACTCCCTGAACTATCCCCCCTCCCTTGCTGGACACCTGGATACAGCGGAAATGAACAGGCTGACTACTATCTGCATACTATCACTCTCAGTGGATGAGGTGGTGGTCACCATTTAAAGCAAACTACTAGAAATCTGAAATAAAAACAGAAAATGCTGGAGAACTCAGCAGGACTGTCAGCGTCTGTGAAGAGAGAAACAGAGTTAGCATTTTGATTCTGGAATGACTCTACTTCAGAATTCAGTTCACACACTCTGCTACTCATTCTGGCTTCATTCCTGCCGTCGCACTCACCTCCCACCAACACTCACACTCTCTAACTCTAACCCTGGCTATTGCATGCAACACCTTCCCTCACTTGCTATTGTTACCCCACATCCTCCAAAGAACAAAGAGAACAAAGAACGATAAAGCACAGGAACAGGCCCTTTGGCCCTCCAAGCTTGCACGGGCACATTTTGCCCTTCCATACTAAAACTGCCTTCACTTACAGGATCTGTATCCCTCTATTTCTTTCCTATTCATGTATTCGTCCAGGTCCTCCTTGAATGCTGCTATTGTGTCTGCTTCCACCACCACCTCTGGCAGCAGGTTCCAGGCACTCACCACTCTCTCCCCCACCCCACCCCCACCACCCCTGCACCTTGAACCTGTGTCCCCTAGTAATTGACCTCTCTATCCTGGGCAAAAGCCTCATACTTTCCACTCTACCCATGCTATTCACAGTCTTATAACCTTCTATCAGGTCGCCCCTCAACTTTCTGCAATCCAGTGAAATAAACCCAGTCTATCCAACCTTTCTTTATAGCTAAAATCCCCCATTCCAGGCAACATCCTGGTAAACCTTCTCTGTACCCTCTCCAAAGCATCTACATTCTTCTGGTCACGTGGTGACCAGAACTGTACGAAATATTCAACTGTGGCCTAACTAAAGTTCTATAAAGCTGCAGCATAACTTGTCTATCCATACACTCAATGCCCCTTCAAATGAAGGCCAGCATGCCATACTACCTTTCACTACCTTATCTACCTGCACTGCCACCTTCAGTGATTTGTGGACCTGCACACCCAGATCCCTCTGCATATCAATACTTTTAAGGGTTCTGCCATTCACTGTATAATTTCCACCTGTACTTGACCTTCCATAATGCGTCACCTCACATTTGTCTGGATTAAACTTCATCTACCATATTTCTGCCCCTGCCTCCAACTGATCTATATACTGCTGTATCCTCTGACAATCCTCCTCACTATCTGCAGCTCCACCAATCTTTGTACCATCCACAAATGTTCTAATTAGACCGCTCCGTTTTCCTCCAAATCATTTACATAGGCTGCAAACAGCAAAGTCCCAGCACTGATCCCTGCGGAACACCACTAGATACAACCCTCCCTTCCAAAAAACATTCTTCCACCACTACCCCCTCTTCCCTATGACTAAGCCAGTTCTGTATCCACCTTGCCAGCTCATCACAATACCACGTAATTTCACCTTTTCTACCAGTCTGCCATGAGGGACTTTGTCAAAGGCTTTACTGAAGTCCATGTAGACAACATCAACTGCTTTTTCCACATCAATCATCTTTGTCACCTCCTCAAAAAACTCAATCAATTTATCGAGGCAACAACCTCCCACCAGCGGCCCCCAACCCCGCTGTCTATCGCTAATAAGTCCATTCGCTTCTAAATGAATGTGGATCTTCTCTCTGAGAATCTTTTCTAATAATTTCCCTACCACCAACGTGAGGCTCACAGGCCTGTAATTTCCTGGATTATCCCTGCCACATTTTTTAAACAGTGGAACTACATTGGCTATTCTCCAGTCCTCTGGGACCTCACCTGTGGCCAAAAAGGATACAAAGATGTCTCTCAAAGCTTCAGCAATCTGTTTTCTTGCCTCCCTCCATATTCTGGGGTAGATCCCAAAGGACCTGGGGACTTATCTACCTTAATACTTCTTAAGACGCTCAACACCTCTTCCTTTTCTGAAGCAACGTGGCTTAGAAATTCAACACTCCCTTCCCTGAGATCATCCTCCACCACTTCCTCCTCTTTGGTGAATACAAACACAAAATATTCATTTAGGACTTCACCTACATCTCCTGGCTGCGCACATAGGTTCTTTTCTTTGTCCCTGAGGGGGCCAACCCTTTCCCTGGCTACACTCCTGCTTTTTATATCTGTATAAAAAGCCTTAGGATTCTCCTTAATCCTGTTTGCTAATGACTTTTCATGGCCCCTTTTAGCCCTTCTAAATCCTTGTTTAAGTTCTTTCCTACTTTCCTTATATACCTCAAGGACTTCATCATTCCCATCCTCTTGGGCCTTATGTATGCATCCTTTTTCTTTTTGACCAAGGTCATAACATCCCCAGCCATTGAAGGTTCATGGAATTTGTCATACCTATCCTATATTTTCACAGGAACATGTTGCTCCTAAACTCTTATCAACTGCTGTTTGAAATACTCGCACATGTCCATTGTGGATTTGCCCTCAAACAGCCGCCTCCAATCAAAATTCTCTAGTTCCTGCTTAATGTTATTCGCCTTCGCCCAATTTAACATCTTCACCTGCTGTTCTCCTTATCCATGAGTATTATTAAACTCACAATATTATGGACACTATTCCTAAAATGCAACCCTACTGAAACTTCACTTACCTGGCCAGGCTCATTTCCTAAAACCAGGTCCTGTATAACCCCTTCCCTGGTTGGACTGTTTATCTATTGTGTCAAGAAACCTTCCTGAGTGGTCCTTACAAATTCCACCCCGTCCAATCCATTAGCATGAGGTGAGTCCCAGTCAATACAGAGGAAGTTAATGTCACCCACCACAACAACCCTGCTGTTTTTACATCTTTCCAAAATCTGTCTACATATTGTCTCATCTATTTCCAGCTTTGCTTTTGGGAGACCTGTAGTATATCCCAAACGTTGTGATTTCACCTTCCCTCTTCCTGAGTTCTACCCATACTGCCTGCTGCACGAGTCATCTGATGTATCGTCCCTCTGTACAGCTGTGAGATACTCCTTTCCCAGTAATGCAACACCCCCACGCCTTTTACATCTCCTTGTATCACACCTGAAACATCTAAATCCTGGGACATTCAGTTGCCAGTCCTTTCCCTCTTTCAGCCAAGTCTCTGTACTCGCAATATTGTCATAGTTCCAAGGAATAATCAAAGCTCTGAGTTTCTCTAACTCCTCTGCCTCTTATACTTCTCACATTGAAACACATGCATTTCAGACCACCTCCCCGATCTTTTCAGCAGCATTTCCCTGCCTGTTCTTGTTCTTAGTCATGTTTGCCTTTGATTTAATTAATCCTTGCAATGTTAAATACTTTTAATACTGAATTGAAGCTGCTGGTGCGCTCTACTCCAATAACAATTTCACAAATCTTACCTGTTACTCACCATCAACAGTTTCCACAAGTTGTATATGCTCGTGCTTCCACTGGAACACTCGCTGCCAACCTTCCTTTCACAATGATCTGTCTCCTCTGAACCTTGCCTCGCCCCCTTTGTGTTTGGTTAGAGGAAGAAGGAGGGATGGAAATGCTACAGTAATGTGATGTTTGGGGCTGACTGTTCCTTAACACCAGGTTCTTCTACAATGCCCTTCACACCCACCCTGACTGCGGAATGCACTCCCAGAATGCAACTGAGCAAAGTCTCAGCCCCTTCTGACAACACTCACAGTGTATAGCCTCCACACTGCCTCCTCACGTCCTCAGGTAGTCATAACTGCCTCCTCACTTTCCCCACATACAACAGCATTGATAGCCATGCTATCCACATACATCTTACTCAATCTCCCTGTTTTGTGATTGCAGGAGAAGGCATCCATTAGGAGGCAGCATGCCGCAGGCAGTTTAAGCAATGCCCAATATCCATATCCTTACCCCTAAGAAGACAGAATTCTTATCCTCACAGGAGAAGACCAGGACCTCTCCTGGGAAGATGCAGAAACATCCACGACCCACCAACTGAGTAAGTACCAATTGACATTTTACTATCATGCTCACGTTAACCAGGCATTAAACATCACCACTAACCAGTGGCTGTAATGCCTCTTGCATCATGTGTTTTATTGGTACACCCAACCCTCCAAAAGGCACCTGCAGAGACCAGCTCATCCATCCCAGAGGATATATCTTCATTCTCTCCAGACTGCAGTGTTGAGGCCATGGGGGAAGGATCAGAAAGCTGCCTCCTGCGCTCTGATGATGACACCTCAATGAGATCTGTAAGCACACTGTGTGTGGGATCACAGGATGGTGAGCAGTGCAGAGTGACAGCATTGTGTCAACCTGGTACCTGAGGCACCCCATCCATTCAACATGCCCTACTATCCAGCTGGCAGTGCACAGAGGAGGGGAGCTCCCAGTGATATCCCCAGCACACACTGTATTAGGGAGGTACAACACATAGAGAGGGTCAATGTCGCAGGATGGTCAGGGAGTGGGCAGCCTGCATGCCTGTGTCATAAATAGTGTATGGGGGATCTCTGGCTGTTCTCCTGTGAAAGGCCCAATAACCAGCAGTTGTTACAGTCCCATCCCTCACACCTCACTCGCTTACTCTGCCCACTCTGAATGTGCTTTCTTCTCCAGTGTGAATTTTCCATTTGCTTCTCGATGGAAGGTGAATGGTCCTCTGCCAGGAGCCTACAGCGTGAATGTGACGGTGAATCCTTGAATGCTATCACTTCTTTCCCAGATGCCCATCCCATCAAAATCACAGATGCCTCTCTTCCACAAATGCCCACGCAAACAAGCCACTTGTGTCTACACCCGTCTATATTTACACCTCCCCCAAAATAAACCCCTTCCCCTTAGTTTCTGTGGAGGGACCCGATGGAACAACTATGTCTTGCCCTTTTGGGGTGATGTGCTCTGCCTAGAGCTGCCCAGACCCCGACTGCTGGTTACACATGTCCCTGACTGCAACAGTCCTCTCACCAACCCCACACCCACCCAGACTGGGCCCCTATCGATACAAAGACCTGACCACGGGCCAGTCCCTGGAAGGTGGAGGCATGGACCCCCAGTACGAAATCACCCTGATTGGAAGTCAGACCACGGCCAAAGCCCAGGACTGGTACAGGAATGTGGCCTTGACTAATTGTGCCAGCACCCCACCCTCACCTGACTAACATGTGCCTGCCTAGCTTCACTGCAGAGCACTCTCCTCAGGCTTTAGGACATGGCTGACTGTACAATGCTGATGCAGTGTGTTTAGTGTGAATGCTGCTGCCACATGGTACAGGGGTGGCACTGACCTGGCACACCTCCATATGGCAAGGTGTACTCACTCAGGACTGAGTATGAGCAAGCAGCACAACCAACTGTTGACTGCACCAATTGGTACTGCAAGGCAAGGCAAGGACTGCATGCTGGTCATTCTGGTAGGTGACAGGTGAATATGCACTTAGAGAGCAAGTAAACAGTCCTGAGATAGTAGGAACTGCCGATGCTGGAGTCTGGGATAACAAGGTGTAGATCTGGATGAACACAGCAAGCCAGGCAGCATCAGAGGAGCAGGAAAGCTGATGTTTCGAGTCTGGACCCTTCTTCATAAATGGGGGAGGGGAAGGGAGCTCTGAAATAAATAGAGAGGAGGGAGGTGGTGATAGAAGGTGGATAGTGGAGCAGATAGGCGGAGAAAAGACGGAAAAGTCAAGGAGGCGGGGACGAGCTGGGCTGGTCTTAGGATGAGGTCGGGGATGGGGAGATTTTGAAGCTTGTAAAGACCACATTGAGACCATTGGGCTGCAGAGTTCCCAGGCGAAATACGAGGTGCTGTTCCTCCAGCCTTCGGGTGGCATCGTTGTGGCACTGGAGGAGGCCCAGGATGGACATGTCATCCAAGGAGTGGGAGGGGGAGTTGAAGAGATTCACGACTGGGAGGTGTTGTTTGTCACGAGCTGAGCGTAGGTGTTCCACAAAGCGGTCTCCAAGTGTCTGCTTGGTTTCCCCGATGTAGAGGAGGCCACATCGGGAACAGTGGTAAACAGCCCTGGTAGATAGCATAGGATGTCTATTTGTCCCTGTGTGGTAACTCTAATCAATGCAACCCTGCACTGCCCATTACTGATGAACCCAGCAAGGCAAGTCTAGGTTTCTAGGGTTGCCTGCCAGTATACTATATGCCAAAATGGCACTTGCAGAGTTTTCTGGCAGCATGGTTTCTTACTCTGCTGTCTCATGCAAGACATGTCCTATAGAGGGCGCAGTTTTGAAAAGGATGCTGAGGAACTCAATTACAGCTCAAAAACTCATATGGAACCTTTGATGTAGGCAACTAGAAGCATAGAGAATGATGAACATTGTCTTACATTAACCACAACCAGAAAATCTCAGAAAGTTTTTGTTGAGTGTTGAAGTTTTTTTTTGTGTTAAAATTTCTTGTTTTCCAAAGTAAATGTTCCTTATATGTCAAAGTTAGGTGTAATTTGGGTTGAAATTTCTTCTTTAGGTACACTTAGCTGTCCAGGTGATAATTACAATCCAAATTACATTTGTTCAGAAAAATACCTCTTTTCTCCATTTTCCCATTTAAAATTTATTTACATCTCAACCAATGTTAAATCTGTAATGAAACAGTGCAATTTGGCCACATTTCAGAATTTCCTTTTTTTAAAGAGGTTTTGCTTTTAATTGATACCTGAATGTATAGGGTGGCGAGGTAGCTCAGTGGTTAATGCTTTTGCCTCACTTCACCAGCAGTCCAGGTTCAATCTCACCCTTGGGTGACTGTCTGTGTGGAGTTTGTCCATTTTCCCTGTGTCTGGATGGGTTTCCTCCCACAGTCCAAAGATGTGCAATTTAGGTCAATTGGTCATGCTAAATTGACCATAGCATCCAAGGATGTGCAGGCTAGGTGGGTAAGCCATGGAAAATGCAGGGGTGGTTGGGACTGGGCCAATGTAGACTTGATGGGCCAATGGCCTGCTTCAACAATGTAGGGATTCTATATCTAAGGCTTTTAAGCTGATACGTTTCTTATTAGCACAGGTGAAGAAAGGATTTATTCTAACAGTATTTTCGATGTTTTCAGAGGAAGTTGGGCACTGCTGGATGTGAAGTGCCTTAGCTTCCCTTCCAACTCAATCCTGGTTTAGCCCCCTCCCCCTCTCCCAAACACTCCTTCTCCTTTTGTGGTCTGCATAGCCCCTACTGGGCATAGCACAAAATTTGATTAATTGGAAAAGACAAGTGATTGATTGGTGATGGATAATTGGTGAAAGTACCACTGGTGATTTGGCGGTGGGAAATATATTACTCGGTTGTGTGTGATAACATGATATAAAAAACATGTGCCTCATTGCTTTTCTTTAAGAACCTGTTGGAAGGAATTTAATGAAACCAACAACAGTGATTAAGTCAATTGGAAATGGGCTCTGTTCTGTTGATGGGGCCAGTTAACAGTGCTAGGTAAACGGGAACAAAAGATCATCAAAGCTTGATTTGCATCAGATGGGCTTTGCAGGTCCAATTCTACCACTGTTTTTGTGCTGGTTTGGCCAATTTCAAGAGAAAAGCATTGAAAACCAAATTTCAAAGCAGAATCTCTAAGCCAGGCCAGTTTATAGTTAAATATGTTTATCTGCTACGGTTAAAGCTTTCAATTTTTTACACAAGAAATCCTCGCTTGCTAAGTAAGATGTCATTGGGAGTTTTCACACTTAGTGTCCAGGTTCTACAGGGGAAGGTTATCACTTTTACAACAGAAATTCTATTAATCTTGTGGTTAATGTTCACCATTTTTATTTATTAATAAATTTTCACTGCACATGTTCGTTGCTCTTCATGTCGACAGATTACCTCTTGTCCAAGTTAGACATTAGAACTTCTATAGGAAAAATGTTTACACCTTTTTCAGTAAAGGTTTGTCAATTTTTCCAGTATAAAACTATTATATATTTTCTTTAAACAGTGAGAACATTCACCATACTGTTATGATCCTAGTTGATGGACAAGTCAGATTCCAGAATAAAACCTGGCTTGATAGATCATATGTTCAACTTTTTTGCAATTGGTTAATGCGATGCCTAGCCACTGAAACATATTCACATGAGGCTGCAGATGTTTTTCAACAGCCAAACACAATTTCATTACACAAAACAAGGGAAAATAAAACAAACAATGTTGTATAAATGGAAGACAGTTTGAAGGATTTTTAACATGAACGTCAAAACACAATTTCGACTCATTCCCTTTCAGAAACTCAATCCTAAAGAAAGATCACTCCTATCTCAATTTTGTAAACTTTTGCTAAACTGGTGTCCCCCAGTTTCTTCTTCCTGGACTGTGGAGATAATTTTACAATTTCTTTCTGAATCCTTCAGCAGGAACATCTCATAATTTTGTCAGCTCAAGCAACTTGAAGATTACGATTCAAAATCTCCTGACTTGAAAGCTCAAAGATATAAAGCCTCTTCTGCTGAGGTAACTCTGCACCGATATTTGATTCTTCTGAAGTGAAACATTGAGCTCTCTGTTCTGCAGTCAAAACTAAACCCAATGTCCCGTTCTGTTTACTGTGGCTGTCATAAACCCGAAGTACAAACACTTCATCCATCAATGCCACATAGAGTCATATGTCTTTTTAGAAAGTTTGTGCTTAGGTCAATGGCCAAATGACTTTCTGACCTGTTTTCAAAAAAGATTATCTTCACAGGACTAACCAAAACCCTCTTTTCTTCTTCAAAATTGGAATACCAAAAATGATAAAAACATATGGTACACATTTGTCACAGTCTACAGTGAGGACACATTAGTAAAAACTAAGGAAATTCTAATATATAAAAAAACTGCATTGAACAATAGTTAGGAACGATTCACAAAGCTGAATTATTAGGTTATTATGCGAAGTTGGGAGGCACCAAATATCATGCCAAAATCTGGCATGGTGCTTTTTTAAAATTTATTCATTTTGTGGGATATGGGTGTCGCTGGCTGGCCATCATTTATTGCCCATCCCTAGTTGCCCTTGAGAAGATGGTGGTGAGCTGCCTTCTCGAACTACTAGAGTCCTTCTGCTGTGAATTGACCCATAATGCTATTAGGGAGCGAATTTCAGGATTTTGACCCAGTGACAGTGAAGGAGCGGCGATATACTTCCAAGTCAGGATGGTGAGTGGCTTGAAAGGTGGTGTTCCCATATGTCAGCTGCCCTTATCTTTCTAGATGGAAGTGATTGTAGGTTTGAAAGGTGCTGTCTGAGGGTCTTCGATGAATTTCTGTAGTGCATCTTGTAGATAGTACACACTGCTGCTACAGTGATGGAGGAAGTGGATGCTTGTGGATGTGGTGCCAATCAAGTGGGCTGCTTTGTGCTGGATGGTGTTAAGCTTCTTGAATGTTGTTGGGGCTGCACTCATCCAGGCAAGTGGGGAGTATTCCATCACACTCCTGACTTTTGCCTTGTAGATGATGGACTGGCTCTGAGGAGTCAGGAGGGGAGTTACCCGCTGCAGTATTCCTAGCTTCTGGCCTGCTCTTGTACCCACTGCGTTTATGTGGTGGGTCCAGCTGAATTTCTGATTAATGATAACCTCCAGGATGTTGATAGTGGGGGATTCAGTGGGGGATCTGACCAATCATACTGTTTCTTTTTAATTTAAAGGTTTAAAACATTGGAGAGCGGATACATTAAAATAACCTTCTCTTTCTTGCTCAGCTGTAAAGGCAACTAACTGCTTCTTCAGAGCTTCCTAATGGTTCTCTGACTTTGAAAGTGCATCTGCCATGAATAATCTGCTCAGATCCGTCACAACACACATCCTAGGCAAGTAGGCCTTGAACCTGAATCTGCTGAGTCATAGGTGCTGTGTTACAGGGGTCAGAAGCATACATTGTAAAGGAAATAGTCAATTAGCTGTAATTGTTTCCCAATTGACCATTTGTCTGTCCGGCCACTAAATGGTCAATTTGGAACCAACCACTGAGTTGGCCAGCATTTATTGTACATCACTACTCGCCCAGGAGAAAGTGATGGTGAACTGCCTACTTGAACCACGACAGTCCTTCAGGTATACGGACACTCACTGCTGTCTTAGAGAGAGGGTTCCAGGATTTTGACCCAATGACAGCGAAAGAATGTTAACACAGTTCCAAGTCAGGATGGTGTGTGACTTGGAGTGGGACGTGTAGCTGGTAAAGATTACAGGTTTGGAAGGTAAAGTCAGTGAAGCCTTGTGAGCACCTGTTGTGCATCTTGTACATGGTACACCCTTCAGCCACTGAGCGTTGATGATGAAACGACTAAATTGAAGGTGGTGGATGGAAAACCAGTCAATCAGGTTGCTTACACCTGAATGGTGTCAAGCTTCTTGAGTGTTGTTAGAGCTGCATTCATCCAGGCATGTGGATAGTAACCCATCACAAGGCTGCCTTGTGTCTTGTGGATGGTTGACAGGCTTTGGGGAGACATAAGGTGAGTTGCTTACTGCAGATTTCCCAGTCTCTGACCTCTTGTAGGCACTGTATTTATAAATCTGGTCCAGTTCAGTCTCTGGTTGATTGATATGATTATCCATCAGCGTAAAAGGTGACTACTTTTAACAATAAAATGCACTGAGTCCCAAACAGTTCAGGCAAGTTGAACCGTAGCAATGATTAAGACGTAAAGAATTGTCAGTGTGCAATCATGATCTCCCACCGTCATTGGAAAAATTGTTCAAGCTTCAGGCCAGCATGTTGGCTCAGTGGTTAGCACTGCTGCCTCACAGCACTAGGGACCCAGGTTCGTTTCCATCCTCAGGTGACAGTCTGTGTGGAGTTTTCAAACTCTCCGCATGTCTGTGTGGGTTTCTCGTTTCCTCCCATAGTCTAAAGATGTGCAAGTTTGGTGAATTGACCATGCAAAATTGTCCATAGTGTGCAGGGATGTATAGGTTAGGTGTATTAGCCATGGGAAATGCAGAGTTACAAGGAAATGGTAGGGGGATGTGTCTGTGTGAGATGCTCTTTGGAGGGTCAGTGTGGACTTGTTGAGCCAAATGGCCTGTTTCCATACTGTAGGGATTCTATGATTCACTGTGAAAATTGATTAATACTTCAGTGAAAAGTGATAAACTTGAACTATGAAAGATAATGAACTCTACCGTCATTTTAAAGGGCTAAATTCTTCCTCCAAAGTGATCACTTCTTGCAGTGTAAACATTTTCACTGCAAAAAAGGTAAATTATCACTGCAGAATGTGAAACTGTATTAAAAGGATCACGTACAGTGAACAGTGATGATACTTAATTGTAGAAGTGATGAACTCACTGGCCATTGATAAACCCAACATTTTAAAGGAAATGTTATTAGTTTCAACTGTGGTAAGGATTGACACTCACTGGAACTAGTGCTGAATTTGTAAGAAGTGATGAACTCTCACTCATCCATCACTTTGACCAGAGACCAAAACCTATTCAAAAAAAAAAGCAAAATCCTTGCAGATGCTGGAAATCTGAAATAAACACAGAATGCTGGAGAAACTCAGCAGCCTGGCAACTCCTGAAGGCAGGAAAGTTGAAGGAAAACCATTCCAGACTCAAAATGTTAACTCTGTTTCTCTCTTCACAGATACTGCCACACCTGCTGAATTTCTCCAGTGTTCTATGTATTTGTACCAGAACCCATTCACTGACTTTTGGACTGCATTGTTCACTGATCAGATTTATCTTTTCTGATGAGAGTACAGCCACTGTTCACTGTTTCCAGAGTGGAGGGTACTATTTACTGTAACTGTACAGAGCACAGGTACAGGGTTCTGAAGATGGGTCACTGGACTTGAAACATTAGCTCTGTTTCTCACTCACACAAATGCTGCCAGACCTGCTGAGTTTCACCAACACTTTCTGTTTCTGCTTCAGAGCTCAGGTACAATTCGCTGTCATTGTTCACATTTAACTCGGGTGTATATTGATCATATGGCATTCACTGCTCAGTGATATTCAGTCATATACTTCTATCTCCAAAATGCATGATTAATTTCTTACAGGCAGGAAAATTTAAATTGCAAGCGATTTGGTGTAACACTACCTCGTTATTTATTTCCCAGTTGAACGGAACCATATGTAAGCCTGGACCTTGAGTTTCTAACCACTTGTTAGTGAGCATCCTCATGACTAGTTACCAAAGTCCATATGCTGCATGGGCAGAAATCACTTTAAGGCATAAATGAAGCTAGAATATGATGTACAAGTGAGAATGCGAAGCAGTTTACTAAGCCTTGACATACATATACTACAACCTAAAATGCTTTGAGGCTAATTGAAGTAAAACGTAGCTTTCAGTGGAGACAGCGAAGATTATAAGTTGGGTGTGATCATTTGCTCTTGCATCTTCCATTAAGTGAACATTTATATAACTCAAATGGCGTATATTTACACTTAGCACTCTCAGCCCACCTTGTGCACAGCATTTCTGTAGAGAGAACAGTGTTCAGATGACAATCTGTAATTTTACAGCATTTGACATAAAGTGACATAATTTATATCATTGTGTTGAGACCTGAGTGCCCCATTAGCTGCATAATGATCAGGCGACTTCATCCCTGCCAGCAAAAGGCTTTATAATTCACCGTTGCTCGGTGGTGCTACCTGCTTGAATGTCAACCATTAGGGACAGTGCTGTCTGACATTATATCTCCGGGTTATCATTATAATTTTTTTAGTGGATCGATTCCTCTCGACCACAATGATGCTCAGGGGCATCTGTCATGGTTTAGGAAGTGATTGACCAATGGGTATCATTAGAAATGGTAGTCTCTCTGTTTCACAGTCTCCCTGTCTCCCATGACCTTTCACATAGGAACCAGCTGGAACTGGAAGATATTTAATTGAATGGCATCTTCAGATGTGTTTTGGTTTTGGAGGGGGCTGAGTGCTGGATGCTGCAGTAGGGGGAAGAGAAAAAAAAACTTTTCTCTGACCTTCAAAGCCTAATTGATAGGCTTTTCATAGACCTTGTTTGAGATTTGCTTCTGGTCTCTGTTGTTCTGTAGACCCTCAGAACTCCAGGAGAGGCACGAAGTTAACAGTCAGAAGCAGGTCCCAAGTGGCTAAAGTGCAATCAATATCAGCCAGCAGTGATGGTAAGCAATAGTCACTTAGTACCTCTCTGAAGCTGCATAAACAGGCAGAACTCATCCTAATTTCCCAGGCCTCGCTCATTAATCTGTGGGAAAAAAAAAGACATGAGATGCATTGAGGAACACCTCTGAAAAATAAAGAAAGATGCAGTTCAGCTGCAGAGCTGGGGAGGGGGGTGGAGGGGGGGTAGGTGAGGGGCGGCATGGTTTGAGGAGGAGAAGAAAAATCGAAGTGCGCAGCCAGCAATAAAATGAAAGTACTTCTACCTGTGTTTGTTTAGGTATATTTTTTGAAATAAGGTGCCCTGTCGGAATAAATAGATTAAGGGTGATTTTGAAAAGACAAAAAGGGTCCCACAAATCTCCACTGAATTAAATGTGTGACAGAAAAGCGGGAAGCTCATCCTTTATTGCCTTTGAGAGCAATTTAATTAGGCATTAGCCCCATGTGTATGGGTAAGGAGTCTCAGTCAGATTTGCTGTTCCTCTGAAAGCTATGGCCTTGGACACACAGAAAGGATTTTTAGAGGATCATGTAAGAAGATCAACAGATAAGCAGCTAATTTTGCGTACTTAGGGAGCAAATGATTGAGTGCATTCCCTCTGGAATACTTGGTCTGCTGGGATGAAAAGCAGAGGGTGGAAAAGATCTGAAAGTATTTCAGCAGAAATGCTGATCAGTAAAATTAAAGATTTATACCAGTTGATAGGGCTCCCAGACTGCAGCCAGTGTAGAGGAAAGGCAAAAAAGAAGCATTTCTTTGAGCTCTGTCCATTTCAGAAATTTTCATCAGAAACCACTTTTGAACTAATTGGAGTCTGTGGATAGGAAACCTCATTTTTGGATCAAATCAATTTTCTGCAAATGTCATTTGATTCAGGAAATATGAGTGATATGGCTGATTTCCTGATAAGAAATGAAATGAGCTGTTGTCCTTCAGGATATCATAGACTTGAAATGGGGGGATTTTATGGTTAATGCCATCTGATAGAAATGTCCTACTTTGAAAGAAGTCCATCAGCCTCAGGGGAGATGCAAGAAAGAACGATTTTTTTTTAATCTGCCACTGCAGTTTTTATGAGATGTGCAACAAATACAGATTCTTTTTAACACAATTAATTGGGGGTTAGCAATCAGTTTGCCGGTTGATTAATGAGAATGATGGGACATATCAAATATTTAATATATTGTATTGATATTAAATGATATGTTATTTGACTTCCTGTAACACAGCAGCAAATTAAAATGCAGCAGTGCAACAAAAGCAAACATTATTTGATGCCTTTTAGTTGTGTGGTGGATACTACAAATATAAGTTACTATGTAGGTTTTGTGAAGCAAGCCCGACCATGTTAATTGGCTTCATTTACAAGAGTTCAGGGGAAGGTGGTGTCTTTGTGAACCATGAGGAAAGTGGTATGCTTCAGAAAGGCTTTCTTCTTGAAAACGATCATTTACTTTATCGTCAGGCAAATATAAACGGGACCACAGTGCAGTCTAAGGAAAAGCAGGTGGGTTGTCCACAGAACCCTCAGCCACTTTTATTCCAAAACCAAACAAACCAGATTACCTGGCCATTATCACATTCTTGTTTTCTCGGGATCTTGCTGTGCGCAGATCGGATGTCATACCTCCTGCGTTATGGCAATGTTGCGATCACCTAATAGTAAAATAACTGCTTTGGGAGGTGCTGAGGTTGAAAACGGTGCTATGTAAATGCAGATCTTTTCTCTTCTGCAGTTTTAGTTCTATTGAGACGAACAAGTCAGACCCTGATTTTCCATACAATCATCAGTATCGCGACTGTGCAATTAACTATGATCATAGCAGCAAAAGGCAGACAACATTAAATCTCTTCTCGTTCACACTAAAGGATTGCTTCATTTTGCTACAATCATCTGGAAAGTCCACTGTCAACTATATTACCCCATAGAGCACAAACTAGAAAAATGGAGGGAGCCATATTGATAGGAATTACATTTGTAACTGTCTGGGGAGAGTTCAGATTCAAGTGAACCAGAGACACGGGTGTGAGCTATGGCTAGTGGCAGCATTCTCAATGATGGTGTAGCTTCTACTCGCTTCTGTGCAGTACTGAGGGAGTGCTACACTGTTAGTGATACTGGTTAAAAGAGATCATTTCATCTTTCTGTTCACACATTGGCTGCCATGTTGCAACAGCGATTTCATTTCAGAAGCATTTCATTGGCTGTTAAATCTTCTGGGATGTCCTGACATGAGGAAAAGTATAAAATAAGTTTGCAAGTTTTTTTTTGACCTAGCAGATGGTTTCAAAACCATGTCTGGTGCTTTCTGGCTCTAATGACCAATTAGATGATAGCTCTCTGATTTCTGATTTCTCTTCTCCTCAATGGCATTGTCCTACACTCTTACCCATCACCCCTTCCCCACTACACCTCTCCAACACCTGCCCCGACTACCAACATTCTACCCTGGACACCATCACTACTCACTACCCTGCATCTTGCACATCATCCTTCTCCCTCCCATCCTGATTATGCCTTCCCTGCACACCATCATGTGGAAGACAGGTCAGGGATGGTTGGGAAGGTGATGAAGCTACTCACTTTATTTTACCCCACCTTTTAAAAAAATCAGAGAGCTTTAAAATAAATGCCCTAGATCTGCAATGGTTATACAGCGAATCTACAGATCTTCTGATATTGGAAAATGGGAGAAGGATAAACCCCAGTGGATTTCTAGTGCTTTTTCACCAAAGTATGATTTTCCAAACTGTCAGTTTGTGGTGTACCAGTAGATTAACTTCCACAAACTGCCCAGCCTAATAGCAATTCTGATTATTTTTGAATAGTTCACACAATAAAAGGCTCCTTTATCAGAGCAGTTTGTCAGCACGATTTCATAAAGGGCAAGTCAGGCTTGACAAACTCACTGAAGGTCTTTGATAATGTAACCAGCAATGGCTGATGTGGTATTTCTAGACTTCCAGAAGGCTTTTGACAAGATGCCAAATAAAAGACTTATCCAGAAGGTTAGATGCCAGGGGATTAAGGGTAGGTTACTGGCTTGGATAGAGGGTTGGCTGATTAATGGAAAGCAGAGGGTTGGGATGAATGGGTCTTTCTTTGAATAGCAAACTGTAACTACTGGGGTGCTACAGCGTTCAGTTGTCAGACCTCAACTATTTACAATCTATACAAATGATCTACAAGCAGGGATAGGGTGCAACATAGCAAAATTTGCAGATGATACTAAAGTAGGTGGGAAAGCAGGCTGAGATGAGACGATAAAGATATTGACAGGCTCGGAGAGTGAGCCAGAATGTGAATAAGTACGATTTTGTCCATTTTGGCCAAAAAAATAAAAGGGCAAATTATTTTTTAAATGGGAAGCCGATACAAAGTGAGTTGGTGCAGAGGGATCTGGGTGGCTTTGTGCATGAATCACAGAAGGTGGGCTTGCAGGTGCAACATATAATAAGAAAGGCAAATGGAATCCTAGCTTTTATTGCAAAAAGACTGGATGATAAAAGCAAAGAAGTGTTTTTACAATTATATACAGTGTTGGTGAGACCACATCTGGAGAATTGTGTTCAATTTTGGTCTCTTTACCTGAAGAAAGATTTGGTGACATGGGAGACGGTTTACAGGAAGGTCACCGGGTTGATTCCAAGGATGAAAGGACTGTCACATGAGGAGCAGTTGCATAGCTTGGGCTTGTACTCACTGGAATTCAGAAGAACGAGGGGGGAATCTGATTGAGATATATAAAATGCTAAAGGGGATTGATAAGGTGGACATGGAACAGATGATCCCCCTTGTGGGACAATCTCAAACAAGAAGGCATAGATATAGAGTGAGAGGAGGTAGGTTCAAAACTGAGATGACGAGAAGCCACTTGTCTCCAAGAGGATTGTGAATCTGTGGAACTCACCGTCCCAGCGTGGAGTGGAGGCAGAATCAATCAACAGATTCAAGACCGAAATAGAGATGTTTCTGATGAAAAGCAGGAGAAAGGGATATGGGGAGCAGGCAGTAAAGTGCAGTCAAAATGAGGATAAGATCAGCTGTGGCCATGTTAAATGATGGAGCGAGCTCAAGGAGCTGAATTGCCTGTTCTTCCTCCTCATTCCTATGTTCCTACGTCCATATGTTCATGTGATCTGTGCATTACTGTCTGTTCATCTGTGCTAGAAAGCCCACTCAAGTCTAGCTAATGTACAAATTAAAGTAGATTTCAAAGGACAATGACTGGTTTTTAATGTCCACATCAATTACACAGTCATTCATCATGGATGGGCCTATAATGTACGAGAAACAGATTATCAATATTTGGCAAATATTGCTTTCCCACTTGTAATCACAAATGTACGTGACCAGTTCAATGTTCTCTAATTGTTTATTTTCTGTAACCACCAACACATTAAATTTGTAATCTTTCTTTCCTTTTTTTATGTAAACTTTACACTCATCATCAAGCTGAGAAGTGTCAAGTTCTGGGGGAGGAAGCACTTATCATTTCAAACGTGCAGTGTCAGCATTAAGCGCTCCCAGACCAAGCTCAGCAAACTTCTGTTCTGTCCTAACAAAGTGCCACAAATCCAGCCTCAGAAGAGCACCCTAACTGCTGAGGGATAATAGATTTCCAGCTTCTGCCTATCTCCTTTCTGAACAAGATTGTCAATTTGATGCCAATCAGAAACAAATTAGGGGACATTTTGTGCTGTGGGCTTATAACTGCCGACAATTGGTCTGAAATTGCCTGAACTCATTACACACTGGATTCTTACATCCGCAGAGCTTTTTATTTGCTTTGCTCCCTACTGCTTTGGTTAGCTGCCTGGATTCCATAATATTTTCCTCAGTTGGGAGGACAGCGATGATCCTGGACATGATTCATGCAGCATTTTGTAATATGTGGTGCTAAAACCTACAATTTCCCTTCGTCCTGACTGTTCATTTTGCTCTTTCTAGTATTTTCACCCATAAAGGAAATCTCTTTTTCCTATCTTTTCTTGCATATTATTAGAAAAAGGAATGCAATGGCTGTGAAGCTCTCTAGCTAGTTTAAGAACAATATAAATGCCAGCTCTTTCTTCATTCTCCACCTCTGATATGCAACAGACATTAGCGCCAACCTTCTTCAATTTTGACAAACTTGCAATTTCTTTCAAATGAGCTGAGAGAGTTGAGTTGATTTTCTCTCAGCGTTGGGGGGAGTGGGGATTTAACTGTGTCCAGTTTCCAACAGGAGTCCTTAGAGCACCCGTACTATTACAGCAGCTGAGATCTGTGCACTCAACTTGACTGGGAATACAGTTGGGGTTCCACTTAGAATATACAGCCCAGAAACAGGCTATAAACTCCAAACTGTGCACGTGAGCATTAAGACTTCACTCACATCTCATCCCAGTAGGTCACTGTACAATAATTTTTTTTTCAAGAGAAAAAAAGCCTTAGCCTATTCATGTACTGTTTCGAAGTGTACCATTATATTTTAGTATCATCCTTCAAAATCCTTTTTGGCACCCTGTCTGGTACCACTATCTGTACTTCTTAACAATGTGGTAAACAAAATGGGACAGATTAAGTCAACATTTAACATTGGTCCATTTTACATTGTTTTGTTTCAACTTTGTTCAGTTAATGAGGTCTACATTCACATTTAGCGTCGCAAAATTCAGTTCCAAGTCATGGAGTCATACAACACAGAAACAGACCCTTCCAGTCCAACTAGTTCACGCCGACCATAATCCCAAACTAAAGTGGTTCTGCTTACTTGCACAATCAGTCTGACGTTGAGCTATCTGACCCAATTGGTGCCATTTTGGAGCAGCCTGTATTGCTCCCTAACCCATCATCTATGTTTTTAAATTCTTGTATTTGATGTTTGTGTCTCTAGCAATTTGCCATTTGTTGCCCATCCAAAAACCACTCTTAAACTGATAGGATTTCAGGGCCATTTCAGATGATAGTTAGTAGCCAACCACATTGCTGTGGGTCTGTTAAGGATTTATTTCCCAAGAGGGCATTAGTGAATCAGATGCATTTTTCATGACAATCAGCATTGGTTATGTAGCTGCCATTCCACCAGTTTTAATTGCAGATTTTTTTTTGCATTGAATTCAAATTTTACCATCTGCCAACTATTTTGAACTAGGTTGCATATTTTGAAAGTAAGAAATTTGATACTTATTATGAGTCCTCTTTTTGTCACAATGGGTACTAATAATGTGCAGATAAACTGGAGCCAAGGATTTATTTAGAAACGTAGCTGATTTTTTTTTTTGGATAGGGACCAATTATCAATGACAAACATCCTGTGCATGATAATAACACAGTAATTGATTATCAGGTAACTGAAATGCTCAGGCTATATGGAAGACAGAGAAAAGCTTTGACAGACTAGAAACGAAATCAGCAAGTCCATAGTAGTCAGAAAGTTTCTCTCAGTCCGTTCTCTGCAGTAAGCCACTTTAAACTTGAAGAAAACCAGCTTATCCAACTTTGAATGGGATAAGTCAGAGACCATTAATGAGTGAACCAACCACCCTGTGCCTCTTGAAAACCAATGGAATCATTTAGAAAAAGAAGAGTCAAAAAGAAATGTTCAGATCAGCAAGAGCCAACACAGCTGGTCTCATGATCAGTTTTTCTCCAACCATGCATTTTTCCTTGTTCATGTTTGTGTGCCATGTGAGGGAGGCCTATACAGGATTTAGAGTTTTAATCTGTTGAGTTTATTTAATTTAATTGTTTACCTTTTGTTATAATCTAATGACCTGTAATGAGTAGTAATTTCTTGATAGGTGCAGAAAGCTGATCTGTGCTTTCTAATAATTTGGGTCTGAAAATCAGGTAGGTTGGGGATTTTGTGTTGTACTTTTAAAAACTTTAACATTTAGAACAATGCTGGGAATAGTGAACTTGCATTTCACGTGTGCTACCCAAGTAAGTCATGATGTAATTTGTAAGTATTTCTGTCACCATGATGATTTCATTTAAAACTGTTTGTGAGGCCTACCTTCAGCATTATGGGTTTTTGTATACATTGGTAGAATATTATTAACAAACAAGATAAAGAAGCTCCAGTTTAGATTGTCATAGGTTTTATTGAGCTACCCATAGTTTACGGAGAGTTATTTTAATTTTAATCTTACTTCGAGTTTTGGGTAGTCAAGTGAAGTCCTTGATGAGGATACTTGCATAGGCCAGTGCTCCTGAGAATGGAAGGATGCAGTGAAAGTAGAATAAAGATTTAGCTTTGGTCCCAGACCAGAAGTGTTGATATATAACCCTGAAGAGGTTGCTTAAAGTTGAGTATTTTTAGGCTCAAGTGTATAATAGCTCCAGGAAGAAGTTATGCGCAGTTCCAGTCTATTGGTTAAAATCACAAGTGATTTAAACCTATCAAGGTGTTAGTGAAACAAACTCTAATCTGAATACTTTATGCATGGTGTTTTGGACATGATACAAGGTATGTTTTGTGTTTCATACCAAGGACGTGATTTGGGCACACCAAAAACTGTTACTTTTCTTCTCAATTTATAAAGGATTATTTTGGGATTAATGAAATTATATTTTACTGCAGTTTAAAAATATTTAAATTTGTCTTATAAGTAGATGGTTTGGTTTTTCCATTATATCTACTTTATTGTTAAAACAAAATTTCCAGCAATGCATGGTTATGTTTCAGGGATACACCACTTTGTTTAAACCAAACCAAAACAAAACCTGATCTATCAAGCCATGTTTCAGTCTGGAATATGATCTGTCCCGTATTACCATCAGCTGGAACATTAAAGCTTCACACTTCGATATTCCTACACCCGTACCCGTATTTTCACAACATTAGAGCCCCAGCTCTTTCAGAGGAAAGTCTTACATTCAGATCTGTTCTGAAGCCCTTTGAAAGTCTATGAGCCCATTACAAGGTGGTGTTAAACTAGGTTTGTTTCACCTGCTGTGCTTACAGCAGTCACATGGCCAGTATCCTAACACCACTGCAGCAACCTCATCCACAGCAAGGGTCCATGAGTAGACAGCAGTTTGCAGCAGAGTTGGGAGTGAAAGGTTCATTGAGCAAAAGGAATGGTGAGCAGGTGAGTCTGGGAACAGAAGAGGCCACAGGTTCGAGAGTTGGGATTAAGAGGATGGATTAGGGAGTGGGAATTCCCAAGTTGGGCAGTTGGCGAGGGGAAAGGTCTACAGTGACCAAACTGATCAGAGTGTGTGGGTGCAGGAGGTTAGCAAGTAGGATCGGCAGCAAGCAGGAGATGAGTAGCAAGTTTCCATGTCTCTTTGACTCTATATATTTAAGATTAATGTAATTATCCATTCACTAATGTAAGAATTTGGCAATGCAAGGCATTGTAACTTACAGGGTATAATGTCTTGATGATTTTTATGATAAGGAATGGCATTTCCCATTGGTTTTAATGAGAAAATGTGATTTCTCTAAAATTATTTTAAACAAAGTTGTGATTTCCAGAACCACAATGACAACTCTGACTGAGGACAGCAAGAGTGGTCTAACTAAGTGTGGGCACATATTTAGCCTAACTTCCATACTTTTCAGTTCTATCACTCTGGAAATAAACCTATGCTTTTTCTTTTATCTTGACCCTCTTGATATCAAGATTCAAAACACTTCTAGCATTACATCTACACACTAAGCAGCCCACCTTTTCACTATTATCATCAACTCATACTGAAGGTTCATCCATGTGGAGAACTATATACCTCTTTCTTCAACAAGATAGCAATTAATCTATCGTGTACTTTTTATCATTTAATCTAGTGTCACTCTTGTTAAAGAATAAAATGCCAATTGAACTTACCCAACCAGGGACTAATGTTACTTTCTCATTGTACAGCATTACTTGTAAGAGAACAAGTGTGAATTCTTCATCTGTCCTTCGGAGACAGTGTGTTGGAGAAATAACGCTAAGTTATTACAGACGGCACACAACACCTGCAAATAATGTTAGTGGTAAATGGAGATGTGGAATAATGTGTTAACTATATGTTACGAAGTTGTGTAGATTGTGTGGTTCCTTTAAGAGATAAAGTGTCTTTCTAAGCTTGGAGACTGATACAGAAAAAAAAAGTGCCTGCTTGTAGCTGAAGATGTACAGCCAGTTCTAAAATTGAAACATGTATCAATTGGTTTGTGATTGGAAACCTTAGGCTTGTTTTGATGCTTTGGCAACTAGCTCGAATCAGCCAATTAATTTAAACCAAGCACTTAGTGATTGAAAGCCAATTGAATTTACATCTGATGATTTTGACAATCTATCGTAAGAAAATTGATATGTCATCCAAGGTATATAAGGAGAGAGGTTTTGACAATAGGGATGAGAGCGAAATGCCATCTGAGAACTAAGCACCTAGCTCTCACAAGAAATACCCTAAGCTCTCAAAGAATGCAACATCTTTTCCATAAAAGGTACCACGACACTTCTAACTAAGAGTCTTCATAGAGAAAACATCCCAGACTTGAGAGCAACAGAAGAAAGGCATTTACGACTGGAGAGACAGTGCAGAAGACACTGCATTCTGAGAGACACATTCTGTGTGGACTTTGAGATGCTAAGTTTTAATTCTTCTTTCCCACTACTTGGGTTAAATAAATGGGACTCGTGTTTATTGGAATAGCATACCTGTAGAATTTTGTTCAGTTCGGGAATAGTTAGGAGCTGGGGGAATTGTTAGTAGTTCTGTTAATTTGTTCACTGCTAGGGTTAAACAAATGAATTGTTACTTGTTACTTATAAAGTGAATATTGGGGATTTTCTTTCATTTAACTTCCCGTTCTCTGTAACAGTTAGCAATGCTCTCATAATAGCTAATGATCATATGTATAAGGAGCTATGTCATAATGATGTTATATTACATGGGATGAGACCAGATAGAAGAAGACACAGTGAAGCATTGCTATATTGTGCTTCTGTATATAGTTTATAGGCAATGGATGTGAGTAAGCTGTAGTAGCCTTGTGTTCAGCATTTATATATCTTGTGGTCCTAGAAGCCCCTAAAGATATTCCTAAGCAATCCTCCCATCAAACGTGGCCTTCATCAATCTGCAGTCTATTGGCCAGGAGAGTGGACAGTATGCGGGATATTGGGTTAAGGATATTGGAGACAAGGCTTACTCTATAGCTTCAAGGGTTACAGTACTTTTACTGTTCAATGAAGATATAAAGCAGGAATCATTGAATTGGCTACTTAACTATTATTTTTTTAATCCATGTCCAATTTTGCTTTCCATTAAAATCATTGGAAAGGAAAATTGGGGTGAGCTGTATAATCGATGGCTAATTTGAAAATGCCTAGTTTATATTGTTGCCTCACATTAAAATTACTCACTTGCATTTGTCAGTCAGCAACAAAATTGTTCTAGTAATTATTATTACAGCGACTTCCAAATGTGAAGGATTTAACTTGATTGAACTAAGGTGAACAACAACATTCTGTTAATGCAAACAGGAATTATGAAGCCATGTTGATTTAATCTCATGAATTAGTTTAACTATTCACATGAATGACATTAAATTTCACATTTTAGGTAATTCCACGTATCTGTTAATCCTATTACTTACCTGTGCATTTCACACGACATTTTATTTTTACTAACATGGTTTATTTGAAACTGATTACTAAGAGAAGATACCTGTCATAAAAAATGTTGGAATAAAAATAGATGAAGATGTCCTCAAAAGGTCAGTATCCTTCGCATAGCAAAACCACTTGGTCTGAACAGGATGGCTCCACGATTGCTAAGAGAAATAAATATGGAGAGTGCAGAGACTCTATCACACCTTCCAATCCAACTTAACTGTCTTTATGTGTACAAATGTTTGAAAGAGGTACTATAGTTTGAGAACGTGTTCAAAATTTAGAATCCTAAGCTTATTAAATAGAGGTGAAGAGTACAAAATGAAAGAAGTTATGGTGAATCTGTGTAAAAAACTTGTCCAACCACAACCAGAGAATTGTGTCCACTTCTGGGCCACAATTTAAGAGGAGTTAGAGATGGTGCAAAAAAGTTTGACAAGAATGTAAGTGGGTTATAGGGGATGGGTCTAGGTGAGATGTCTGAGGGTCAGTGTGAGCTTGTTGGGGTGAAGGGCCTGTTTCCACATTGTAGGGATTCTAAGATTCTGTGAAGAATGGTTATGGGGATGAAAAGCTTCCATCAACTAGGTAGATTGGAGAAGTTTAGGGTGAACTCCTTAGAGTAAGGAAGGTTGAGAAAAGGTTTGATAGAAGTATTCAAGAAGGATGAGGAGAGAATAGACAAGGAGAAACTGTACCCTATGGCAGAATTGGGAGAGGGGGAGAGGACACTGAGTTGAGGTGACTGCCAAAATAAACAAGTTAGGATAAAAATGTTCTACAACTGATGGTTAGGAAGTGGGGAATGAAAAGTGAAGTGAGTGTTGATGGGAAGAAAGGGCTCGACCACAGCAGGTTTGTTCACGGTGTCAATCATTAGATCAAAAGGAGAAGGGGTGAATTTGGACCAATGGTGTCAATGCGGGGTCGGGTTATTTGGTCAGTGGCTCAATAAGGAGGTGGGGCATGTTCAGGAGAAGTCAAGAAGGATGGGGACGTGGGAGATGGAGATTTGACTGGAGGAGGGTGAGAATTGTGGAGGAGAGGTTGAGGATGGGGATGCTGGCTGTTCTATAAGAATTGGGGGAGGAAGGTTTTTGACGGGGCACGGGAGAGTGGGTTGAATGGATGGAAGCGAGGGAACAATGGGCAGAGAGGGTGGAGCCAAAAGGTAAAGTCACCATAGTCTTCCCAGACCATAGATCTGCTTTCTCATTAGAGATGAGACAAATAGTGATGGCTTAACCTGAGGGTCATCACACCTCAAGTGAGGTTGAGACAGGAAGTCCTTCATGGTAACCTCAGCTGGTGCAGCAGTTGAACCCATGCCTTTGGCAGTGCGCTGCATTGCAAACCAGCTCTCCAACCAACTGAGGTAACCAAACTCTTTGGTGAAAAGAGTACGATTGGTTGGGCTGCTAATCCTGAGGTGTGGGGCGGGAGGCAGCTCAGATGCAGGACTGTGGTAAGTATGTGTAATTCAAAGACTTTTTGAAGTGGTCAATTGCTTCAGCGTGGGGACAGGAGGAGGCCAAGAAGGATATGCTCAACCAAAAAATGTTCTCAGGTAGGATCCATGGCAGAGATGTACAAATCCTTCCTGATCTATCATCCTCATCTTAATGAAGTTGTTGGCTTTCATGGTGTTCAGAAAACACAGGGATCAGAGCTAAAGTTGAAAATTTGAATGACAAAGAGGGTTGTGAAGTGAGTAGCGTGTCATTATGAAACTCAGTTTGCGTTCTGTTGTCCTAAAATCAGAAATTGCAAGTGAGAGATAAAACGCCGGCCAAAAATGAAACAGTGCGATCTTTCAACTTGAGAAAATGAAAATTTTCAACTGCTGAAACACAGGAGACTACAATTATTCAGGAAATGAGATAACAAGTTGTGGAGCTGGATGAACACAGCAGGACAAGCAGCATCATAGGAGCAGGAAAGCTTGACGTTTTCTGATAAAGGGTCTAGGCCCGAAACGTCAAGCTTTCCTGCTCCTATGATGCTGCTTGGCCTGCTGTGTTCATCCAGCTCCATACCTTGTTATCTCAGATTCTCCAGCATCTGCAGTTCCTAGTATCTCTGATACAATTATTCAGGAAATAGCTAGTTTGAGTGGGACAGTGTGTGCCATCTATAGCTGCACAAAAATGTCTCGACTCCCACAGGTTGAAAACTGGTCATTTAGACACATGGGTCCAACATTGCTATTTCTCTCAGCTGTTTTCCTCTTTAATTAAGATTTACAGTCACTCAATCTCTGCTGATGGTGTCAGAACTCTGAATCAGCACTTCAGAAATGCAATGGGACAGGTGGTATCGACAATATAAGTTCTCCTCTCACAACAGGGTGAGCAGACAATCAGGAGAGGTGGCAGTTCTGGGGGTTTCTTTTCCAGTCAAGATCAGCTCAAATAATGACAAAATAAGTTGCAAAGATTGTGTTCATTGTGTTGCAAGCAGAGTAGTGACAGAAAACACGAGCAGACAATGTCGCATGGCACCTTTAGGGTAAAGGGAATGATACCGATATATCGAGGTAACCAAAAAGCTGTGAAACCATCTCTGCTGTGTGTTCCCCTCATAACAAGAATGTTCTAAAAAATACCGAAGTACTGCGCAAAGAATTAATTAACAACAATTCTAGTCACAAATGCAGGTCAAATATACAGCATCAATCGAAGTCAGCTGCCAATTGCCAGTGAACCCTGGCTGTGATGTTTTTGCATGACACTGTGATACCACTGAAGGGTAGGACTGTAGAATTAAATGGGGCCAATTAGAATCTCTTCTTCCTGTTTCAGAATGGTGCTTGGCTGAATGTAATGTGTGGAATACACTTTTTTTTTTATTATTGGTGTTAGAGACACATTCCAAGTCCCAAGCATGGGCTGCAGCTTTATTTTAATTAAAATTAGCTAACAAACGGTACTGCAGATCTGTACACTGAGACAAAACAAAGACTTGTATTTATTCAGAGATAGCAGGAACTGCAGATGCTGGAGAATCTGAGATAACAAGGTGTAGAGCTGTTTGAACACAGCAGGCCAAGCAGCATCAGAGGAGCAGGAAGGCTGATGTTTCGGGCCTAGACCCTGCTTCAGAAATGGGGGAGGGGAAG